>NEWO01000071.1:1446277-1516277 GCA_003013225.1 Phalaenopsis aphrodite
AAATTTTTATGGGAAGCTCCCCTAATTTTAAGTTATAGTGTGAAATAATTTTTATGTCATTTACATTTATAGTTACTCCAAATTAATTTTTTTTTTCAGTTTTAGGGTTGGTGATAATTAAGGTTATTTTAAATGAATTAAACCAAGTTTATATTTTTTCTAGGATCCGCTGACCACAGTGAACCCACAAAAATAAATTTTGTAGTTTTTATATCAAAACAGAGAACATTAACTTGAAAATTAGACATCCGTGCCTAGAGATCTCTCCTAACCTTGAAAAAATCAGAAAGACCATCCCCATAACATGTAGAATCAAAGTCCTGAAGATCAAGTCATTGTGAAATATCTATGCTAATGGAGAATCAAAATGAGGAAAACACCATTTAATTAATTAAAGATAAAATATGCATCAAATAAATATGAAAATATTTTCACATTGTTCTCCTCTCTTCACTGAACAACAGTGTTTTTTTTATTTTTTAATGATTTTTCTACACAAAATTATGCATTTTTGAAGTTTTGAGAATTAAATAAATAGGAAAAATAGTCTATTTTCCTACTTAAACCAGTCAAAGCCACCACGCGTCTTGCGACTCCGTTCTGTCTCCCCATATGGCATGATCAGAGTCATCCGTGCGATACATGGCGATCTAACGATGCTCGTTCATCATCCCCAAAGAAGCCAACCCACAAACTGTCCGTTTTCAAACCCTATTATCTCGTTTGATTCTCCACCAAATCAAGTGTGGTTTGTTCCTATAGACTCTTCTCAACTAGGAGAACATATACATATGGTTAATTGACCCTTAAATCAACTCTATACACATGAATAATCAAATGAAGCTCTGTTTAGAGTTAACTTTCAATAACTTGGTCAAAGAGGGGAAGTCTCGATTGGATGCTTGTGGAAGCTTTGTGGGGGTCCCAAGAGCTTAGGGATGGAGCTACAAGCTGTGGTGAATCACCTATATATGAATTTAACCAAAGTCAATTTGGGGGATCAAAGTCCACCTTAGGGTGCTATGGTTATGGGGCTTTTGTGGGGAATCTTCTTCTCTTGATGTGGGGATGGTGTGGGTGCAATTAAATTGAATTTGGTGGAGGTATGAGGGGTGTCTTGTTTCGGCCTAGAAATTGGGCTAAAAATTTGAGCTTGAACAGTGGTTTTGAGTGGCTAAGGGTGGTTGGGTTAAGCTCAAGAGGTCTCAAAGAAGCTCTGGAAGCANGATGACCGACAGCTTCTTACGGGCAAACCCCACACAAAAAATAGTGCCGACAGCGTCTTGCGGCTCCGTTCTATCTCCTCATTTGGTGCGATCAGAGTCATCCGTGCGATACATGGCGATCTAACGATGCTCGTTCATCATCCCCAAAGAAGCCAACCCACAAACTGTCCATTTTCAAACCCTATTACCTCGTTTGATTCTCCACCAAATCAAGTGTGGTTTGTTCCTATAGACTCTTCTCAATTAGGAGAACATATCCATATGGTTAATTGACCCTTAAATCAACTCTATACGCATGGATAATCAAATGAAGCTATGTTTAGGGTTAACTTTCAATAACTTGGTCAAAGAGGGGAAGCCTCAATTGGATGCTTGTGGAAGCTTTGTGGGGGTCCCAAGAGCCTAGGGATGGAGCTACAAGCTGTGGTGAATCGCATATATATGAATTCGACCAAAGTCAATTTGGGGGATCAAATTCCACCTTAGGGTGCTATGGTTATGGGGCTTTTGTGGGGAAACTTCTTCTCTTGATGTGGGCATGGTGTGGGTGCAATTAATTTGAATTTGGTGGAGGTATGAGGGGTGTCCCTTTTTGGCCTAGAAATTGGGCTAAAAATTTTAGCTTAAATAGTGGCTTTGAGTGGCTAAGGGTGGTTGGGTTAAGCTCAAGAGATCTCAAAGAAGCTCTGGAAGCAATTTGGCAAAGTCTCCCTAAGGAATTTCAAGCTCTCCTCCTTTAGCCATGGAGGGTGGGTTTAAATAAAGGGGGAAGGAGAGGCCACTAGGGGCAATTGGTGGGTGCCCTAAGTTGCTTATGTGGATGCCAACAATGTGCAAAATTCTAATTGGGATGATCTAGCTTGGATGGGTTTAATTTTGAGTTTTGGCCATGGCGGAGCTTTTGATTTTGGGTTTTCTGGCCACCAAGTTGGTTGGTCGGCTAGGGAGGGGTCACCATCCAACTTAGGAAGGTCAGGGCTTGACCTTGGTGAAGTCAATTGAGGTTGGCCACGTGTAAAGGTATGGGATTGAAATAGTATGGGAAAATGGTCATCTTGGGTCAACTTGGGTCAAATCATTATTTGGGTTGGGTTCAGCCACCAAGGTTGGTCTTAAGATGAAGAGGAGATCATTTGGTTCAGCTTAATCATTGGGGATAAGTCACCATCCAAAGAGATTTGGCTAAACATGGGTTAGAGTGATTCATGGGAGGGGTTAAAACCTTTTTAAGGAGGCTTGAAAGTGTCTTGGCCTCTTGCTATTAATATTTTGATGATGTGGCAAGGCTTTCATGGCTTTTCTATGGCTTGGGAGTGGCTTCATGGCTTGCATGTGACTCGGCTAATTTTCATGAGGAAGGATTTTGGATTTATTTGGTATTTTTGGTGAAGTTTAGCTTGATTATTGATTTAGAATGATTTGATTTTAAATTAAAGAATTTAGGAATTATTTTAATCAAATGGATGATGAAGAGAAAGAATTGTCATGTGGGCTTTAGATTTAGGCTTTTGAAATTAAATGTGGTGGGCTTGGGCTTTTAAAATGGAAATTGAGTTTGGGCTAAAATTTGGGCTGATTGAATTTTGAGTTTGGTTTAGGAGAATTTCATGAAGTTTTTGACAAAATTTCAAGTGCTTTTGAGTTGAATTGATGGGCTAATTTGACGTATTTAGGCATATGGTCAAAATTGGGTCTTTTTATTTGAATGAAATTAGGCTTGAAATCGGACCAAATTGGGCTTGAATTTTGTTTAAAATAAGATTGAGGATGCTGAATTTTGATTTGGAATTGAAATTGGGCAAGATTAGGGTCAATTGAGCTAAGAATAAGGCTAATTTGGGGACATTTGGATCTTTAAGGGCAAATTGAGGCTTTTGATCAAATTTGACTAATTTGGTCAAATTGGGTCAAATTGACAATAAAAAATTGAAATTGGAAATATTTGGGAAGATTTTGGAATGTTTAAGTCAGGAGGGGTATTTTGATAATTTTGGGCAATTTTGGGGGTATTTTGGAAATTTGGTCATTTTTGTAAATTTTGGTCAATTTAGGTAGTGGTGAGTGGTTTGAGATGATTTTTGGGCAAATTTGGGTATTTTGGTTAATTTTGGGATTTTTTTGCAAAGATTGAGGTTGTAGGGGTATTTTGGTAATTTGGTAATTTTGGGCCAAAATAGGCCAACAAGCCATGAAGCTATGTTAAACCAATAGGAGTCATATGAGGACTCATTTTGGATGCTCAATGTGTTGGTTCTAACCCTCTTAGCCAAAAACTAGGGGTATAGGGTCATCCACATGAGCTTTCCAAAAGGAGTCAGGAGACCAACCTAAGAGATTATAGGGTCTAGGCTATGTGAGAAAATATAGTGTGTGCAAGTTAGCCCCACCAAAACTAGATCACCCAGGGCTAGTTCTAAGGTCTGACCATCCTATGGGGGACTCCCCTTGAGCTCCTTCATATTGACCTTACATATTAAGTGCTAGAGGTCATGACCAATATGTGAAACTTCAGGTTGAGCAAAGAAAGGTTTGGAATTTCTAATGGTGAGAGTTCATTTTCTATCCTCTAGGAATAGTCAATAAGAAATTTCTATGACTAGACCCTAGGCTACTAAAGAGAAAAAAATTAGACCTCAACAAAAAATGAGGTTAACAATAAATTATAATGCAAACTTATGAAAATATCAAGATTTATACAAAATAAATAAAAAAAGCACAATCAGATAAGAAATAATTTTAGTCTTGAAATTATTTCCTCAAATGTTAAAGCCTGGATGGTCAAGCTTATTTATTGTAGTTGAGATATGCCGAACTAGAGAAAAGATTAAGAATAGGAAGGAAGTTTAAAGTGAAAGACCAAATATTTAGGCCTTATTTAGGAAGGGGATGTGAGTGTTGGAGAGAAACTATTGAGTTGAGTCATCTCAAGCAAAAGTTGGCATTGATGGGTTGATGACATAAATTTAAGCATTTTCTAGGAGGTAACCCAATTGTTATTATATTGTTTTCTTGCATTGGAGTGTTATCTTTACATGTGCTGTGCATGAATTTTGTCGGAGTGATTTAAGAAGATTTCAAATGTATTTGGTGTGTCTGAGTTTAAGCATCACAATGCTTCCCTAGCAGCACCACAAAGCTTAGTTTGAAGCGTCAAAGCACTCATGGGATAACACCATAGTGTTGTGTCATGTTACCTGTTTGTCTTTATTTTGACATGTAATTTGCCATGTGTCACATGGTATTCACCCAAATTTAGATTTTTGACCAATTTTTCAGAGCAGCGTAGTGTCTCATGTGCAACACCACAATGTTGATCTAAGATTTTGCTGTGTGTCATCTAAATCGTTTGGATTTAAGGAAGGAGGCACCATCTTGTTTTCTCTTAGTATCCCAATATTGCATGAATTTCATTGAAGACCCCCTAATATTTTGATAATGATATTTGTTATTATAACACACATTAATTTATGTCAAAGTAACAGTTCTTAACTATCATTTGACTTGACATGGTATTGTGGTGCTATAGATTCCATGAGTTTAGCACATATGCACCACCCTTGAGCTTTATATTATTGTTTAGATTATTTCATTTGTAACACATTGCTCTCTAATAGGACATTACAATGCTTGTCTACCAACCCAAGGTGTTGCGATGCTACAACCTCAAAGTTGTTAAGTCCTACCTTGCTTTCTTCTAGCATTGTGTCACACCACTCCAATGTTATAACATTGTGTTTATTTCTATAGATAGGGGCCTATGTATCTTTCATTTGGCATTAACTTTTTGAGACATAGCATGGATTTTTAGGGGTTATAAAGATCAAAGGTGCAGTTATTTTCTTATCTTTTATATATCCTCCCTTTCCTTTTCTTTAGAAATGCATCTAAATACCATGGGTAGAAAAAATCCTTCTTCATCATTTAATTATAAGAAGTTTATTAGTTTCATCATTTGATTTTAGTCTACTCGGAAAGTAAAGTTTTGATTCACCAAAAACTCGTATCGAAGTGAGGTTTCCTCAACCCTTAGGGTAGATTCAATGTCTCATAGTTAGTAGAAGATGTGGAAATTTTGTTTATAACATGAGACAACCATTATGCATGTGGTCTAAGAATTCTTTGCAAACACAAATGAACATAAAGATAACAAAAGTATTTGTTTAGGGAAAGAGGGTTTTCCTTGATTCTATTACAATAAATTTTATTTATGGATTATAGGATAAAACTTTGATGAGTATTCTGCCTACATTAATATTGGCCTCAATTATCAGGAGATTATAAGATTTCTAACTAGATATCTACTTATTCCTAGAGGCTTATTATTTTTTTGGCTCGATAATGATCACTGAGGCAAAGGCCTAACATTACTTTATTTATGTAAAGCTAATGCCCAATGCGAATATCAAAGTGGTAACCAAGGATAAGGTAGTCCTAAAGTTTTGCATTCAATAGAATATGTCCATATATATAATTAATATCAAACACACTTCCATATTGAACAAGATTAAGGGTAGCACCACCTTGGGTCTGGGACACCCTTCTCTTATCCATGTATTGTTTGTTAAAGCTAGAGCTCTTATGAACCCATTAGAAGCACATTTATTCTCTAATCTCTCACTAACTAAGGAAAGGATGTTGTACCGGAACTTCACATTTGAGGTGGGTGAGATCTCTTCCCATCTCTCTACTTCCTGAGATAGTACTTTTTGTCCTCAATGGTAAATCATCTATAGACTCTTAACCTGATATGCAGTGAAGAACTCAATATCACACAAGTATATATATCAATCAAGTAGTATACAGATTATAAGTTTGTATATTGATGCCATAAGGAACAAGTTAAATTCTCAAATAATCTAATTATTAGTTTACGAATCCTATATTTAGTTCAAAAGGTTGAATATTTTTTAGCTTTTTAAAGTGTTTAAAATTCTAATTTCAAAATAAAAATCTATATTAAATGAAAAGAGTTATCTAAATTGTATGAATGCCTCCCTTGAATTAGTTTAATGAAGTTTAAATTCCTCCAATTTTTTTTTTATTGTAGTGTTCAATCACGATATATTACTCATTACTCTGTTTCAAGATATAATAAGTTTTGAAATCCAATACTATAATTAGATTTTTCTAACCCCGTAAGAATTCTCGGGCATCCACTTTCCCCAAAAAAATGTAAGAATTTATCAATAATATTCCTATTGTAGTAATATCTTTTTATATTTTAACCTAGTTGTGCTTCAATTTTCCTTCTAATAATCCTAAATTATAAGTAATTTTAACTATTCAAATAGTCAGTTTAGATTTAAATCAAGTTTAGAAGGCTAAAACAACAACTTCATCATTCAAAAGTTAAAAAATCTAACTTGGACTTTTTTAGATGTAAAAGTGTTCCAATCCAAGTCAGAGAGAGTATTTAGGTGTTATGCATGATTTGAAATAAAAATATGATGTACATTTAATCAATCAAACAAAAATATAAGAGTAAAAGGAATGAAAAAAATGATAGAAAGAAATCATTGTTACAAAGTCTTGATCGCCACAAAAATGCCTTCCTTGCTTGACTACAATCACTCCCTTCCTTACATACAAAGAAATGACAAAACTCTTACTCACAATCACTCCTACATAAATCCTATGCTAAGCATACACCTTCCCCTGTTCTCCAAAAATGTATCTGAGAGCATTTCTGAAGAGTCTGAGAGCCATCATATGCATTTCCTTTGGTTTAACCATTATCAAACAACCAAAATTCTCTTAAGTCGGTGGGAGGCATGGTTGCACTGGTGTGCTCTTGTCAGAGCACTGGCTTGGGGTGCGAAAACTCTGCCATTGTGACTAAGAATCATTAATATGGCATTAGACAAAGCATTGCTGACACTTGTAGCACAACAACGCTGGTATTAAGCGTTGAGGCACTTGGGACCTAGCATTTGAATGTTTCCTTTTCTAGATTTTACACATAGAGGATCTGGTACAAGCGTTGAGTCGCTATCGATTAACACTACTGCGCTTGCTTGCTGAGTTAGCTCATTTTTTGCTCCAATTACTCCAAGCCTCGAATTCCCCTTATATATTACATAAAATATTGCATATATCCCAAAAAACATAAAAAATGATATAAAAAAGGGTATGAAAAATATATGAACATGACAACACATTTTACACGCATCAACTCCCGATGGGCGCATGATTGGACTATAGTGGTGGCAACAAGAGATGAGTTAGAAGTTTAACCACTACATTGATCAACACTAAAAATAATATTTTTACATTTTAGAGTTTTAATTCATGCCTTATTGAGCATGTTTCCCACTAATAGTTGAATATGAGCCCTTATGTTGTTTAGTTCTCCACTGCACCTCCATTACAACATTAGATAGCGTTGACTCAGCCAATGAAGTAAGTACATGATGATGAGAGTGAGAAGGAGGATTATTATGTTGTTATCTTTTATGGTGTCCTTTTATTTTACATTGTGTTTTATTATGTTATATTTCCTTTTAGTTATTTAATTTTGTTGTAGTTACATTTAGGTTCAAAGACTAGCTACATTTCTGAAACTTGTTTTGTTACAAAATCTCCCAAATTGACACCTATAATCAAGACTAGAGATAATTTGAACATTAGATTTCAAAGTAAATAAGAGGTATCAAAATTACATTTTCATAAAATATTATAGTATAGAATTCTTATCTAATATTACAATAGATAAGAAATTTATTAATATATTGATATATTTAATAAATTAAGGAAGTTTAAATTAAAGTTGAGAGTTCTTATCTAATGAAGATGGTCTTTTAGGGAAAAAAAGAGTAGAAATAAAAAAGATATCAATTGAAAAACCAAAAGAAAGAATCCAATAAAAATTAAGGGATTGAGACCAAGAGAAAAGTAAAAAAGAGGAAAAAAACACTTGAAAATAAAGTTTAATAGATTTTATTTGAACTTATACTTCACTTTTGATTATTGAATAATTAAAATTTAATAAATATTTTTATCTATATTATACTTAGAATAACAAAACTATTATGTGATCATTCAAGATGATTAAGCTAGAGAATATTTCTTTCTTTAATTAATTTAAATTATTAATAGTCAATTGCTAAACATTGAGCAGTAGGGAATTAGGGATGAGGGAAATATTAACGAGAATAAAAATTTATGAAATAATTAAGTTCATAAGATATTTACTATTTATAATATCTAAGAAAAATTTTAGATTTTAAGTTATTACTCTATGAATTTAAAAAACAAAATTGCTATAAAAAATTCTACAAAGAAATCTAAAGTGTCTTAAATTATTATACTCTTATATCATTTCATGTTTTTTTGTAGCTTCTATTCTTTTTTTCTTTTTTTTTGAAGGAAGGAAACACAACAGTCCATCTTAATGAATTGTAAATAGGGGTGGCACTATTAAAAATAGATTCTTTAATGTTTTTACGATCATGAACAAAAAGTTAAATTATTACATAATTTATTTTTTTTATTGTTGTTGTTTATGTCATCCAAAGTCTTGTCATCAAAGACATATAAGACATATGCAAAATCCTTATACGTTACATTTTAACTATTGGAGGAACACAATATTTATAATGTAAATGGCATGAGAAGCTTAACCTCACTTTACATAGTAATAACGTTCTTAGTCTTATTAGTTCAATTTTTTAAATGACAGTGTTCTCCTGCTAGCATGTACTTCCACCAACTTGGGGATCTTCTTTCTTTTTCCCTAGTTATCTTCCAAAACTAACAAATCAACATGTTGATAGTGCTTTAAGCTATGTTGGGTAATTTTAAAAAAAAATGTTGTATTTTATTTAAAATCCTTTTAGTGGTTCTACACTAAAATATGTCACGACCTGCTTTAGCTTCAAATGAGTTGATTGAAATTGATGAATCACCTAAGATGGCCTTGATGAACCTATATAAAAGTCCCACAGTTCTTCTTAAAGACTACCAATAATCTAAGATGACCTTGATGAACCTATTTCCTTATCTTTTGTAGACATCTTTATAGATCTCTTTTTTAATCTTTTTTGGGATTTTCATTTTTTTTTGTCATATTGGTTGCTTCTTTAGAAACATCAATTGAGAAGCTTCTTGATGTAGATTATAGACTTTGATTAGCAATTATATTAGAGACTTCAATTAGCAAATTTTTTAATTTCTTGATGATGAACTCCTTCAAGAGGAATGCCACTAACCCATGAATGTGTTGAACATATATTTTTCAACAAGTTTTATAACTATGCTGCTAGTTTAGCCATTATCTTTAGGATCTAGTCCCATTATAGGATCTCTTAGTAGGTTCTTCTAATTAGTCTACTGGTGATTGTACCATCTGATTAACCCATATTAAACCTTGATTCTCTTAGGACTTCTCTTTGATTTTATAATCATTCAATTGAACTCTAACTCATCAAACAAAGTTAAAAGGATAATAGTAAAATCATTTGAAGCTAAGGACGATTGTTAAGAAAATCAAACCCAATCCACCATTAAAACTTGAGGTGTGCTTAGATTATCTTTAAGATCCTTGGACCATATAAAAATCAAACTTTGTTTAGAACTTGATGACTCTTCTTAGCATCTTTTAGACTACCCACTGTCACACTCCTAAGTCAAGAATAGACCTTATCAACCCAATTTGATCATGTCAATTCATAATGACTAACTAAGGCTCAGTCAATCAAAATTAAGCCCTCTCCTTAAAAATTTGGTTTTAAACGAACTTAAACATGTGTATAGGTCACTAAAAATAAAATATGAATGAATTTTAAAAAAAATTTAGGCTATGCTCAACTATATTTGGACACACGCCGTAGATTGACCAAATAAGATTTTAACAAAATCAGTAAATCCAATGAATCCTAACTTTTTAACAAACTAAAACTAATGGACTTTAGCAGTGGTTTGACACACATCAAATTCACTTCAGTATTTGGTCAAACCCATTTTGAACTAAAGATCCATTAACGACAATTAAGTTTCATTAAGAACTAATTGAGTTCAAATCCTTATTGAAGTAGTTGGACTGAATTAGTTCTAAAATAAATCTAAATGATTCATAGGTTTATAAAAAAAATTATCTTCTTGAGCATTATGTGATTTATTTTAGATTTATTGGTCCATCTCTAGTTGCCTTGGAGCTCAATTTACATTAGTGCCATTGAATTTGTGTGGGAAATTTCTTTGATATAGTCTATGAATTTTCTTTTTGTTCCCAAGGCCACCTTAAATTGGAGGGGACGGGGAACAGAAGCTAGGTCTGGCATTCTTTCCACCGAACAGGGCTTCTTTGATCGTTCCAGTCTAGTGTTGGGCAGATCCGATCGGAAAAATTATGGTCAGGGGTTCGCTTGGCAAGCTTCTTTCCCGATCCATCTCGCTCGCCGGAAAATGGCAACAACAACAGCTACGGCGGCTCAACATCCATGAATACCAGGTTGGCCTTTTACTATCGATTTTGATCTGGGTATAAACTTGTTCACGATCTCAGCAGTTTAGATATAAACGAAGAAACAATTCTTTTCTTAAGTTTCTTCTGTTGTTCTTATAAAATTTGGTTAACTTTTCTGTAAGATTTGGGAGACGTTGAATCTTTGATTTTGATGCTTTCCTTATATCCTTGCATGTTTTTTTAATAGGTTGTAAGTTGTTTTTTTTTTTGTGCTTTCGTGATTTCATCGCTTGAAACTTAACAATTGATTTTCCAGGGTGCTGAGTTGATGAGCAAGTATGGGATAAATGTTCCAAAGGGTGTTGCTGTGTCCTCCATTGATGAGGTGAAGCAGGCTTTGAAGAATGTTTTCCCTAATGACAAAGAGGTATAAATTTTATGCGGTAAAATGAATCAACTTGAACACTTGAGCTCTATTACAAATAGGAATAACTTCTTTGGGTTCTCAAACTCAGAAAAAATTAGGGGCATTTAAAAATACCAACCAATTCTTTTGTATTTGAATATGTAATACCCAAAATTTGGTTTTTTACATTTATGCAGCCAAAATCTTTCATATCACATAAAAAATACCACTTTTTTAACTTTTAAGTGGCATACACCTATTCCGTGCAATTACCCACAACATAGTGGTGAGTTTTTAGTTTTCCACTATGAAGTCGTGGGTTCGAATCACCCATATATCTCTCTGGGATCAACCTTCCCCAAAAGAATACACCTTTACTTGCATAGGGAAGGTGGCATATATGTAAAAAATTGATGTTTATATGTTAGATATGTAAATACATAAAAATTGAGTGCTATGTATGTAAATATTCCAAAAATGTGACCTGAACTTTGTTTCATTTCTGTAGTTGGTTGTCAAAAGTCAAATTCTTGCCGGTGGAAGAGGCTTAGGGACATTCAAAAGTGGACTAAAGGGTGGCGTGCATATTGTGAAAGCTGAGGAGGTGGAACATATAGCTGGTAAATTAATTGATTTTCTCTTTTTGTTCCTTTTTTGTTGCATATATGTAAGCATGAATGAATAGGGTGCACGCCTTGAATTCATTAGAGACAGTGGTTTTAGAGTATTGTGGAAAAAAACATATTACTTCTCCCATAGTTTTGCTTCAAAGATGCGATTTTGACATGTTGGAACATTCGCCTTCCTGATGTTAAACAATTACTGAATTTTGCCACATAAAATATCATAGATGTGAAGAAAGTTGACTTTATGGTCATGGTGAAAAGTATCCTAGTATGTTTGAGTATTTTTGTTAGGCTAAAATGCAATTTGCATTTTGGTTTCAAAAATTTCCCCACTTTTTGTTTGACTAATAACCGTAAAAATTACATCATGTTTTGAGTGCCTGTATTTCTGATTTACATGAATAGATGTCTAAGTTGATTTTGAGGAGGTAATTCTGTACTTCTGCTAATAATGTTCAGCTTTTGTCCACTATTATCATTATTAGTCTTATTCCAACAATTTGGGGATGGTTTATGAATCCCTATTTTTTGTTCATTTCTTTTGAATGACTTATTTTTGTGTTATTATTGGTCTTACTGCTTTCAACTTGTGTCCATTAAGGACTCAAAAAACAAGCATTTAAATTTTCTGTCATCATTTTCTCCAACCTCCTCTTTATCATTGAAACATGGTTGCAATAGTTGTATTTGCAATATAATTTAATTTCTTATCTAGTAATTCAAGTTACGCTGACTTCATCACATCACATGTTTTTGGTGCTATCTTTTTATGGATCTATTGGCGGATGAGTGATATTCTTTTAATATTTTAAAAAGTTTAAATTGCATTGCTAAATACCCAATCTAACACGAGACATCATCATTATCAACCTTATTTCTACTATTTTGGCGTTAGCTCTATCATCCTTTTCCATTAATTCATGTTGATTCCCAACCCTTTAGCGTAGTTTACATAAGGCTTCTGAACAATTCCCAGCCTTGTCACCTTTGGTTTGGTAAATTCTATTTTCTTTAATTTTTTCAATTTAATTTTATCTATTTGTTTTATTTATGCATCTTTTGTACATATAAATTCTTAGAAGCGTCAACTCTAAAGAATTTACTATTACATTGAATATCTTATACAAAAATCAGAAAAAAAAAAAAAATTTACGTGCAAGGACTCACCAACTCGGTTTTCCTTGGGAATTGTATGTTAGAATCAGCTTTTGAACAATTCCTAGCCTTGCCACCTTTGGTTTGGTAAATTCAATTTTCTTTTATTTTTTCACTTTAATTGTATATATTTGTTTTATTAATATATCTTTTGTACATATAAATATATAGAAGTGCCTGCAGTAAAGAAATTACTATTACATTGAAGACCTTTTACAAGCATCAGGAAAAAAAAAGAATTTACGTGCAAGGACGCTCCAACTTGATTTTCCATGAGAATTGTATGTTTGAATGGGCTTGGAAAAATAGATATGATATTGTTATATTCTTGTTTTGCACATCCATCTTAACTTTATTTTTGTTGCTTTCAACTTGGCTGTCAGTGGTTTCTTTGTTGCACAATACTTGGATCCATATAGAATTGTCAATTAAATTGTTACTCTATACAATTTACCTCAAAAGCTTCCTGATATTATTTTATTACTTGATATGCTTAAGGCTCTTCTTCATTTCGACTATCTAGCTTAATCATTAGAATATTATTTTTTATTCAATCCTCTAATATATTTTAAGTGCTTGAAACTATCACACTTAGGCATGGAGTGATCTTTTTGCTTCACCAATTTATTATTATAAATTTCACTTCAACTAAAATTACATGTTGTGAAATCAATCTTTGTTCTTTATTAGAATCCTCATATTTACTCCAGAATTTTATTAACTGCAATTAGCATACATCAAATTATCTTTTGCAAGCATTTTCATAATGAATCCAAATCAGTCTTAACTCTTAAAGGTGATTTTTGATGCGACTTTAATGTGATTTGATATTCTTTGTCACTCCATAATTACTTCTAATGCTTGGTACCGCTCCATCATATGTATCTCTAATAATTTTCATACCTTTTTATTTTCTTTGTATCGACCACCAAATTAATTTTTTTGATTGTTTTGATCACACGCCTCTTGAAGATCATCAAATTTCTTCTTTTTCTTTTGGTTGTGCATTGAATGGTGCTTTTAGCATATTGGGGTATTTACATACATAGCACCACATTCTTATGTATTTACATATCACAATTAAACTTACAAATTTACATGCATAGTGCTCAATTATTTAATATCAAATAAAAAATAGCACTATCATCACTTGTTAAAAGTCAAATACTCCTTTTCATTCAAACGTTCAGAGCACCGAAGTGTTATATATGTAAATATGGAAGTTTAGGTGTGAGATATGTAAATACATAAGAATTGTGTGCTACGAATGTAAATTTCCCTATAGTATTTTAAGAGTATAGACTATGGTTGTTTGGCGTTTCTTAAATATTCATGAAAATTTTTACAGCAGAATTTTGTGAACTAAGCAGGCAGCAATTATCTTATTACATAATAGCTCCTTTCTACATGTTTTAGGTAATATGCTGGGGCAAATTCTTGTTACCAAGCAAACTGGGCCCCAGGGAAAGCTTGTGAGCAAGGTTAGATATGATATTCTATTCTTGCTAATTTTGACAGATCTCGATTAGTTTTTATTTTTGCTGTTTATTAATCCTGCAGATCAAGTGATCTTAGCTATTTTTTTTTATTTAAAATTCAAATAGAATTAATTGACACTCTAAGCTGTCAGCAATGATAATATTAAACTTATTAGATGTTTTTTTTTTAGAATTTGTTGTAGATCTGCCCAAGTGTAATTAATTTCTAAATCTTAATTTTAAACAAGTTGCATGCTTGCTTCTGCCCAAGTGTAAGATTAATTTGTCAGACAAACCAACAATTATTTTTTTATTACTAACGTAATTCTGCCTCAAATGGTTTATTTGTGCGGGCATTGGAATATGAGCTTGTTTTTGCAAGAGCATATCGATGAAGCAAATTGTAATAAGTTGGAAAACATGTTAAAGGCACCAAATGCAAAGTCTCTTAAGAATATGAAAATTTTTTTGAAGTATCAGTAAAATAGTGATAAATTTACATTCATTAGACAAACTGCAGTATCTCGGAATATCTTATGTTGCATTATTTCATATATTTAGTAAGCCTCTTGATTTGGTCCTTCGAGGGGGGGCATGAAAATTTCAGTTATTGCTATGCTTTATTTTTAAAAATTTGATCTGAGACATATAATGATGTCAGCTTACTATTTTATAAATGTTTTTTTTTTTTTGGCATTATATCATTCTATTTTTAAAACTTGATTTCACTAACATTAATCGACTGGATTATGGTCATTTTAATTATCTTTATTATTTGCCTTATCTCAGCTATTGGAGTCACCTCTATGAATTATATTTTTATTGCTCCTTTATGTGGCATCTTAGCCTTCTTTTAGTTATGTTAATCCATCCCCCTTTCTTTCCTAGTTTTCAGTATACTTTTCTCTACCGGCTATTTTTGTTTAACTTCTATCATCGTTAGCATAGACCAATCCACCTTGGACTTTTTTTTTCTTAATACCTTGTTGCCTATAAGTTTACCAATTTTACAATCTAATTATTACTTATTCTTTCCTCCATAGTTTTATCATAAAATCATCTCTTTTTTTTTTTCTACCACATTCAACCTAGTTTAGTTATTTGTGGTTCTGTATCTTTGAACACTCAAATCCACATAACTAGAAAGCCTATGCTATGTTTGGGTGAACCAAAAAACAAAAATGCTTTTTAAGTCGAGAATTATTTGGTGCATTCTTTATTTTATGTTTATTATTTTACAATACACCATTAAAATGACAAATTAAGTGCTACCAAGCTTGGGGGTTAAGATTGAAAAGCATCTCTCACAAACAAAAGCAAATTTTCTTATCACAATGTGTCTTTAACATTAGACAAATTCAGTTCTGTGTCAGCCACTAACTGAAGATGTGACTTGAATAAAGGGTTTGATTGATCAAACAGTTTTTTGGCCAATCAAGATTGCATCGGCTGATAGCCTTCATTGATCAAGGTTTCATCTTTGTGTTCCTTAGTTCGCTAAGAAAATTTTTAGGTAATTAAATATGTGGGCTGTGCCACATTCACAGACAAATGTGATGACCTACATGGACTACCAAGTCAAATTTGGATAACCATAAACTAAAGGTTTATTAGTTAAAAGCGCATAATCCTGAATTTTAAGTCTGGTAAATACAAATTTATTCATTAAACAACCAACTAATTTCATAAGATAATAGTTTAGTGAATGAGTGAGTGACAGATAGGGTAGGAAATCATGGAATTCTTTTCCATAAATATGATTCGACATTAGAAACTAGTACCGTATTGGAAGATTTCTCTTTCTTTTTTGTGTTTTTGTGAGAACCAATCTCTCTCCTTATTAATTATGATTTATAAGCATAAAAATATCAAAACATTGGAAGAGTTTTATTTAAATGGAATTTGTGTGTGATTTGAGTGATCTTAACTTCGATTCTAATGGTTGAGGATGTCAGGAGACAGAGATAGTGCAGGAGGTAAAGGATTGGAACCTCTGGGGAAGGTAGGCCCTGAAATTCTGAAAGTCTTGGTCAGACTCATACAGGGAACTAGCATCTGACAGGAGCCGCTACCTTTGCATGTGCTCTAACATAGATGAAGCTAGATCTTCCTCCTGTGGATCTAAGACTTGATAGACCAGCCACATATCTGACTTAGTCAAGTCAGATCGAGGTTGCCTAGTAGGGAAGATACAGGAGGGAGATCTGATTGAGGTCGAGCCAAATAGTGATAGTGTTGAGAGGGATGAGTGGGACCACACATGCTTTGCTTTATACCTGGCTACTCAACTCGATGGTTCCATCAATTGTTTCATCAATAGATGACATTCAAAAGGTGAGCGACATCTCATCGAAGCTGAAGAAGATCTATGCTGGAGCTTAAAATCACATGAGGGTGTTCCAAATTTAGTGCGAGATAGAGGCAGTGGTTCAGGGTGTTAGATCGATTCAGAAGTATTCCATAGAGTTGGAGCGACCGTCTCACTTCTATTTGATGTTGAGTTGTGGCGATTTAGAGTACAAGAAAGAAGGATCTTTACACAGATGAGAACTATGTAGTTTCTGGCCCATCTGAATTTGACCTTTTGATTAGAGGAGATATGTCCTAGCTCAAGCTACTATCCCTTCACTGGATGAAGCCATTGCTACAATGATACATGAGTAGAGTCTCATGAAGCTACACTTTGAGCCAAACTGACTTTCAGGTGCGCGATTAGCTTTAGTTGCCTTGAGCTCAGGCATGATAGGTGTCCAAAGGGAGAGTCGTAAGCGCTACAACTGTGGTGAAGTTGGGCATATGAGCTAGACCTATCTTAGGCCACCTAAGGAGAGACATAAAGGTGGACATGGACAGAGTGGAGGTTCTGGTTATGGTCGTGGTGGTCGAAAAGGTGGAAAGGGGGACTACCGGGCAAATCTAATGGCAACAGAGGGAGAGATGTGTATTTTTATAAATGAGGATTATGAGATGTTGGAGTTGTTGAAGAAGCAAAAGACAACAGGAGATGGGGTTGAGGAGACTTCCAACCAGTTGTCATCTAAGGATAATATTGTCGTTTATGCTCACTCTGATAAAAGGTACTTGTGATGCACATGCTCTTACCATTATTTTCACCACAGAATCATCATAATGGATGTTGGATTCTAGTGCATCTCGATATGTGACAAGTATTGTTAGTGAGTTTTCTTTCTATACTTTAACAGTACCAGAGAACACCTGACTGTTGATGGTTCAACACAACCTATAGTTGGTAAGGGTACATGGCGTTGTCCAATGTTTTGCATGCATCTTCTTTTCTTTTAAAATTTTTATCTACTAGTGTCATTATTCTTCAACTAAAATATGTTATTTATTTTGATATTTTTAAGTTGATCTTCCAAGAGAAAGGTATAGGCCGAACACTTAGGACTGAAACGTGGCATAGAAGACTCTGGTACTTGGACCGGGAGGGGATGGACTTAGCTTTGACATCCATGATAGAGAGTGCTGGAGTAAGAAAATTTGGGAGTGTAGAGGATGTGTTGTTGCTACATCACATATGCATGAGACACTCTTATTTTAGTTTATTGAGTCGGTTGCATTTTTCTTTATCTGAAAATATAAATAAACAAAAGCTTGTTTGTGATGCTTGTGAGCTTGGCAAACTTATTAGGAGCTCTTACATTAGCTCTGAAATAGGAGTTCTGGTGTTTTTGACTTGATACATTCTGATATTTGGGGACCCTATTCTACAAGTTCTATGAAATGTTATCGATATTTTGTGACATTTATTGATTACTTTTCTCGTATTACTTGGTTCTATTTGATGAAAAATAAGTGTGATGTGTTTGCTTGCTCTAAAGACTTTTACAAAACAATCCAAACTCAATATGTTGCAATAATGAAGGTATTGAGATCTGATAATGAGACAAACTATACCAACAATGCATTTGGGGAATACTTTTCAGCTCAAGTGATACATCATCAAATCACATATCCATACACATCGACATAAAATGTAGTGGCAGAGAGGAAGAATAGACACATTCTAGAGGTAGTCCGAAGCATGGTGATCACAATGAATGTCCCAAAGCTCTTATGGAGGTAAATGATTTTGACTGCTTCTCAATTAATCGTCAGGATGCCCTCGAGGGTGTTGGATTGGAAGTCTCTTTGTCACATGTTGAAAGTGGATAATAGTGGGATCCTTTTATCAGTAGGGAAGCTGGATCTCAGAGCTGTGAAATATTTGTTCACAAGTTATTTTGTTACACAGAAGGGGTATGTTTGATGGAGTTCGATCGAGAAGAGTCTGTTTGTGAGCATGAATATGTCATTTAGCGAGTTTAAACCATACTACACTTAAGAGGTGACCTCCCCTTTCGGTGACTTGCCAGATACTGGAGATATCAGGCAAGTCGGGGTGAGTAGCAATGATGAGAGAGAGATACAAGTGGGAGCAATGCCTTGTCCTGTGATGTGGGATTAATCAGCTGAGGAACCAAAAAATGAGGGTGAAGGGATTCAGGCTGAAGGTGAGCTAACGGTATATACACAGAGAAAGAAGAAGAATGAGAGAACGGTACCTGCAGTGCCACTTGTATCAGCTAGTCTCTTGTCTCGATTTTTCCCAAAAATGAGGAGGGTGAAGGGATTCAGGCTGAAGGTGAGCTAACAGTATATACACAGAGAAAGAAGCAGTGAGCTATCGGTATATACACAGAGAAAGAAGTAGAATGAGAGAACGGTACCTGCAGTGCCACTTGTATCAGCTAGTCTCTCGTCTCGATTTTTCCCGACCCTTGAGACATGTATATCATCTACCTTTGACTCAAAACTCTCTAGTGATATGATACCTCCTTATTCTTCTAACCCCTCAATTTTAAGGTGGATCTCTCATAGCAATGTTCAACGTCCTCCTGATTTTTTGGGTGGGAACATGAGATTGATAACTTTGCTTCATACCTAACATATCACTTTTATATGGAGCATTCTTTGCATCTTTAGAAACTGTCTTTGTACCTATATGTTAGACATGTTGTTATGGAGGATCCTGAGTGGAAAGCGGCTATGTATGAAGAGCTTGGGGCTCTCAATAAAAATCAAACATGGGATATAGTGCTATCACCAATGGGGAAAAAATAATTGGAAGCAAGTGAATCTTCGCAGTAAAGCAACCTTAAGAAGCGAACGTGGTGTAAAACACGATTGGTAGCAAAAGGGCACAGTCAGATATATGATATTGACTATGATGAAACATTTTTAGCAGTAGCAAAGACGAGCACAATAAGGACACTAGTTTCTCTGACAATGAATGGTAGGTGGAGATTATACCAACCTGATGTGAAGAATGATTTTCTTCATGGTGAGTTACTGGATGACGTATATGCAGAAATACCACCATGATTTTGTACAGTCCAAATAGTGGGCAAGGTGTGTATGCTCTGGAAGTCGTTGTATGGCTTGATGCAGTCTTCTCGAGCCTGGTTTGACAAATTTAGAAAGATAATGGTGGACATGAGATGTCAATAGATCATTGCAGACCATATGGTATTCTTTCAACAATATGAATCTCACACCACTATACTTGTTGTATATGTTGTAACATCATTGTCAACGGTAATGATGAGGTAGAGATTACCCACCTAAAGGTAATATTGAGCAATAAATTTGAGGTGAAGGATCTTGGACAGCTCAGATACTTTCTTGAGATTGAAGTGACCCATGAACCTGAGGGAATGGTCTTGTTCCAGAGAAAAAAATGTATTAAATCATCGCGGAAATAGACATGCTGGGATGCAAACCAGCAATCTCTCCAATTGACCAGAAACCGAGTTGAGTGCAGAGGTAGGATAATTGATTGATTGTGAGTGGTACTAGAGATTGGTGGGCAAGAAACAGTTTGTAGTAGCGAGGTCAAAAGCAGAGACAAAGTACAGGGCCATGACCTTAGGAGTTGCCGAGATGATGTGGTTGAGAGCCTTTTTGGGCTAGCTCAAGGTGGGCCAAGGAACTCAAATGAAGTTGTGGTGCAACAATAAGTCAACAATCAACATTGCTAACAACTTGGTGCAACACGATATAACAAAACATGCGGAGATTGTTAGATTCTTCATCATGGAAGAGCTGAATAACAGGCTACTGCAGCTAAGTCATGTAGCCATCGGAGAGCAAGTGGCTAACTGCCTCAGTAAAGGACTTAGGTCATTATATTTGTCTAGGTTTTGGGACGAGATGGGCTTAATGAATATCTTTTGCCCATCTTGAGAGGGAGTGTTGAGAATTGAACCTTATTTTGGGTAGGGAATATTGAAGAAGTCTAGGGGTTGATTTGTAAAATATTGTAATACCCTATTTAAGCCCATGTTATGAAAGTACAGATGAAACTTTGAGAGCAATTTTTCAATTATATATATATATATATATATATATATATATATATATATATATATATATATATATATATATATATATATATATATATTTGTTTCATAAACTTATCAACCCAGTACCATTTGATCTTAAAGCAATATTGACTAATAATGACTAAATTCACATCCACTAAAATTGCTCATTGATCACATATTTTATTTTCTATAATTTAATCCATTGTTTTAACTTACAATTTCAGATATTCAAAGTCAAAATTGGTCCAAATATTTGACAAGAAAATATCTTATTTTGAATATGTTTGTAAGCATCTTTATATTTAATGTGAAAATATGTGGACTTAATGTTGACTCTAATGCAATCCAACTATTTTTTAAAGTTTTTTTTTTCTAGTCTAAACATAATTTTAATAATAGTTAGTGCTCCAGTGATTAGAAGAGCTTGCACTGGTATCAAGCTCCAATGCCTGTGTGCTCACGTGCTTGCAAATATAGTCAGCTAACAACGGTATTGAAAAAGTCTTGTTGACAATAACAACCTCATGTTGATGTTAATGATCGGTAAAATTTTAATTATAGTATAAGTATCTTTGTTCTAAAGTATATAAAACTTTGGTGATGTGTTTACACCATATTTTTAAATCTATGCTCTTTTTTTATAAAAGGGACAAACTATTGAAAGTTTTATATAAAATTCCTTGTTTATATAATAGATACTGGTTGCTTAAACATATCAACCTTACACAACTTTTTCTTTCAGCCATTTTGGCTAATAATAGTCACTAAGTTCACAGCCACTAAAATTGCATATCAATTACCATATTTGATTTTAATAATCTTAAATTCCTTATTTTCTACAAGTTCCTTCATCGATCCTACCTCCATTTTCCTTATGAAAATTAATAAATCACATGAAGACCTTTAATGTTTTAAATTTCTCCAATTTAAATCTCCTAATGTAAAATTATCAAAGTAGTAGACATTTTTAACATTAAATCAAATTTATTCTATTGATACTGAGGTAGTTCTTGTGAGCCTTTTTTTTCTTTACCATAATACCATTGCATGTATCTCAACATACTTTTGTACCTTTTTTTTGTATTAATCAATAATATAATATATGATTTGTTAATTTTACTTTTATATGGAATTTTATCCTTAAAACTTATTTAATTTATCAAATTGATAAGCTCATATTTCTTTCCTTTATGTTTTTCAACTAAAATCTTGTTAACTTCACTTGTAATAGCTAATTTGCTATAACTATAATTTTATTTTTTCTTTTATGATTTGTATATATTTTTTATTCCTTAGTACTCTGCTATACTTATCATCGAGAGTTTATCTTTTACTTTTTGCTCTTCTTACAAAATCTTATAATTTTCTTAACAATTTCTTGAATTAATATAATTTAAAATGTACCTTTTGTTTTTAAATGCTTTATTTTTCTTAATAACTTTTTGGTTCTCCACTGCAATGCCTATTATATGATATCGATTTTAATGCAAAATCTTATGGTCAACTTGCAGCTCTGAAAAATCAATAATTGAAGGACAACTGACCCTTAAATTTTCACCTCCTTGCAATAAATATTTATCTGCACTCTTTTCTTTATATTTCAATGCCTATTCCAAATAGGCGAGAGTTAACACAAGGCTATTGATTTTATTTTGTTTTATATTTGTAATATAACTGTAAGAACTATGATTTTTTATGTAGTCAATTTTTTTCTTATTACCACTTTCTATTCTTTGCAGAAAAAAAATTATATTTTCCTTTAAGTGAAACTGAGGTCTATTTATGATTTCATAAATCCAATTTGGAAGTATCCTCAAGTGTTCATGCTTCCTAAGGCATGTGTTTGTGTTTCACATTTGTCATAAATTCTCTCATAAACCCTTTATAATAAAATTTACATGTCCACTCAAGTCACTAATAATAATTATACTTTTATCATATACTTGTATTAATTTTTCTTTTTTTTCCCTTCAATGCTGTTTTTTTTCTCTTAATATTTAATTTCAAGATTACCAGTGACTTTTTAATGGTCTCATCAGTAAGTAGCTAATAACAATCACTCTTGCCATTAGTCTTATTCACATTAATAGTTTTTTTTATTTATCATAATTATTTTTAATTCTCTCTTATTATCGCAACATAGACGGCTTAAATCAGTTTGGGCCAGGCAATTGATGCCCTTTTTTTACTGTCTTTTATGGGAATTATTGCAGCCCACTTCTCACCACAATCAAATTAAGTTGCAAAATAATTTTTGGGAAAACCTCCATAAATTCCTTTCTATCTTAAGTAGTTTAAGTAGGTTTTTTTAGTAATTTTGTTCAATGAATTTTCTTGTTAAAATTTGGTGGTTAAAACTTGAGTTTTCTGTTTTTCATGGTGCTTTTGCATCAAATTTTTAATGACATGCATATCTGTTGTATTAAATACTTGAATTTCTTGTAACCCTTGACTGAAATATACGTGATGATTAAATTCTATTGATTTTTTGTTCTAAAATATAAATTCATTCTTTCGCAGGTGTACCTGTGTGAGAAGTTATCGCTTGTGAATGAGATGTACTTTGCCATTACCCTCGACCGTTCAAGTGCTGGTCCAGTATGCTTCAAGATCTAGTGCTTTCTTCCTCTTTTTTCATTTTATTTTTTTCATATCATTGTTTCTTATCACATGTAATTGCATTGTCAGAGTTCAATTCTTAAGCATTTTTGTAGGTATTATTCACAAGGAATTACATTGTGTGCTTATTAATTGTACACTTTTTATTTTTTAATTTAGGGGCATTTAAATACATAATTCCTATGTATTTTCATATCTACCACCTAAACTTTATTTCTTACATTCATAGTTTTTTACCATCCAAATCTTTAATATCATGTAAAAAATAACATTAGTTTAACCTTTAAGAGGTGAAATACACATTTTCATGCATATGTACTGTGGCGTATATGTAAAAATTGACGTTTAGGTGTTAGATATGTAAATACATAAGAATTGAGTGGTATGTATGTAATCCTTCCTTTATTTTATTTGCGAGGAGAATTGGAAGCTTGGTACATATATTCAGTAGCGCTTGATTTTTCCTTTTTTCTTTCCAAAGCTTGGAACATCCTTGTTCTCTTTGTAAGAACTGCTACACCTGAAGTGAAGTATAAAATAGGTTAATCATGGTGGCTTATAGTTTCCACTGATTGAAACTATTTCCTTGTTTTTAGTAATAAGAAAATGATTGTAAAGCTGCTTGGCTAATTCCCTTGTTGAATTAATGCATGAATTGTGGGTTGATCCTAAAAAGTTTTATAAGGCTAATGATGATGATTATCTCAGTTACTTCATATTCTAATATTCTTTTTAACTGGATTATATGGTTTTGTTTAGGGGCATTTACATACATACGCCACAATTCTTATGTATATACATATCTAGCTCCTAAACTTCAATATTTCTATACATAACGCTCTAAGCTTTAATATCACATCGAAAATATCACTGCTAACTTGTTAAAAGTGCAGTACACCTTATCATGCATAGTTTCATGCCACAAAGTGTTATAAATGCAAATATTAAACTTTAGGTGTTAGATATGTAAATAGAAATTAATAGTGTGGTATGTATGTAAATTTTCCTTTTGCTTTCCACTTGTGTGATCATCTATGTTCTTTTTTCAATGCAAAGATAATAGCCATTCAAATGTTACAAATTTATTAATTGCATCATATGTTCTATTACAATGTTAATTTTATAAGAACCACAAGACCTTATATATGCTCAAAGATGTTACAGGAGTAGAAGATTTGCATTAGAGTTGACATTTAGAATGTTTAATGCTTGTGCAAAGTGTTCAATTCATTGCATCTTCTGAAATTTCGGGAGGTTATGTTTTGCATTATTCATATGGGTGAATCTGCATTGTTGTCAGCAAGACAATGTACTATTTTTATTGAGTTCTAGTATTACCTAATTGAATGTTCAGAGGTATTATAACCATTTTCTTTGAATGGTTTTCTTTTTAAAGACAATTCATTCCACTATAATAACTAGTTATGTTTTCAATTTTGTTGTGATATGAGCTTTGTCCGTGATGCACCGTACATGCAGAAATATCTTCTTGAGCCATTTTGTATTTGATTTCATTCACTTATGTGGTGTTTAGATACCTAGAGATTTTTTCCTGTTTCACATGATGAGTATAAAGCAAATATTGTCCGAGTAAACCTAAAAGCATTTCTATTCTATGGGGTAAGTTGAGAGTAGTGATGTGCCCGTTTGCTAGAAAGAATATATTTCATGTCATTTATTTTATTTGCCTGTCAATGAAATGAGCTGACTCGTTATTTAGATTTTTGATGAATCATTTCATCTGATAGAACTTGATTCTACATAAAGAGTTGATTTATTCGAGTTCATTTCAGCTTTTGATATATTTCATCTATGCGTTATATCATAAAAAGCAGTATGCCTTTTTTGGCTAGTTGTTATGGCCAATGGATATAAAATGGTGAAACTGAGAAATTAACACCCTATCGATTAAAGGGATTATGAGACATGCTTGGAACATGTTTGTTTTCAAGAGATGTAAAAATGCATTATATGAGAACGCCATCTAGTAATATCTGGGGAAATTTCCAAATGTAGCATACAATTCTTATGTATATGTGTATCTCAGAAACCTTTATATTTTATATATATAGCACTTTGGTTCTTTAAACTTGTGCATGAAAAGTAGTATTTCATCTTTACAAAGTGGCAAGAGTGTTATTTTTTATGTGACATTAAAAATTTGAGTGCTATGTGTGTAAATATGAAAGCTTAGTTGTACAATATGTAAACACGTAGGAATTGTGTGCTATTTATGTAAACCCCCCTAATATTTAATTATGTGCCAGTCATATTTGTCTGTGGTACAAATTAGCATGTGCTATAGCTCATAGTATAGCATGCCACATCTTTTGTACCAATGACAAAGAAAAGTAAGGCAAGCCAAATGGCACATTCTATGTGTGTTATACTCAATATCAAATAGCTTATATAATATGCACTATTTTGTTAGTGTAGTTTAATGACTGACTTTGTAGTTGTTTTAACTGGAGTAATTTTGTGAGAGCAAGTGACGTATATGAAAGAATCTAATGCATTTTTTAAGGATGATCTCAGGGAAAATAATGGATTTTCTTCTAGGCTTCTCATAGTTAGATCTAACATAGAAATATGGAGAGTGACGAGTAAATTTATGCTTTAAGAGAAAATAATGATGAAGACGGTCAATTTCGATTTATAAAGTTGATAATAATTTTCAGGGTCACGAGGTTAGATAGGGATGAATATAGGATCTATAAACTAATTCTTTTTAATGTTTCTGAGCTTAGTGTCACCTCCCAGCAGAGCTCTTTAGAGAGGTGGGAAGCCCAAGACTTAAATACTGCTCTTTCGCCCTACACATAGCCGATGTGATACTTTTTGTCAGTGACATTCTCCTCCACCCAATCACGTGACGCACTCGTCACGGATCGGCTCCTCCGAGGGTCTCACTGGCCGATGGAGAGTCTACAAACCCGACATGCAGTAATCTGCTCTGATACCACTTATCACCTCCCAAAAGAGTTCTTTAAAGAGGTGGGCAGCCTCGGGACTTTAATACTGCTCTTTGGCCCTACACCTAACCGATGTGAGACTTTTTGTCGGTGACATTAGGCTCCAAATTTTATCATTTTTGTCTGAGTCTTATATATTGCTATAATCATATTAATATATTTTTTAAATCTAATTATTTTATGTCATGATTAAATTTTCATTCTTAATTGTCTTTAGTTTACCTTCATATATATTAAAGCAATCCTACATTATTTCATGTGACTGATTGTGTGTGCTTTTTTCTTTTTGAAATACCACACATGCCGCATTATTTGCTATTTTGTATGGTTCTTGGAGACTTTGAGCTATACGCCATTGTTCTCTATTTGCAAATAGGTATCAATAAATGATTCAATTCTCATTTTGCAAAGAGTATCAGTTAAATTATTGCTCATGTTAATCCATTTTTGTTCGTTTGTCATTTTCATTGCTTTCAATTTCTTGCTTGTATGTTCATATTCATTTTTTGCTGTTTTTAATTTGATCTTAAAATTTCTATTCTTTCTCATTCTTTGCAGCTTATTATAGCTTGTCGAAAGGGAGGAACGAGCATAGAAGACCTCGCAGAGAAGTTTCCGGATATGATTGTTAAGGTTATCATAGCAATCTTGGTTTATTTTGATCCTTATTTTGGAGATTTCTACTATTTCACATTCCATTATGTCACTTCTTGCTTCGTATAGGTTCCTATTGATGTTTTCAAAGGAATCACGGACGAAGATGCTGCAAAAGTCGTCGATGGCCTTGCACCTAAGGTGGCTGATAGGAATGCTTCAATTGAGCAAGTGAAGCAGCTTTATGAACTTTTTTGCAAGTCTGATTGCACCTTATTGGAGGTTTTTTTTCTAAATAAGCTACACAATTTATTTATGATAGAAGTGTTAAAATAGTCTCCGACTCTTGCATGAGGGCCCATTTTAGTCATAGAGTTTATAAAAGTGTTAAATTAAGTCTCACTCTTTTAATATGAGCTGAAATAGTCCCAAGGAGAACTATTTTAGCCCTGATTAAAATAATAGGGGAACTAATTTGGCACTTTTATAGACCTTGGGATTAAAATGACCTGATGTAAATAGGCGGGGGATTATTTTGACATTTTACTCTACTTATGAAGGAATAAATGTAGTTTTTGTACTGAACATATAAATTCTCTTAATTTTTGCCTTAATTAAATAATTCTCATTGATTAGATCAATCCAATCGCGGAGACATCTGATAACAAGCTAGTGGCTGCTGATGCTAAGTTGAACTTCGATGATAATGCTGCTTTCAGGCAGAAAGAGATTTTTGCTCTGCGTGATTCATCTCAAGAGGACCCGAGGGAGGTATAATGCTTCTTCAAGGTTTTCTTTAAGATTTACACAAATGCCCCTCAGCTCTAATGTATTTACATTTCTAGCTCCTAAACCATATGTGACACCTTACTTATGCATGAAAAGATGTATTTCACTTTTTAAAATATAAAATAGTGGTATTTATTATGTGATATGAAAGATTTGGGTGATATACATGTAAGAAGTGAAGTTTAGTATTAGATATGTAAATTCATAAGAATTAAGTGGTATGTATGTAAATGCCCCTTTGGTTGATATTCCAGGGAGAGAAAAGTAGCCCATCTAAGTTGAATTTTATAGCATACAAATGAAAAGCAACATGAGTAATATATTTAAGTAAGATTGAAAGAAAAGTGAATGAAGCATTCATTTTCGAGTCCACTGTCCACACTCCTGATTATAGTTGCTTGCTGATTTTTTTTTGGGGGCAGTTACATCCATACCACCAAATTTCTATGTATTTACATATCTAACACCTAAAATTTGTCTTTTAACATATATGCCACCCAAATCTTTCATATCATATAAAAAATGCAACCTTTTAACTTTTAAAAGGTGAAATACACCTCTTCATGCATAGGTAAGGTAAGTTGGTATGTGTGTAAAAATTTAAGTTTAGGTTTTAGACTTGTAAATAGATAGGAGTTGAGTGGTATGTATGTAAATCTTCCTTTTTTTTTAAGTATGCTTTTCTGTTGTGTTCGAGATAGACCGTTGATCATTTTTCTTGTGTTTTTTTCCTTAGGTTGCTGCTGGGAAAGCTGATCTAAACTACATTGGATTGGATGGAGAAATTGGATGCATGGTTAATGGTGCAGGATTGGCAATGGCTACTATGGACATAATAAAATTACATGGCGGTACCCCTGCCAATTTTCTAGATGTTGGGGGGAATGCTTCAGAAGGCCAGGTGTAAATTTTTCTTCCAGCACTAGTCTTTAATTTAGTGGTTTATATAACACGATTATAGAAATTTATCCTATTTCTAATATACACGTTTATAAATAGGGAAATTTACGTACATACCACTCAATTCCTATTTATTTACATATCTAACACCTAAGCTTAAATGCTTCAGAAGACCACCTTACCTATGCATGAAAAGGTGTATTTCACTTTTTAAAAGTTAAAATAGTGGTATTTTGTGATATGAAGATTTGAATGATATAAATTTAAAGAGTAAGGTTTAGGTATTAGATATATAAACAGATAACAATTGGGTGGTTATGTAAATGCCCCTTATAAATATCTGAACAGAAAGTAATGATGAAGTTATAGTTGCCTCTGCCTTTAAAAAGAGCGTGGTAGTTATTAGCTCCATTTGTTTGGCCTTCTACTTAGGTAGATTCCTTTCAAATTAAAGTTAAATGACTATCAACTAAATTCTTTTTTTGTAAGTACGATGAGATATGGTACCTTACTTTAGGGGTGTAAACGAGACAAGTCAAGCTCGAGTCACCCTCGGCTTGAGCTTGAGTTTGAGCTTGAGCTTAAGTCCATGAGTTTGAGCAGGATTGTTTATTATAACAGATAGAAAATAATATTAATTTAAACTACTGTTATAATAAAATGATAAATGTAATGAGCAATTAGATGATAAATAATAATTAATCAGAGATATAATATATAGAATATTATTTTTTAAATATTTTTAATAATTTAAAAATAAAGTCTTGAAATATAATATATTTTGAATATATTTTATATTATTATTTTCTTAAAAGAGCCTGCTCACAAGCTAACATAACAAATCATTCGCTCATCAAGCTAAGCTCACGAGCCACTTATTGAGCCGTGCTCGAGCTGGTTCGCGAGCCAGCTTGGCTCAATTACACCGCTACCTTACTTTCCATCAAATTGTTTACCTCATGGCTATTCCTTATAATTAAAATTATTCTTAGGAATATTTTAATTCAAAAATTGAGTGGATATTACAATATCATAACTAGTACAACAACAACAAGCCTTTATCCCACTAATTGGGGTTGGCAACATAAATCCTTTTTTATCGATTTCATTCTATTGAATGTCATATTTTCATTTAATTATAATAGATTAAGATCATTTCATCCTATTGATTGTCTTTTTAGGTATACCTGTCTTTCCTAATATAAGTCGAATCTAAAGCATCTACTCTCCTAAATCGGATCATCAGATGGTCGACATTTAATGTGAACAAACTATCTAAGACAACTCTATCTAATATTGTCCACCACTGGAGCTACACCACATTTATTTACCTTCAATAGACCCGCAACTAATATTATTAGAAAATAATTAGCATTTGGATGTGATAAGTTAAAGTATTTTGTATTTGGCAGATAAAAGAATGAAGGTATTGAGCGGATATAACTAAGGGTTAAATTTGGATAGATGGAGAAATATTTGTGGAGCACTCTGTAATAATAGAATGTCACAGAGATTTAGGATGTGTTTGGGGCGACGACGCATGACAATTTTTCCTGTTTGGCAAAATTGCATTTTGCCCGCGTTCTCAAAAAATTGCAACAAAAGCTGCATTTTTCCACAAGACCAGATTATCTGCGGTGACTGCTAGAAAACTGCGGTCTTATTTTTTCAGAAAAAAACTTACAACCATTGCAGTTTTTTAAACTTCTTTATTAGTTTCACGACTGCTTCAAACAGCTGCAGCTGCCCCAAACAGATTCTTAATGGTCTGTTTTGGGCAACTGCAACAGTTGTGACAGGACGTTGTTGCGGAGATGTTGACTGGTTGTTTGTTTTTGCAGTTTTAAAACAACTACGTTATAGCTGTTTTTGAACAAATAACTTTTTTGCCTCTGCGTTATAATATTTTTTATAACAAAATTAATCCTACTAGCACATTTGATACTTGAAAGCAAATATCATTACAAAGTAAAAATCATTTCACAAAAATAATGGGCAACGAGACAATCAAAATTAAAAAAAATTATTGAAATAATATATAATAATATGATAATATTATTTCTAAAAAACACTTGGTTTGTGCCACAAGATTAGGGGTGTGCATTTGGTCGGTTTGGATGGATCAATTTTAAAATTGTGCAAAATGATTTGAACCAAAATCCATAAATCAAACTACTAAACTAAACAAAATTATGACAAAATTGAACCAATCAAACCAACTTTTAATTCAGGTTGAACGGTTCGGTTTTAAATGAACCGAAATATATAAATTTGATCTATAAAAAAATAAAAAAATATTATTCCAAAACTCTTCATTCGTTTTAAAAAATGAGCCAGTCAAACATTGTCTCTTGACAATCTAAAAGCATTGCTAAGTTATGTAAATTTTGGTTTTCAGTTGATTCGGTTGAAAAATTTTAAAATGAAAAAGTGAGCCGAAATCTAAACTTTGGTCTTTAAAAAATTGAAATCTAAACTTTTAATTTAGAACCAAACCAAATTATTATTTCATTTAGGTTTGATTATATTTTCTTAGTAAAACCAAACAATGCACACCCTTGCACTAGCTAATCAGTCCTCCAAGGAAACTCACTATGTTTGATCACTATCGGCCGTGGAATCATCCAACTCATCCGTCCACCTTAAGAAGTCACAGCTTTCTGTTATTTTTCTTGGACACATGTAAAACTATCTCCCGTAGCTATGTTGTTGTTTTAAAGTAAGCAGGAAATATTGTAGTTCATAGTAGTAGTACAATGCTCTGGAGGTATAGCTCATCTTTTCTAAAGAGTTTAAAATAACAAAGCGCAAACCTTTAGATGCTACATTAATGAAAAATAATAGTAGAAATAATCAATTTTAAGTTTCATGAAATAGTGAGATCTCAGAGAGCATAATATAAATCAATGAATCTGTCACTACAAGAAGACAACAAACATTATAAAAAGAAAGTTATTGGTTGTCTTTATACCATGTAGTACGAAGCTCGTATGTGTCACATATCCATATCACAAAAAAAAAACAACCAAAAAAAAAACAACAGTCATAAGGATGAAAAGAGAACTCTTAAGGTCAAATATCACATCATAGACCTTTAGAACCCAAAATAAAACATGTAATAAAAATTTAGATTGCATATTATATCCACAGCTATCTCATCGACTATCCAGATAGGAAATAATACATGCAAAAGAATTGAAAATAAAATTGAGATTCAAAATATACATCATTGCATAAAACATTGATACAATAAATACTAAACGTTTCACAACACATTGCAAATAAAGTAGCATTAAAAAGACATAATCATTCCATTCAACCACCAATGATGACATTTGTAGTTCACTTTCTCAACTCTATTATCTCCTTTGCACAGGCAAATCACTTTCAGCATGTGATACAGATTTTCCTAGACGATACTCGTATGCTTCAATAGGATTCACCAGCTCTATTGAAGTCAATGTCATTGCCCGAAGGATACCGCTGAATAAAATTGTTGAGAGTCATTATGGTGACCACAATCTGCACTCATTTAGGAAACAGATGTGACGACATATCCCGCTGTATGACCCATTTTTCCTTCCAAATTCCAAATATCCTTTCAATGACACCGCATAAGAGTGTGTCTTGTTAAATATCTATTTCCTATCCCAAGTGACATTATTAATTCTTTCGAAATCAGGAATGTGATATTTTGTATTATGAAAGAGTTTGAGATATTTTATATGTAACAGATCTCCAACGTCAACCAAATAATATTTTTTTGATGTAATATTAATCATCAGTATTGCACAAGATATTAATATTTCATTTATTCATATTCAAGTTAACCTGGAGGTGGCTTCGAAAAGTTATACTTTGAGTTATTGTAGCAAAATTGAAAATATGGTTGTCGTTGCATTGCATTTCTATCCGACCATTACAAATGTGAAGAACTTATTAAAATCACATTCAACCATTACATTTTTTGTTGATGAATCACATCGTCCAATGTATGCAATCTTTTTACTGTTGGGTAGAAGTGCATCCATATGTGTTCTATCAATCGCTCCAAAACAAATCTAAAATATTTATCAAAGGTGTTAGAGGTATTGTGCTCGAGTAAATTTAGGAAAAGATGAACACAAGAAACTACCTTAAAATATGATCTTATGAAGTATGTACTGGTGTGCTTAGGAATGTGAGATTTTCGAGTACGATGACTTTTAATGATAAGCTAATCGGAGCATTTAACCATACTGAGAAATATCTATTGATTATTTCATATGAGTGCTAAAATTACTCCATGACACCTCTCATGGACTCATTTTGTAATATAGAGGGTTATGTCTAACATTTCTCTTGAAGTCATCATGAATGAGCCATAAAATCCATGCTTTATTTGCAATTCTTCTAATAGATCAATAAAAATATGTGTTATATGAAACATGTTAAATCTTGTGGAGTGACCCATGAGAAACTGTTCTACTCACTTGTTGCCTATATACATAGATGCATGAAAGGAGAGTGAGCAACATACGAGTTGTAATATTCGTACAGTAAACATAATGCAATTGTAGTTTTTCTCTTGCATCTTTCTCTATCCGTGATATTCATTATTTATTCAGCTAACACATACCAATAACACTGAATTAGAAAGAACTGTATTAAACATAAAGAACTGCATTAAAGATGTTTTAATTAAATAAAAAAAAATCCAAACATAATGCAAGTAGCATTAATAATGCCCACGGTTAAATTTTCACATAAAGAGGTTCATCAATTAAAATAAAATTCACGCATCACGATTGTTATAGTAATATCACAAGTAATTAATCATATTTTCTGGTTTCATTGACATAAAAACTATTCTAGTCGGGTATTCTTAACTATTTCATGGAGAACATGTAAAACAAGATGTTCTCGTCAATTTTTGGAGTATCTTTTAGAATTCTCATAACCTGTTGAATGGAGGACGCATGTGGTCCGCTAAGCTCCTGGTGCATAAAGCCACTAATTGGGAGATCTGACTTATAATGAAAGCTGCAACATCTTTTTTTCTTTTTTCCTACCCTTGGACGTTTGGATCGATTAGTAGATCGTATTTCATTTTGGTTGGGACTGGATCCCTCATTAGACCCAACGGATTGCTCCACTTCTAAATGCTTAGATTTGCCTTTGTGCTCTCTTGCTTGGTGCCCATGCTTGATCATCGGTGGCCGCCACTCCACCAAACTTAAAGTCAAACTTATCTTCAAACTCAGTGTCTGCCACTAAACTTGAACTTTTTCGCAGCTGACACGACCTACAGATCAATGAAAACTTAAAATGAAAGCTAGTAGATCCTACTTCATTTAGGTTGGGGTTGGACCACTCATTAGACCCAATAGATTGCTCTACTTCTAAATGCTTAGATCTGCGTTCGTGCCTTCTCACTTGGTGCCCATGCTTGATCATCAGTGACTACGACTCCACTAAACATACTGTCAAACTTATCTTCAAACTTAGGATCAATGCCACTAAACTTGAATTTTTTTGCAGCTAACACGACCTACAAATCAATTAATACTTAAATTGATCAGTGAAAATTAAAAAAAAATTAAATGAGTTTCGTTTCGAATGTTCTGACATCCAATCTCTCGATGTACCATTTTTCAGAAGCATTGATGGGTCGCTTTATAACATTGCAATCCAAACATGTGGATCCTCGCTCGCTTTAGCTCTTTCCATTTTTAAGTCCTTTTTAAACTTATCTCATTTTTTTTTAAATTGCATTATATCGTATTCTCTTCCTATGTTTTCTTTAAACTTTTTTATTATATTATGCCAACCTTGTTAAAATAGGTTGTTGGCTAATTTCTCAATTTGACCACCTTAACACAGAGCTCACAGAATATTAACTTTATCTCTTTATCTCAGGTAGCATGTGAATCGGTTTCTTTGCCTTGCCCGTTATGACAACTAGCATGCAAAAAACTAAACAACATAAACTTTTGAGAGAAACAAAAAAATAAGAAACAAAAACATCTACAACACCACATTATATCATCAACACCGTACATTAACTATCTACCACCACCGCATCACAACCACCACGACCATATCTATCAACATTTCATCACCATTGCTTGCACCAATACTATCACCATCGTTGCACTGCATCATCACCACAACTATCTTCACTATACCATCAACACCTCCACGATCGTCACTAACAACACCACCACCACTGCAACACCAACACACCTCCACAACCTCCAAACCACACCTCCACAACCTTCAGACCACACCAATACCACTATCACCACATGATCACAACCACCAATACATCACAACCACCACCAAAACTACCGCAAATTTCAGGCAACCACCAACTACCATAACACCACCATTATTTTAGCCAACAATCAATATATTACAACACAACCACCATATTTCGGGAAACATCACCAACATCATAGCACACCACTATAATCGTAAAAGGATCGCGAAGAAACACGGGCCGTGAGGTTGAACCCATGACTCGCGTTTAACCCGACTTTTCTCAAAACGCAAGCTCACCGCAACAACCAAACAGCCTCTCCTGCGTTTCACCACCGCACTGCGACAAAAAAGCCGCGCCAAGCAGCCCCATAGTGATTAGGCTCGCCAGATTGTATGAATTAAGAGTTTTTCAGAACAAGAAAAAAGTTCAGTTGTGTGCTAAAGGCACGCTTCATAGCATGCTTCACTTTGATGCTGTACAAAAGTATTTCCACAAATTATTTTTTAACATTGCGCAACACTTAATGCGGACGAGTGGAGAATGAGGACGTTTAATGCTAAACTCAAATAGTTTAGATCAGGTTAATGATGATGGTGATAAAGACTCATAATATTTCGATGAATTCGCTTTTTATCTTGGGACTTTTACATACATACCACCTAATTCTCATGTATTTACATGTCTAGAACCTAAACTTTACCTTTTACACTCATATCACTTGAATCTTTCATATCACATAAAAAACACCACCAATTTACCTTTCAAAAAGTGAAATGCACCTTTTCATGCAAAGTTGAAGTGGCACACATGTAAAAATTAAACTTTAGGTATTACATATGTGAATACAGAGGAATTGAATGGTATGCATGTAATCTTTCTTTTTATCTTTTCTTCCAATGCTAAATGGGATTTATGGCAGGTGGTTGAAGCGTTCAAAATATTAACTGCTGATGACAAAGTGAAGGCTATTTTGGTCAACATATTTGGGGGAATCATGAAATGTGATGTGATAGCAAGTGGCATTGTCAATGCCGCAAAGCAGGTTCGACGCACTTTTTCGTCCTATTTCCATTTGCTTCATCCCAATAGCCAAGTTCCTTTCGAAGGGCTGTTTGGGATCACTTTTGATTTTAATTTTCATTTCATCTTATATTGTATGTCAAGGACTCATTTCTTTCCCAATTCTTAAATGAAAGATAAAAGATGAGCCATGTGATGGTATTAGTCGATGTTATTTTGGACTCCAATTATTTCTCTGTCACCAACTTGCTTCGAAAGTATCATATTTCTTCGATTTAGTCCCTTGATTTTACAAAATTGAACCAAAATGGTTCCTATGGGTTTAAATTATGATCAATTTCGTATCATTTATGTGTTGTCGGGGGGATTAAATTAGAGAAATATGGTTGATATTATTATTAAAATTTGTATGGAAATTAATGTTTATTATTATTATTAGTATTAATTGCAAAATTTACATGTCTTATTAGGTTTCATTGAAGGTGCCTGTGGTGGTTCGTTTGGAAGGAACCAATGTAGATCAAGGGAAGAGGATTCTCAAGGTCAAAGATTTACATACATTCCCCCCACCACTTGTGTATTTACGTATCTAACACTTAAAACTTCATTTTTTACATATATGCCGCCTTAACTATGCATGAAAAGGAGCATCTCACTTTTTAAAAGTTAAAATAGTGGGTTAATATGACATGATATGAAATATTTTATGTAAATACATATGAATTGATTGGTATGTATGTAAATGATTCGAACTGTGTGCAGGAAAGTGGGTTGACGTTGATCACAGCAGAAGACTTGGATGATGCTGCGGAGAAAGCAGTGAAAGCTTCTGCGAGTTAAATTTTTAATTTTAATTTTTTTTTTAAATTTTATTTTGAAGTAATGAAGCATGCTGATTATTCAGCAGAATTTATTCAATTTTTGGAGGAGGATATTATAGTTTTTCTTACAGATCTGGTTCAAGAAATAAAATTGTTTTCTTTTGAGTTAATCTGCCGATTAAATTCAATGGGAATTTGTAACATTTTTTTTTATTGTGGAGTATAAATTGTTTTGATTGGTTCGTTTTGTGTATTGAGATGGTTAATTGAGGATCTCAGATGGCTTCTCTATTAAATTTTTATCTCATTTTTGTCATTAGATTTTGAATTACAAATTTTGAATATACTAATTATTTATATTTTTTGGAGCATTTGCATGCAAGCCATCGAATTCTTATCCATTTATGTATCTTAGGCCTAAATTTTGTTTTTTACGGCTTCCTGCGTAAGAGCCTGTTTGGGACAGCTGAAGTTTATCCAGAGAAGCAGCTTATTTGTATAAGTTTCTGATCAGCTGCTGATACAGATAAGCTAGTTGGATGTTTAGTTTGTGCGTTTGGAAAGCGGATGTATAAATGATTGTTCTGCCCATATGCGCTTATTTCAAGCACACAATAAAAGAGAGCCTAGAAAGTCAGGCTACAAAATTGATCTGAATTTGTATTTTTCACACGATTCCAACAAGTTTTAATTCAGTTTACATGTTAGAGACAATTATAAGACAACCCATTGTTGCACAAAGTTAGCTTTACAGGAGAACTTTGTGAGCAAGGATGTAAAAGATTTTCAAATAGTTTTGAGATTTCTTATCTTGTAAATGCCTGGATGGCATCCCTTCATATATTTTTTCTTAGTTGAATGCAGTTGCGATATTTAAAAAAAGAGTCCGGTAATCAAAAACTCTGAAGGCTCCGGTTCAAGCACTGCAAGACCTCCATCTTCCCCCTCCATCTTCCCCCTAGATTTGCCTCCTGGAGAAGTTCTCCCGCGATCTCAAGCTCTTCGGGACTGGTTTCAGCTACGGCGGACGGAATCACAGCGATTTCTAGAGCGTCTGCGCAGGAGAAAGTGAAGTCTGCACTCGAACGTGCGGTTGAGCCGATGTGGCATCTTCCAGGTCGGAGACGGGATGAGGGAGATGAACGAGAGAGGCAACTAGCGCAGAGGAGACGAGTGAGAGCAGGCAAACGCGAGAGGGCATGAGAGAAATTTTTTTTTGCGCCTACTGATCAATTTATTTTTAAGTTATTTTCAGGTTATTTTTATATTATTTTTCGAAATAACATACAATTACCCTAAAAATAAAAACCACAGGTTATTTCGGTATTATTGAAAATAACCTAGAAATAACCTGAAAATAATTTAAGAATAACCTACGCCGCACGTAGAACTACGTCAGAAGTTAAGACATAAATAACCTGGGTGAGGGCAACCCTGTAAAATATTTTCTTCAAATGCTGGTCACGGGGTTGTACCCGCGGCCGTGTTTAATGCAAAATTTTTACGATTTATTGCCAAATGCAGGCGCGACGCTGAAATCAAACGGCTCGGGTTGTGTTTTCAAAACGCACCACGGCAAATAAGCTGCTTCAAACAAACCCTAAGTTGATTATATATATATATGTGTGTGTGTGTGTGTGTTTAGATGTGTAAATGCATGAATGGAGTGGTATTTATGTAAATATTTCTTATTTATAAAATGCTTGAGATAGTTGAAGGTATTTGAAAAATTAGTTTGAAGCCGGTCACCCCAAACACTCTCGAACACCCCCTTAGTCGATAAATTGATTTATTTTCCTTTATTTAAAAATCATGTTAATATTTAATAGCATGCAATTAAATGGTAGATTTAATAAAGTTCATATATTGAAATTGCTTGAACATGATTTGAACATTGAAATTGTCGTTCAAAGTCTTGTTCATTTTTAAACTTTTATGACTTGTGACTAAATAATAATCAAGCATTCTAATCTATATCAATATTTAAAAATAAAACATATTAACTCTAACCTTGATGACAACAATATTTGAGAAACGGTTTGAATGAAGAGGCCTTAAAAAGGATTATATATTTGCATGTTTTTTAAAATACTATAGAGGGCAGTTGTATTTTACAATCTGACCTTATTAAGGCTCTGTTTGGGGCAGTTGCAGTTATTTGAAACAGTTGTGAAACTGTTGAAGAAGAAACTATTGTTCAAAATGTTTCGGTAGCTATTGTAAATATATATTTTTTAGAAGTCTGACCACAACTTTCTATTAACTACTGTATGTAATTAGGTCTGGTGGGAAAACAAAGCTAAAAGCTGCATTTTTTGATAATTTAAATTCGCAACGCACAATAATATTATTTACAAAGCTAACATCTAAACCGTTTTATTTAACTGTGTAACGGACGCATTTACATGTGACAACCAGATCATGGAGAATTCAAACTGAGAAATATGGGTTCTAGACTTCTAGTCTTACCTTGAATTTTATATTTGACTGATAACTAAATAATAAATAAAAAGTGCTAAATTTATAAATAATAAAGTTTAAATGCTATGTCTGTAATTACTCATCTTGTTGTTAAACCCTAACTAAACCCGGAGTTCCATGTAGAGTCACCGAGCTTTACTTGCTTAGGGATTTTTTTCTCAACATCGTTGGCCTTCCCTCTAGAGTTATCCTAGTGAAGCCAACGGCGGCGGCGGAGGCGGCGGAGGCGGCAGCGAACGGCTATCTATTCGGCTATACATTAGAAAGGTACGAACTAAAAGAAGCTCACATGGAGATAGGAAAAGCCTCTTCTCAGATCTTGAATCCTTTCGAAATCTGTGTGGTAAATTTAATTTGAAGACAATAATCTAGCGGTTGGTTTTGGTAAATTTTAGTATTGAGGCTCCTCCATAATTTTTTTTTTAATTTCTTGATCTTTTCTACTTCTGCGCCTGAAGCTCCCAACTTTTCTGGACAAAAAGTTGCATAGTTTCGGCGCACTTGAGGAATCTCAGTAGTTGCTAGTATGATCAGTTCAAGGATATTGGATTTATGTTACCATATGATAAAACATGAATGATGATATAAATTTTAGAGTTAGGACTGATTGATAAAATGTAAAAGTTCATTTGTAGTATTACTGGGTATGAAGATATATGGAGTGAGGTTAAATTTTTGTAAAAATGCATTTAGGTCAGCGTTGTTGTATGGGTTTGAGTCTCATATAGTAAAAAAGTCTTCAATTGCTATGTTAAATATTGCAAAAATTAAAATGTGAAGATGAATGTATGGTAAAACTTGGATTCATGAATTAAAGAACATTATTGTAGAGGAAGAATTGTAGTTACATCTTTTAAGGATGCCTAATTGAAAATAAACTTCCGTTATTTGGACATGCACAATGAAGTATAGAAAATTTTGCTATTTGATTTTTGAATCAATGAAATGAAAATTAGTGGACCTAAGGCACCATGAATAGTTTAGGAAGACCAAGTTTAATATCCTATGAACAGAAAATGTGGATTCATGAAGTTGGCTCGAGCAATAATGATGATTATGATAAGTTAATCCTCCTCATTCTAAGTATACATTCAAGTGGTTGAATCTTTATGATAACCAATGAAATTTACGCTCATAATTTGTTTCCATGTTGTGAATGAAAATGAATGGTGCATTTTTTTCCCTAAAAATATAATAAGTTGCTAAAATTGGAGACAAACGTGAAAGGTAATTGACTATTGTCCTTCTGAAAGAACAATTATCTATCTCATTATATAGTTGTTTGTAATTTTCGTCTACTAGGAGGAGAATGTCCACTCTTCTACTCTATAATTTGTAGTTTGATGGTCAAGTTAGCATTGCTAAGGCAAGTGGAATTCTCAACTTTATGCTTTTTTAGTAATGTTTAGTTATGTTTGAAATGTCAAAAGTGTTGGGGTGTGAATCAAAGAGGAATCAAATTTGGCTGAATTCAATAGTGGTCAACTTCAGTTTTAGCGCTAAAGCGTATGCTTATTGGTAAAGGCCCTAATAGTATATTAGAAGCTTAAATTTTACGTACTTTTAATATAGGAGTATGTTTTTTTCTTGCTTTAATGTATATATCAATAGTTTTCTCCTCATTTAGAGTCCTCCACAGTAGTTATTACTCTCCTTTAAACATAAAAATTTTCAAAATAGTATGATATCGTGCACAAAGAGCTCCACATAACTATGCAAAGCTTGCATGGTGCACTCTCAAACATTGCTAGACTATAAAGGAATCAACCAAGATGCATGGGGGCAACAAACTACTTGCTCTCAATTACACTTAGTTTAATTGAATCTTTTGGGGGTGTGGATTAAACGGAAAAAATATATTTGGCCTAATATTTTTTAGTCCATGCTAATGAATAAGACATGCTACTAGCATGTTCGAATCTAACTCTTATTTTCGCTTCCAATGTTTATTTATTTTTAAGTACTCTCATGTGTTTCTCAAAGAAAAGTTTCTCGTTGGATGGCTTTGATTACATGAAAAGAAGATTGCAAGTTTTGCGGGATAAAATTTTACAGGGATAAAATCTTACAAAAGACTCGGAGCTTATTAAGTAGATTGTTTATGATAATTATTGTGGGTTATTATTATTATTATTATTATTATTATTATTATTATTATTATGTTTTTTAAGCATGTGTTGTGATATGTTTAAGATCATGGAAGATTAGATTGAAAGTTTGATGTTTGTCTTTGTCTCAGTTAAAAATTTACTCTTGTTCTCTCAGAGAGTGGAAAAAAAAAAGAGGGAGAGTGAGAGGGAGAAGAATTAGTAGTATCCTTTTAAAAGGATAGCATTCAATCTCCTTGTGTATCTTTTACCCTAACTCAAGATGTTTGAATGATTAAGATTTAAACTGCGTAGAATTTATCTTTTTCAATTTCTATTGTCCTTTAGTGATTTTAAATTTTAGCCTTTATGTTGGTGAACAATGTCAAAAGAGGATGACACCATAAAGATATCCATTTTCTTGGATATCTTACGTCATCCAATGTATAATTTAACTTCCTTGGCTAATTACAGAATACAGTTTGTAGAACGTCTGATGTATTAATTATCTGTTTGAGTTGTATTCATTGCTAAAATTCACTTTTTTCATGTTCATTATGAGTTAAATAATGGGTTTAGAATTGATATGGTCTTGCTGCCTTTTTATATTTTGCTTGTTATGTTATAAGGTTATATTTTTGTGTTTATGCTCTTTCTTTACATTTTTCCTGAAGTTCATATTGAGGTTTTTGTCCATGTATCTATAGAATATTATTTTTGGTTTTAGAAGTTATATTTTTTTGAACTTAAATGTATTTTACTTTCGAGAAAGTTAAATGATATGGTGCTATTGAAATATAAGTCGATAAAGTTGACATTTCTATCATGATTTTTGTCATGTCTACTTGTAAAATATAAGATGAACACAAAATATAAGCATCTACGATTCGAGAGATAAGTGGTCTCTCCCAATTCTTATAATTCTAGAGTAGTAAATCTCTCGCAAATCCTACACCTAAGACTCATAATCAATCTCATGCATATCCCTAACCCTAGACATAACAAGCCTATTTATACCCAATGATAATAATTATAAAAGACTAAATTGTCCTTAGGCGTACAAAAGTCAAATTTGCTTTTAGGCTAAAAGCCCTTGTAACAAAATATTGATTCTTAGTTTAACCTTAAAGCCTCCGACTGGATGGCAGTCTTTCAAAATCGATGTTATTTGTTTCCTTATAAATAAGTTTATCTTAAATACTTAAAAATTCAGTTATATCATTTTAAAATTGAAATTGATCAAAACCAAAATTTTCATAATCTCACTAGTTTTTTATTTATGTCAAAATGTTGGCAAAGATGAGAATATTAATTATGTGTATTCTTGTTAATCGATTGATTTTGTTGATCCATCTTAACTTATTTTGACTGCAAAAATATGTGGTGAAGATATCAAATAGATGTGATTCTTGATTGATGCAGTCCAATAGGATAGAGAAGATCATGCTTCGAGTTCTCAATCGACTTGCAAAAGTTTTAGGAGACTATTTTACTCATATCTCATGTGATTTAATTCACAATACTAGTTTTGTGTTATGCATTACACACTTGGGAAGAGTAGGCCATTATTATGAATTTATTTGATAGTGTATCACTAGTGGTGTTCTATGTATTCATGAGACTTATACTCTTTTGCGCAAATTTTAGGTTATTATGTGACAGGAAAAATAATATATTTTTGATGGCATATTAATGTTTGGTGATTTTGTATGAAACCTTTTCAATTATAGGAGTATATCATATAGTATATCTTTTATTAAGATTGTCAATGAATCAATTTGAGTACTATCATGTTCTAGGTAGTTTATTTATTGTTTTATTAAATTGGAACTAAGCTTGAATATGACTCGAGTTTTAAAATAATTTTTAAGCTTATTTATTAATCTTTTTATCGAGTTTGAATTGTAATCGTGCCTAACTAATTATATAAAATATGCTAATGATTTAAACAAATAATTTAATTATCGAGTTTGAATTGTAATCGTGCCTAACTAATTATATAAAATATGCTAATGATTTAAACAAATAATTTATTTACCAAACATGCTACACATATGTTATGGGCATTTACATACATAGCACACAATTCAAATCTGACTCTGATTTTTTCCTCCAATGTTTATTTATTTATTTATTTTTAAATACTCTCATGTGTCTTTCAAAGAAAAGTTTCTCGTTGGATGGCTTTGATTACATGAAAAAAAGTTTGCAAGTTTAGCTGGATAAAATTTTACAGGGATAGAATCTTACAAAAGACTTGGAGCTTAATAAGTAGATTGAACATGATTATTATTGTGGATTCTCTCTCTATCTTTTTTTTTTTTTTTTTTAAGCATGTGTTGTGATAAATTTAAGATCATGGAAGATTAGATTGAAAGTTTGATGGTTTTCTTTCTCTCAGTTAAAAAGTCACTTTTGGTCTCTCAGAGAGTGGAAAAAAAAAGAGGAGTGAGAGGGAGAGGAATTAGTAGTATCCTTTTAAAAGGATAGCATTCAATCTCCTTGTGCATCTTTTACCCTAACTCAAAATGTTTGAATGATTAAGATTTAAAGTGCGTGGAAGTTTTTTTTTTTTTTTTCAATTTCTATTGTCCTTTAGTGATTTTAAAATTTAGACTTTATGTTGGTGAACAATGTACAAAGAGGATGGCACCGTAAAGATATTCCATTTTCTTGTATATCTTACATCATCCAATGTATAATTTAACGTCCTTGGCTAATTACAGAATACTTGTTGTAGAACGTTTGATGTATTAAATATCTGTTTGAGTTGTAGTAATTGCTAAAATTCACTTTATTCTTGTTCATTATGAGTTAATTACAATATAATAATGGTTTTAGAATTGATATGGCCTTGCTGTCTTTTTGTATTTTGCTTGTTATGGTATAAGGTTATCTTTTTGTGTTTCTGCCCTTTACATTTTTCGTGAGTTTCAGATTGAATGCTTTGTCCATGTATCTATAGAAAATTATTTTAGCTTTTAGAAGTTATATTTTTTTGAACATAAATGCATTTTACTTTAGAGAATGTTAAATGATATGGTGCTATTGAAATATAAGTCGATAAAGTTGACATTTCTATCATGATTTTTTTCATGTCTACTTGTAAAATATAAGAATACAAAAGATAAGCACCAACAATTCGAGAGGTATGCGGTCTCTCCCAATTCTTATAATTCTAGAGGTAGGAAATCTCTCACAAAACCTAAATCTATGACTCATAACTCAATCTCATGCATATCCCTAACCCTAGACATAATAAGCCTATTTATACCCAATAATAATAGTAATAAAAGACTAAATTGTCCTTAGGCGTACAAAAGACAAATTTGTCTTTAGGTTAAGAGCCCTCGTAACAAAATCTTCATTTATAATTCAACATTAGAACCTCCGTCTGGATGGCAATCTATCAAAATCGATGTTATTTGTTATCTTATAAGTAAGTTTATCTTAAATACTTAAAAATTCAATTCTATCATTTTAAAATTGAAATTGATCAAAGCCAAACTTTTCATAATCTCACAAGTGTTTTATCTATGTCAAAATTTTAGCAAAAATGAGAATATTAATTATGTGTATTCTTGTTGATTGATTGATTTTGGTTGATCCAACTTTAGTTATTTTGACTTCAAAAATATGTGGTTAAGATATCAAATAGATGTGATAGTTAATTGATGCAGTCCAATAGGATATAGTAGACCATGCCTTGAGTTCTTAATCGGCTTGCGATAGTTTTAGGAGACTAATTTACTCAAATCTCGTGTGATTTAATTTACAATACTAGTTTTGAGTTATACTTAACACACTTGTGAAGAGTAAGCCATCATTGTGAATTTATTTGATAGTGTATCACTAGTGGTGTTCTATGTATTCACGAGACTTGCACTCTTTTGCACAAATTTTAGGTTATTATTTGACAGAAAAAATAATATATTTTTGGATTGCATATTAATGTTTGGTGATTTTGTATGAAACCTTTTATCGGTTATAAGAGTGTATCATATAATATATTTTCTATTAAGATTGTCAATGAATAAATTTGAGTACTATTATGTTCTAGGTAGTTTATTTATTTTTTGATTGAAATGAAACTAAGCTTGAATATGACTCGAGTTTTAAAATAATATTTAAGCTTATTTATTAATCTTTTTATCAAGTTTGAATTCGTGCATAACTAATTATATAAAAGATGCTGATAATTTAAACAAATAATTTAATTACCAAACATAAATGTATTAATAATTTTTATAAAAATTGGCATAATTCACAACATTATTTTTTTATATTTTATTAATAACTAGACTATTAATATATTCATTGATTATTTTTTTTCATTATTTTCATTAAAAATTTTGATAAAAATTAAAGCTGATTTTTCTAATCCATTCATGAGATTAAACTTATAAAATCATTTTTTCATCACACTTATACCTATATTGTAAAATCATTTTTATAGTGCATGAAATATATGAAAGTTGATATAATAAATAGAATAAGTCATCAAATAAACAATTAAGACATCATTAAATGGACATGTTTTTAAGCTTTCAACGAGTTGTTTATTAAATAACAAATGAGTATGTTAACAGGCTTAGATGAATGGGTGATGCAATGTTAAAGCCTGTTCATTTACACTTCAAGCTTTAAAAATCTTAAGTTTATTCAACTTTTTAAATAAAAAATCTAAATAATCGTTGAAAAAATGATTATTGAACTTTTCATGGAGTACACTCATTTGCTTACCACGTTACCTTCTATAGGGCTTCATTTGTGCCGTTTATTGGGTTTTTGGCTGAACGTGTGGTTCTAAAACTAATGTTCTATAGCGCGGCATGGTAAGAATAGCTTTGGCTTTTAGGCCCTATGAACCATGAAATTCTAGAGAGAGAGAGATAGAGAGAGAAATTTCACTGTTCTTTTTGTGTTTGTGAATTATATGATGACAACTATGTGTGTAAATATGAAAGGTTGGGTGTGAGATGTGTAAATGCATAAGAATTGTGTGCCATGTAAATGTCCCTTCAATATATGTTTGGGCATGGATCAAGGCTACATCAGTCTAGTATAGAATTCGGGTTGGATTGTTGATTTTGATTGATGAAGAACTCATCATATCTGAAATAGAACTACCTCATTAAGCTGTTAATCTGACCTAGCTCGTAAGAGAGACGGCTCGATCATGCAAAAACTACTGCTGATTTCAATCTTTGACTTAAATTTTAGTCCACTTGACCATCAATGCGTCCATACATGCTACATATATGTTATGGGCACTTACTTACGTAGCACGCAATTCTTATGCATTTACGTGTCTCGCAGTTCAACTTTCATATTTGCACACTTAGCTCTCAAATCTTTAATAGAACATAAAAATAACACGACTGCCACTTTTTAAAAGTGAAATACATCCTTCCATGCATAGATTTAAAGCACCAGAGTTCTATGTATGTAATATGAAAGTGTAGATGTGAGATATGTAAATATATGAGAATTGTGGGCTACATATGTAAAATTCCCTATATGTTAACTTACACAACATGCTTATCATGAATGCACTTATTGCTAGTGTGGCTTAATCCAAATTGGACTTAATCTATACTAGTTCTGGCTTACTAGTTACCTCTTCTATGTCGATTTCAACTTCCTTGTATTGTTACTTCACATCTAGTTCTATTGTGGTATATTTTTTTTATAGCGCAGTTGTGCATAAGCCTTATTTATTTTAATACCCTCATGTGTTTTTTTTACTTTTTTTTGCTTATTTTTCACATAACTCAATAAATATTTGGGCTGTTTAGTTGCTAGATTTAACTTAAACTTTAGGAAGATTTATGTTTTGTTGTTTTGTTTCTATGTTGGCATCATTTAGACCTCAATAAATTCTCCTTTTTGGGGGCATTTACATACATACCACATAATTCTCATGTAACTACATATCTAACACCTAAACTTCACTTTTTTATATTTACAACACCCAAGTTTTTCGTGTTACGTCAAAAATACCACAATTTTAACTTTTTCTAAAAAAAAATAAAATACATCTTTTCATGCATAGAAAATGTGACATTTATGTAAAAATTGAAGTTTAGGTATTAGATAAGTGAATACATAGGAATTATGTGGTATGCATGTAGTTGTTCCTTTTTAATAATATCTCCAAATTATATATCATTTGAACATATGATGTTTGTCCATGTTTTGCTCATATGCTTGTGAATAGTTCCATGTGATTTTATTCTTCAATAGGTAAAAAATGGTGTTTTTGGATATTGAGATGAGAGGGAATGTGATTGTCCCGCCCGATCAACTCGACCCCAAAGGTCTCTTACTTCGCAAAGGTATAATCCTCCGCCTCCTCGAGGACATTGCTGCCAGGAAAGCATCAAAAGAGCACGGCTACTACATCGCAGTCACGGCTTTAAACTCCGTCGCCGAAGGCCGTGTTGATGAGCTCACGGGCAATGTCAACTTCCCCATCTCCTATGCCTGCATCGCCCTCAAGCCCTGCAAGGGTGAGATCCTCGTCGGAATCGTCGATAAGGTTCTGAGGCACGGCGTATTTTTGAAATCGGGACCGATCGAGAATATTTTTCTCTCGGAGAAGAAGATGGAAGATTACAAGTTTGTCATGGGCGTAGAATCGATGTTTGTGAATGATAAGCAGCAGTCGAAGATGGAGATTGGCTCGAGGGTGAGGTTCAAAGTTCTTGGGATCAAGTGGATGGAATGGGATAGAGGGTTTCAGATGCTTGCCACTCTTGCAGGTGATTTCCTTGGACCTGTTTAAGTCTTCAGATGAGTTGTTTCTTTCTCAAGAGTTTTTATTAATTTGCATACACAGCACTCCAAACATTGCCATTTACAAAATTAGCATCCAAGTGATTATTTTGAGCTACCAAATCCATGTATTTATGCACGTCACGATCAAACCATTGACAAATTGATAAGGATGAACAAACGGGTTGAGATTTTATGATGAATTTTGATATTTGAAAAGTAAATGAAAGAGGGTGTTAGATTTGTAAATAGCAATGTTTGGAGTGCTATGTATGCATTTTTTTTTTTAATTTGACAGACAAAAATAAGCAGTAGTTGCCTGCTTATGATTCTCAATATTTACATGAATTTGAGACTTTACTATTAATGTTTTGGAAAATTTACATACATACCACACAATTCTTATGTTTTTACATATCCAACACCCAAACTTTTCATATTTATATTCATCACACTTCGGTGTCATAAACCTATACATGAAAGGTGCATTTCACTTTAAAAAAAATAAGTAATTGTGGTATTTTGGATGCGGCATCGAAGATTTGAGAGTTATGTATGTAATTATGTGATTATGAAAGATTAGGTGTTAGATATGTAAATATGTAGGAATAGTGTGGTATTTATTTAAATGTGTCTAGATTTTTTATTGAGGCTATTTATCTTTTTCTGGTTTGTTGTATATATTTAATCGAATATATTAATACTCTCATGTCATTATCTCAAATAATTGAGATAAAATTGATGATTTGTGACTGCTGGAAGGCGTTGATCCTCATTCTTACGTTTGTGCAGCTTTAATGCAAATTAAATATGTTGGTTGTGCATCGGGCTGTCAAAACGGCTCGTTGTTCGTGAACAACTCGTGTTCAGCTTGTTAAGAAGCTCGTGCCGAACACGAACAACACGAATAAATATGTGTTCGTTTGTGTTTGGCTCATTTTGGCTTGAAATATTATTAATCAATTATATATATATCTTTGATGAGTAGTATTTTTAAAAAAATTAATTTACTACAAGACTACAAAGGCTTATAATCAATTAAAGGTATTAATGAAGAAAATAGAATAAAAATTATTAATTGAGGTTCAAATGATGTTTTAAATCTTAACCCAATTCTTAATATCTTATGGTTACGTAATTAGGGTTGTCAAAACGATTCTTTGTTCGTGAATGGCTCGTGTTCGGCTCGCTAAGCAAGCGAGCTAACACAAACACACTTTTTGAGCTCGAAATATAAATAAGTCTGGGCTCGCTCTTGTTCGGCTCGTTTACAACTCTAGTTGTGCAATATATATAATGCAAATTTGTACTTTTGAGTAGCTCTATTTGCACATTTTGTAAAGTCAATGAGGATTGTTTGTAAGTTGTAACACTTTTCTACTTCTGTGCAAATATTAGTAATATTATTGTTTTTTTTTTTCTATGGACTTGGTCAAGTCATATTCAGAAAATTTTAAGTTGTTACATCATGATCATAATTCTAAAAAAAATTAGGGGTATTTATGTAATTATCACCCATTCTTTTGTTAGGCATGACTTTGTTTAAGGCCTTTTTTTCTGAATATATATATTAATAACCGAACTGCTCTATGAGCTGTTGAGCACAATAACATTACAATTTGAATTAGGAGTCATTATAATGGCAGAGCTCAATTATTTCATCCTAATATGGTCAAATAAGTGATAATGTGTTCGTTACCCGCATAATTTGACTATTTAGATTTGCATAAAAGTGTAGCACACATAATAATAAGTTAAAAGTAGCACCCAAAAGTAGATTTTTTATGTGAAAAGGTTTTAAAGGAAAGAAATTTATGAGGTTTTAAATGTGATAGTTGTGTTAGGGAAATGAAAGTCAATGGCTTCACATATTTTGGAAAGTTGATGATGCAATGTAATAAGCTAATTGTGGGACGATGGGATCGCAAGAGCAGTATCGGTGAAATCAATTTTGGTGATAATAAAGGATGATAGGACAGAGACAATGGCTACAAATGTGGGATAGTCATGACATAGAGTCTTTTAGGATATCACGGTCAATAACTTATCACCATGGTCATTACCGTTCGAGGAGGTTCAGTCTCGAGCGAACCGTAGATTATTTTGGGAGGATTCAATACTATATGTGGGACTTGTTGACTTAGCTTAGTTCATTAGTGGATTACTTTAGCGAATCAATATGGATGAATGCTCGCAAGTGGAGGAAAATCTTTAAGTGCCTTAGGGGATGGTGTAGCGGCCTATGGGATCCAAGTGCTTTTCGGACCACAGTTGAGGAGTTTTTAACCTCGGAGGTTACAACAGCTCCATCATCGACAACAGGCAGATAGAAACTTCGATGAATGAGGTAAAAGTCCCTCCAACCCAAGGAGATAGACGCGGAGGCTTATGGGGCCTTAACATGACCTTGGTTTAGTAAGGGGCGGCCAATTCAGTAGCGAGTTTGAAATTGCCAGTCCTAATTATGGTGGTGAGCTTGCTGTTGCTCCCTCTTCGTTATCTTTTTTATTATAAATAGGATGTTTATTATTTTTAGGGTTAGTTTTTACTGTGTTTGCCGGAAAGATAGTCGTCATTGCCCAAATGTTTTCTTTGAGGGTTGTCTCTAAAGGTGAGAATATGCTTCAATTGTAACTCATCCTATGGTGTTGCTTATCTACCCCTCCACTTCCTCGACCTTATCTCAGACATCGGTTTGTTGTCGTCTTTACCAGCTATTTTTGTTGTGGTTCGACCACATAATCCCTTCCTTGCTTCCCATAAATGCCAGTTGCCATCCATCCTGCACCCTTTGACAGATGTTGATGCTTTCCCTGCAATCCCTAACCCACTAGTCAGATGTCCTGCTCCACTAGCCCTCTGCCAACCCCCCTCGCCTGCACCCTTTACAGTTGTTTGCTGACAGCCGCCCTCCCTACATCCACCTGAACCTGACGCCACCCTCTATACCATCTCCTAGTCGCAACTACCCCTTTCTCTATCCCGCCTGCACATCATCAACTCTCCCCCTTAAAGCTCACAACCCATCCAAACCCTCCACCTATTCTCGCAACCTCCCAGACAACCATCCCCACCTGTTATCCAACTGCAGCCCACCAATTTCTTCCTCACCTAGAGTGTTGTTTATATTTTGCACTATTTTATTCCCTATTTTGAGAAACTTTGTTGTAATCTTTTTGAGTTTTCCATAATAATATTTATGCTCTATTACAATTTTTGTTAACTCTGGTATCACCTTCCACTCTCCCCTTATGAACAAAAATTCTCCTTCGAAATCAAATTCTTAGATACTAACAATTTGTGATAATGAGTGAAAGCTTCAAGGCTTATAAATTCGTAGCATCAAGGGTATTTTTACTTTTTATGAAAAAAAAAACCCTCTTAAATTTCAAAAAAAAAAAAACTCATTCCCCTTAATTTACTAAAAATAGGCAATATGAGCAAGAAAATCATAAGAAAGTTTTGCTTCATACTGATAAGGAGGAGAAAGGTATTGAAGAGACAGAAGAATCCCCACCTTGGTTAGAGAACTTGAACTTAGATTTAAGTTTTGTATGCAATGAAATGGATGTGTTTTAATATCATAAGATTAGTGTTTTCTTATAAATGAAAGAGGTGATGCTACTGGTAAAAAGAGATGGGTATAAAACGACGGGGTATGTGGCGTGAAAGGAGGTAGTTAGGAAATGAGCATGTAAGTGGTGTCAAATAAGGAGTCTTTCATTAGCCAACACAGATGATGCCAGAGTTCCCTGCTCATGGATGGAGCAGTGCAAGTGTGGTTTATACAAGCCACTTTGACATACACATGCCACATTAGTGTATTCATGCAAAAAGGGTGACGCTTTTGCCCCAAGTTGAGGGGCGCCTATGCGCCCTATATGGTGGCATCGCTTATGCACCCTAAAGAGTGGTAGCGCTTATGCGGCCTAGAGGGTGGTAGTGCTTATGTGCAGAACAAGATGGTGCCTATGCGCCCAAATGAAGGTGAGCCCATGAGATGGTTGATATATCTATTGGATCATGGAGTGAGGGAGTGTGACACCAGCTTTCTACAACATTGACGAAGGATTCAAACCTCATAAATTTGGAAGAATTCATGAGAGGTGTAAGTGGTGAGATCATGGGAAGAATTAACCACTAAGTGTCACGAAGCTCAAAATGACTAATGTAACCTAAACACATAAAAAACACACACAAGATCATGCTTTGGTTGTCTCCGAAATAGCACTTGGTTTTATGTCCTCAGTCTGACAATGTCATATCTTAATCTTTAGGCTGACCTAAAGTAGGTATCTCTCTAAGACCAATCTTATCTCCTCCTTAGTCTCTGACCATTAAACTTAAACACAGAAGCATATTTTCTTTACTTGATATGTAGAGCTCCAAATGGGCAAACCTTTACTACAGTGAACAGATCAAACCACCTCGATTTAAGTTCTCCTATAAATAAATTTAATTTTGAATTAAACAACAAAAACTATTGTCTGGATTCAAAATCTTTTTTAATAAGCTTCAGATTATGCCATTTCTCCATCTATTCTTTATAGAACCTAGCATTCTCATAAGCTTCACATCAATCTCCTCTAATTCCTCAACAATAGTAACATTTTTTCTGCTAAATATTTAATATTATAATTGAATTCTTTTATTGCTCAGCAGAACCTATGCTCTAACTCTACTGAAAAGTGACGGACTTTTATAAAAATCAACTTCCTTTGGGTGTCTTATAAGCTCTTCTATAGGCCCATAAAATATTATTTAGCTCGGGAGACCAATTCTTACTACTTAGATCAACATTTTTTTATAAATTTTTTTGTTATCCCTATTAGATACCTCTACTGATCCATTAATTTGACAATAATAATCAGTAGAACTCTTATGTTTAATTCAAAATTTAGTCACGACTGCCTTTATTCTTTTATTGGCAAAAAGCTTCTCTATCGCTAACTTTAACTCTAAGTGTCCTAAACTACTAAAAAGATTTCTTTTTAAAAAACTCATAACACTCTTTAAATCGCATTTAGATAATGAAATTGCTTAAATTCATTTTGAAACATAGTCTGCTGCTACCAGGATATAGATCTTTCTTAAAGAAGGCAAGAATGATCCCATAAAATCTATTTCCCAAACATCAAATATCTCCACCTCCAAAATATAATTTAAGAGCATATCATTTCTTTTAGAAATATTGCATCCTCTCTGGCATCGATCACATCTTTTAATATAATAATTAACATCCTTATAAAAGGGTGACCAACAAAATTCAAATTGTAAAATCTCATAAGACATTCTAAATCCTTTAAAATGCCTTCTAAATTTTGAATCATTGCTCTAATAATCTCTTGAAATGTTTCTAATGATACACACCTCCAATTAAATTAATCCTTACCTTTTCTAAATAAGAAGTGCTCATCCAAAAAAAAAGGCATTAGAAATGAACTTGTTCCTTTGGTTGTATTACATATCAAAAGATATGATTCCACTAACTATGCAGGTCATTATGCCAGCATATCAAGGCATGTGTTGTTTAGAAACAACAAGTAATTGTTTTTCAAGAAAATTTTCATTAATATATTCAAGAAGTTTAGAAAAATTATTCTATTATGATCTCTGTAAATAATCTATTACTTGATTTTCAGTATATTATCTATCGAGTATCTCTTTATCAAATTATTGTAACAAAAGTATCTAATAAAACATTTGAAGTTTAAAATTCTTTTTAGTAATGAGGAATTTAATTATAGAGTGGTCAATATGGTTTTTAACCTAACAAATATGACCTAAACTTGTAAAATTTAAAAGCTATCGTAAATACCTCCTTTTCTAAGGTATAATCCACTTGTGCTTTGTTCAACGTCCTACTCGCATAATATATCACATGTAAAATTCTTTCTCTTCCTTGTAACACTACCCTACATCATAGTCAATTGCATCACATATTAACTCAAATAGGATCTCCCAGTCAGCTATAATGATAACTTGTGCAGTGACTAAGTTATCTTTTAAAAGCTCTAGGCATTTTCATCAAACTTAAACGATACATATTTCTTTAAAAAATGACATAAACACTTATATAACTTAGAGATGTTCTAAATATATTTACTATAGAACCCTGCTTATCTAAGAAAACACCTAATTTCTTTAACAGATGTGGGTGGAGATAGTTTTCTATAATTTAAATTTTAGCATGACCCACTTACATCTCTTTCTCAGATAACTTATGCCCAAGTACAATTCCTTCACAAACCATAAACTAATATTTTTTTTAGATTTAGTGCTAGATTAGTCTCTTCGCACATTTGTAAAACTTTTGTTAGGTGTTCAAGACAGACATCAAATGACATGCCAAAAACTAAAAAAACACCCATAATAACTTGTATCCTTTTTTTATTCAAATCCAAAAAGATTGTCATCTTACATCTCTGAAAAGTAATAGAGGAGTTACAAAGTCTGAAAGACATTCTACTGATGGCAAACATTTCATAGATACTAGTAAAGGTAATATTATGCTGATCTTATGGAGTTATATGTAATTGATAGTAACCAGAATATACATCTTGAAAATAATATTAGCCGTGCCAATTGGCATATAGTCGATAAAGGGCATTTTTCCTAGTGGTTTTATTTAATTTCCTACAGTCCATGTATTTCTTTACCACATGACACTTCTAATGGGCTTAAGTTCTTTTTGGTCATTTTCCACTACCGTCACTCATCCTTTCTTAGAGGTGTAATGTATTATGCTAACCCATGCACTGCTAATATAGAGCTAATTCAAAGGAGAAAATGACAGGCAAAGCAGATGTTTCTCACAAAAATGCATACTTCAAATGTCTAGAAAGAACCATAAGTTCTACTGCAGGTGCCTCAACTAAATATGATATTGAAAGTTCAACATTAGTTGAGTTGTTTAACATGCATCACCTTTCTCTTCTTTTTTTACATTTATATCATTCAAATCTTTGATATCACAATAAAACTATCATCATTTTAACCTTCAAACGTGTGGTCACATTTTCATAATTATGTTAGGTACTATGCATGCAATAATTTAAGTTTGGGTATTAAGTATTGAAATACATAGAACTTAATCAGTATGTATGTAAATATTCCTTTTTGGTTTTTGGATGGATGGTTGTAATTTGTGAAAAAAGAAGACTTTAGCATTCAACACGTAACAGAGATTAAATTCTTATGCAAGGAATTACTCACAAAATTTTTTATGAGTTAGGTATCAAATTTCGTTGAAGTTTGGTTATATTATATTAGTGTCGCTCGCCGTGAGTTTTTAGTAGTGCAGCATAGCGAAAGTCCCTTGAAGTCACGAGTTCGATGCCACCTGAGTGCACTTGTCTTGCAGTGCAGGATCGAGTGGTCAAACACATGAGGGTGGCTAGGAGCTCGCATCATGGCCTCCAAACAGATTGTATAATATGATATTTATTCATAATTCTCTTTAAAATAAATTTCTTAGTAGCATGTGAAGCAACCACTTTCATGATTAAACAAATAATAAAATAAATTATAAATATATAAAGAGTAAAGTGTCAAAATAGTCTACGATTATTTACATACAGCCGTTTTAGTCCCAGAGTTTATATACATATTAATTTGGTCCTATGTTTTAAATTGGAGTTAATGTAATCTTTGTTGAGGACTATTAGAGTCTAGAGATCAATTTGACACTTCTATAAACTGTGGGAGTAAAATGATCCCACATACATAATTAAAGAGCTATTTTGATATATATATATATATATGAATACACATGTGACTTATTTTTAAAAAAAGATTTACATAAATGCCATTTAATTCCTGTGTATTTATTGTATATAATATCTAAATTTTAATTTTATAAATATGGCAACTTATTTAAGCATTTAAAAAATGTATTAAAATAGCGATACTTTTTTAGTTTAATATAAAGAATATGGGATAAGAATATAAAAAGGTAAATTTTAGGAGTTTGGTATGCAAATACAAAAATTCTGCTTTTTGTTATCGTTTCATCAGTCGCTCGCCCAATATATTTCCCTCTCTGCGTGCTCGATTGATACTCTTTACTTCACCGAGTTCTGCAAGAAATCTCTCCTCATATAACAGATTGGTAGAGCAAGTACCGAAAGATTGCTTTTTTGATTATTCTAGGTCTGGAATCCATAAATCCGTACTGCAAGGAGGGAAAGAAGGGGGATTGTGCCTTTGGGCTTCAGATAGATGGGCGGCGGCGGCTTCCATGGCTGAGTTTAGGCGTCAATGCGAACTTCTGGGAACTTGCAAATTGAAAGCTAGGGTTTTGGGTTGAGACAGCGGTGATTTTTAGTGGTTTGTGAGATGGAATCTAGGTTTAGATGCTGGTAGCATATTTTGATGGAGGAGTAGGTTCTGGAGTTGATCGGAAGCGGATCGGTTGGGGTTGGTGAGTCTGAGGGCTGGTGGAGATTCCTCCTCAGGAAGCAGCGTTTTAGGTTTTTGGCGAGTCTGAAGTCTGGTGCGTGATCCTGCGCTCACCATGGAACAGGTCATCGGTGGAAAGTTTAAGCTTGGGAGAAAGATTGGAAGTGGATCTTTCGGAGAATTATACCTTGGTAGGTCAAATCTCTTCACGTTTATGTATCGCTGAACAATACTATGTTCCTGTTTTACTTTTAGGTTTTATGGGTTGGCCATTTTAGCTGTGTTTTGTGTTTTTTAGGTGTTAACATACAGAGTGGGGATGAAGTAGCCGTCAAGTTGGTAAGTTTCTGTCTGATTAGTAGATTTGTGACGCCTTTTCAAAGATTACTGTGGACTTTATTTTGATTTTCTATAATGAGATGTGTTTGATCATTGAAAATTTTTTATCGAAGTATGAAATTCATGCAAAAAATTTTTTTTCTTTAAAACTGTTTTGGTCATCAATGACTTTAACTAGCTCAATGTGAAAATTAAAAAAAGTTTCTAGTTTTTAGTTGTACAGTTCCTTAAACTTTGTCAGTAAGGTGCTGGGATTTGCTCCAGTGCTGTTCTACTTTTTAGTAGAGCTTATCTCTATCTTGTCGTTTTGTTCATTAAAACAAGTTTTTTTAATCATGGAGCTTACTGGAGCAGAAGTTATTTACATATTTGTCAAAATAAGTGAAGAATACTGAATTTGTTATCTGCCTGCAGAATAGATAACTCAATATTTTAATTTAAACAAAATTGCCCTTTTTTGTATTTTTTCTTTTTTCTTAAAGCCTCCTGAGCAGTCGAAACATTGCTATTTACAAAATTAGCACCCCAAGTGATCTAATTTGAACTACCAAACCGATGTATTTATATGTGCCGTGATCAAACCATTGAGAAATTGATAAAAATGAAAATTATGAGTTTGTGTTTTATCATGAATTTTGATATTTGTGTGAGTTTAAAAAATGGATGAAAGATGGCGCTAGACTTGTAAATTGCTATTTTTTGAGTGCTATGTATTTAATTGCCCCATTATTATTGTGTCAGGATTAATTCTTCCACTTTTACTTAACCATTCCAATATGTTTTTAGGAATCTGTAAAGACGAAGCATCCTCAGCTTCATTATGAATCCAAACTTTACATGCTTCTTCAGGGAGGAAGTAAGTTTCTCTTTACACTTTTCTCCCGCTGCTCTTTACATGGGTGTGAATTGTATATTTATTAAGGAAGATTGGCATACATTCAACTCTTATGTATTTACCCATCCAACACTCAAAATTCAAAATTCTAATTTTTTTTTACATACATACCACAGTTACAACCTTACATATACATTAAAAGGTGTATTTCAATTTTTAAATGTTAAAATGGTGGTATTTTTGATGTGATATGATAGATTTGAATGGGTATAAATGCAAAAAGTAAATTTTAGGTCTTTGATGTGTAAATATATAGCATTTGGGTGGTATGCATGTAAATGCCCCATTTATTAAGTTATCTGGTTAATTGTCTTTTCTATTTGAAATAGCTGGAATTCCTCACCTGAAGTGGTTTGGTGTCGAGGGTGAGTACAATGTAATGGTCATTGACCTTCTTGGGCCGAGCCTCGAAGACTTGTTCAACTATTGCAATCGAAAATTCTCATTAAAAACTGTGCTCATGCTTGCTGATCAGATGGTTAGTTCATTATTCTCTTTTTCTTTTTTTTTTTCTTTTATAGTTTTTGGTTAGTTATTCTTTGTGAACAATTTAAATTAGGAAGATTTACATACATACCGCCCAATTCCTATGTGTTGATGTTAATCTATAGGTTAACCGTGTTGAATACATGCATTCGAGAGGCTTTCTTCACCGTGATATTAAGCCAGACAATTTTCTCATGGGCTTAGGACGCAGAGCCAATCAAGTATGTTAGCGTTATTTTGAAATTCATATTATAAGCCGGTGTTAAAATTGCTTTTTTTATACTCTGCAACTTTTTTTGGTTTATAACTTTGGCAATTTCCCTCACTTTATTGTATGATTTTGCATTTTCATACACCCATGCTTTTCAATTATCTCAAAATTTACATCAGCTCCTGCTGGCTCCAGCTAATAATTAAACTACTTGTGTTTTATTTAATTGTAGGAGAATTTTGCATCACAGCATATAAGAAATCACACCAAACTCCTCTGCCTTCATGAAATGTACCAAATCACCAAAGCAAATCTTATTGTCTAAATGATGAACTAGATAGATTTATGGGAAATTTACATACGCAGACACAATTCTTATGTTTTTACATATCTCTCACCTATACTTTCATATTTACATGCATAACACTTTCAAGCTTTAAAACTATGCATGAAAATGTGCATTTCACTTTTAAACAGTGGTTATAGTGCTATTTTTGATCTGATATTAAAGATTTCAGTGCTATAAGTGTAAATATGAAAGTTTAGGTTTGAGATATGCTAATACATAAGAATTGTGTGCTATTTATGTAAATGCCCAACATGAGAATTCAAAGAAGTATTCAATTGCACTGTGGATACTTAATGCTGTTGTATGTGATTGAGGGCCATTATAAAAACATTTTGCTGACACAAATTATATTTTATAAATGAAATGAAGTTCTCTTGTATGCTTTAAACACAGATAATTGTTTTCCTTAACATGGTTCTTTCTTTCGATGATTGTTTTCCTACTTGTTAGACACCCTTATTGGGATATGGCTCATGATGATTATGGAAAACTTTTAATGGATGTTATTTTACATTGTGTGGCCAAATCTATCTATAATTTCTTATGCAGGTGTATATTATTGATTATGGTCTTGCAAAGAAATTTAGAGATCTCCAAACTCATAAACACATTCCATACAGGTGAATGTTAAGCTATCGTCGTTTTTTTTTACATTTCAAAGTTTCCTTATACTCTTTCCTTGCAATATGTCTTGTGGTAACGAACACTTCAATTTCCAGCATGCATGGATTTCTCTATATGTTCTTCTGAATGTACTAAGCATGCATGCATCATATGCAAATTGAAAAAAAGAGAAAAAACCAAAGTTTTTGGGAAATTTCTTTAAGAGGTTTGCATGTGGATTTTGCATGAAAATAATTAAAAGGTGAAACTAGCATTTAAAATGCTAATTGCATATTCATGTTTAAATTTAAGCTCGCGTAATTGTGCCGATTATTTAACTTTGTGTCGATTCATTTAAGATTGCGGTCAGTTATGATCATGAACAATTATTCTTGCTTTTTTTTTTTTTTTGGTAATTTTTTCAAATATTTGTAGAGCTACTCAGATTGACGCAATCTCTATGTGAGCTGATTTATGATTTATTGCAGCAATGTAGCGTTTCATTTATTGATAGATTTCCGCAATCTCATGATAACATCAAAGATTACAGTCCTAAGATATGATGGAACCAAACTGACATGTATTACTTGCATCATAAGTTGTTAATTTTCTTGTCTGTTTAAATTGGAGATGATTTATTCTAGCCCTGCAGAAATTTAAATCTGACAAAAAGTTGGATCTACGATAATCCTATTTACAGTTTTAATATGCAGAAAATGTTATGATGTTCAACCTAATAGGCCCATTGATCACACGCAGCCAAATTTTAATTTGGATAAAAAGGCTATTTACATACATGGGACACAATTCTTATGTATTTACATATCTCACACCTAAAATTTCATATTTACACACAACACTCTAACCTTTAACATCACATAAAAAATAGCACTATTATCACTTTTTAAAATTGAAATACACCTTTCATGATCAGGTTTAAAGCACCAAAGTGCTATGTGTGTAAATATGAAAGTTTAGACGTGCGATATGTCAATACATAAGAATTGTGTGCTATGCATGTAAATTTTTCAAAAAAAAAAAGGGTATTTACATACGTAGCGCATAATTCTTATGTATTTACATATAAGACACCTAAACTTTCATATTTACACACAAAGCATTCAAATCTTTAATATCACATCCATAATAACACTAGTACCACTTTTTGCAAGTGAAATAAACCTTTTCATGCATAGGTTTAAAGCACCCAAGTGTTATGTATGTAAATATCGAAGTTTAGGTGTGATATAAATGCTTAAGAATTGTCATGATGCCAATCAAATACTTCTAAATTTATAGTCCCGTTTTTCATCAATTGTGAAGTAAGTGGATTTTATAATCTTTTATGCATGTTGAATTGTTTCAATAAGGTCGGGCCTTATGATTATTTCCCTTTATAGATTTTTCTTATTAAAAACTCCGGTATCTCGTTTGAAATTCTTATTTCATCTATTGTATGCACTCAAAATTTATAAAAGATAAAACCTCAATCTCTTACTCTATCATCATGAATGTTTTAGCAATCATGAATGCACTCTAAATTTTAGATGTTAGATATATAAATACATAGGAATTGAGTGGTATGTTTGTAAATATTCCAAGCTTATATCCCCTTGTTTCATATTTACTAATGCAAATGCCATTTATTTTCAACAGAGAAAATAAAAATCTAACGGGGACAGCACGGTATGCTAGCGTTAACACTCATCTTGGTGTTGGTTAGTTTCCTTCGCGGTTATTTTTCAAATAAAAAAATATTTGCTGATTTTGTTTGATTTGTTGTTGGGCATCTAATTTACTCATTGAAGTGCATTTATCTCCATGCAGAGCAGAGCAGGAGGGATGATTTGGAATCTCTTGGTTATGTGCTCATGTATTTTTTAAGAGGAAGGTTGGAATTTGATGGGAGTGGCTCATTTTTATTGGGCATTTACATACATAACCAGCCAATTCTTATGTATTTGCATATTTAACACCTAAAATTTGCTTTTTTACATTTATACTACCCAAATCTTTCATATCACATAAAAAATACAACTTTTTTAACTTTTTAAAAGGTGAAATACATCTCTTCATGCATGGGTAGGGTGGCATATATGTAAAAAGTGAAGTTTCAGTGTTAGATATGTAAATGCATAAGAATTGAGTAGTATGTATGTAAATTTTTGTATTATATTTGGGTTTTTTTTTAACAATTCTATTCTCAGCCTTCCTTGGCAGGGCCTTAGAGCTGGTACCAAAAAACAAAAGTATGATAAAATCAGCGAGAAGAAAATGCTTACTCCTGTTGAGGTAATTGGTGCGTGCTTTCCCCAAGTGTTATTCTTTCAAATGTTTTCGAAGTCTGTTACAGGAGTTGTTAAAAGTTGAGGAAACTAACATTTTTGTCTTAAAAATCAGGTGCTGTGCAAATCATATCCACCTGAATTTGTATCTTACTTGCACTATTGCCGGTCATTGCGATTTGAAGACAAACCAGATTATTCTTATTTGAAGAGACTTTTCCGCGACCTTTTTATTAGAGAAGGTAGGAATTATCTTTTTTATGAACACATTTCATGTCAGAATGAAGATTCAACATTAAATGTTTTTTTTTAAGCAGATGGGGATTGACACCTTTTTACTGCAGGTTATCAGTTTGATTATGTTTTTGACTGGACTGCATTAAAATATCCTCAAGTTGGTGCTGAAGGCAGAGCAAATGTATGAATTTTGGATCATTGTTATGCCCCATTGTGTTTTGATGTTTTTTGGATTGGTTGGCTTTTCTTATTTATATTAGATATGTAAATACATAAGAATTATGTGGTATGTATGCAAATTCCCCTTTCCATTATTACAGGCCAGTGGTAGAGCAAGTGGAGCAATCGGACCTTCAGTGGAACGAACAGACAAGGCTTCAGGTTTTCATTGCTTTCTCTCTCCCCACCAATTTCTTTATTTTTTGCTCCTTTGTTAAACTCTGGTTCAGCCTATTTATTTACTTCTTTATACAGTGGGACAAGAGTTTTGTGATAAATTTTCCGGTGCGATGGAATCATTTGCTAGGAGAGGAGTATCTGGTGTTGGTCATCATGGAGAGCATTCCAAGCACAAATTTTTGGAGGATGCAACATCAAAGGATGTAAGCCATTTTTTTTATTTATGGTGTATTAGTTTCTTAGTGAGGAGCTTATTCATGAAGTTTGATCATGGCTTGTGGATTATCTTCTGTTTCTTTTATGATATTATTATCTTTTTTCAATGTTTATTGGTGGACCTCCTCCTATATATGGGGTTTCCTTTAGGATGTAATGGAATTTGACGATGACTTGTGTCTTCTTCTCTTCTCTCTCTTATCCCAGTTGTTCCCTTGCCCTTTCTGTCTTCCTTTTTTTTATGTCCTACCCTCTTCCTCTTGTGAGCTTGACTCACTCGGTCTGCTACCGTAGTCCTTAGGGGTGTTGAGGATTCAATATGAAGCCCATTAAACGTCGGCTCAAGATTTACTCCAAGTCATTCGATTTGATCTCAATTCATTCCAGAGCCTAACCCAAAATCAACCTGAATGTGTTGAGCCAAAATTTTGGTTGATGGCTCGGCTCGTTTGGTAGAATTCAAGCTCAATTTGAGAAAAATATCCTTTAGATATTTGAGCGAACTTCCATTCTTGAGCTAAACTTTTAGCCTTGCTAGCACAAGGTAGTGTGCATGCTAAGAGGCCATTTGCTTGCAACTTTTGCACTGACCCCAATCCCCTCCCCTATTAATCCAACTTTCACTCCTTACATTTATATGCAAATACTGTTGCATTGTATTATACTATTAAAATATCATAAATTGGCAAAATTTATGTGCGTTCAAATAATTCAGTGAGAATGTGCTAGTGTTTACAACATCATGATATTAAAAGAGTAAAGTGCATAGTGAAGATTAACTGGTCTTTTTCTTATTATAATTTCACATGACTGATGATATTAAAGATTTCTACAAGCATTATTCGTCCAAGGGACTGAAGTAATTGTTGGATCATGCATCTATCTGCCTAGTCTAACTTCTTGTTATTAGCTTGTGTGGAATTGATTGGATGATTTATTTTTGTTGAATGTTTAGCCAACAATAATGATATTAATCACAAGAACTCTGAATATGAACTAGTTTAATTTGGGCTACAAATATTACTACTCTATTTTTCTATTCATCTAGTAGTAGTCTTCTTGTGTAAATGGAAGCTTTTAGTATGTAGTGGTAACTAAGAAAAGAAATGATTCTTTGATGTTTGATCTTAAACCCTTACACTCGCGAGAAAATATTGCGTCCGGAGTCCTGACACGAGCTGTGTCCAGTCAACGCACGTGATATAGCGGAGGTCCGAGCTCCCGCTCCGCCCCGCTGTATCTCGTCCGTTGTCCGGACGCAATATTTTTTCCACACTCCCATCAATCTCCTCTTTTCCACTCCCACCTCTCTTATTTGTGCTCCTTACCTCTCGGCCTATTTGTATCTATTCATTCCTCCTAAATAAATACTTAAGAGGTGTCTATCCACTTTCTTATTAGATTGTTTACCACCCCTTTTTCCTTGTACCACAACCACCACCCCAACAATCACACAAGATAATCTCTATTTCACATAAAACCTTGCTCAACTACTGCAAGCTCATCAAAAGCTATCTTCCTTTGCTAAAATATGAGAAAAAGGAGATCCATTGATGATGTAACTTCAAATTGCATAAATATTCAATGCAAGATGTTATTTTGAAATCAGCTTATTTTAGGCCTTAAATGGAGTTATTTGTGAATCTTCTCCCAACTATAGATGCTAAATGGCATTGTTTTTGAGAAAATACATCAATAGGTATACCTTTTAAATTTTTGAGTAGGGTTGGTGAAACCTTTCAAGCCTCAACAAATGCCTTTTTTACGGAAATTTACATAACACACAATTCTTGTAAATTTACATTTCTCACATCTAAATTTTTATATTTACATACATAGCATTTTGGCGCTTGAAACCTATTATGCATGAGAATGTGCACTTCAGTTTTAAAAAATGATAATGTTGCTATTTTTATGTCTTATTTTCCTGAAAATTTTTAATGGCAAAAGCTTGATATGTGCTTAATCTTGCATCTATAACATTGCTTCCCCTTAAATTCTTAAAAGCATTTATATTTTGGTAATCCTCATGATGCTCCCTTGGAAACAAATTTCATCTTCTTAACCATCTCCATCTCTTCCTTTAAAGGTTTTGGATTCAGAGAAAGCACAAGCATCCTCTTCTGGGAACGCCGGCGGACTCTCCAAGCGGGCTATCATCTCAAGCAGCCGCCAAGGATCCGCGGAACCCCCCCGATTGGTCTCAAGCGGCGGCGGTGGCAATCACTCTGCCGTAAAACAGAGTAGTCTGAATCAACCTCCAGGTGAATTCAGGCCGTCGACGCTTTCCCGACCCGCCATCGCACGAACTTCCCGGGACGAAAATCCCGGCAGAAGCTTCGAGCTCCTCTCCATCAGCACCGAGAAGAGGAAATAACAAAAGGCTTTTCATTAGAACCAGTAAATGTGTAGAAGCAGGTGGTGGTATATATATGTAAATCAACTTGTGTATAAATTTCCCTCACAAGCTTTTGTATGGTGGGGGACTTTGGATTGGGAGGAATGGGAGTATTGCTATTATGCTCATCATTGTTTGTTGGCTACATTTTCATTATTTAATAAAAATATAGAACATTTTGAGCTTTGAAATACTCTTTTTTTGTTATTTTGGATTATTTTGTTATGGTTTGGTTTGAGCTATGTAAAATGTAGAATTGGAGCAGGGGAAAATGAAATTAATACACTACTTGATTTATCTGTTAGAATTTAGACAAGATTTTCATACATTTCACTCAATTTCTATGTATTTACATGTGTACGTCCTGAACTTCAATTTTTTACATATATATATATCATCTTAGAAATCTTAGAAGTAAGATATAAATGAGCCGAACACGACCCGTGATAGTTCGAGCTCAAAAAGCGTGTTTGTGTTTGACTCATTTGCTTAGTGAGCCGAACACGAGTCGTTCACGAACAAATAGTCATTTTAACAAAATTAATCACATATGTTAAGGATTGAGGCAAGATTTAAAACATCATTTGAATATAATATAATAATTTTTATTCTATTTTCATAATTAATACTTTTAATTGATTATAAATCTTTGTAGTCTTGTAGTCAATTAATTTTTTTAAAAATACTACTCATCCTCTATATATATATAATGACTAGTTTTCCTAGAAGTTCAGATGAAGTTAACCAGAAAACAGATATAAAAAATAGGCAAATTTACATACATATCACACAATTTATATGTATTTACATAACTAGCATACAAAATTTAATATTTACACTCAAAACATTTTGGTCATAAAATTATATATGAAAATGTGTCTCGCTTTAAAAATAGTAATATTTTTGATGTAATATATAATATTTGAATATTATGCATGTAAACATGAATCTTCAGGTGTTAGATATATTAATATATATATTTTTTGTTTTGTATTTTCTCTAATTATCTAATAATTAAATACTTAATTTCTCCCCATTTATTAAAGTGAAAATTACACTTCATTTTTTTTTTCATAAATGACTTCTTAAATTTGCATGAAAAATATGTTTTTTCATGTTTTAAAAGTTATATCAGTGATATTTTAGTATTTACTATAAAAGATTTGGGTAATAAAGATGTAAGAAGGTAAAGTTTAAGTTTTAGATATGTAAATATATAAAAATTGGGTGGTATGTATGTCCTTGACTTATACCTAAGAAAATGAAGCGTGAGATGAAGAGAGAGATGTACAAAGAGATATGAGAGATGAATTAAGTATAATTGTATATGGTTTCAACCGCCGCTATTACAATTAATGCTCCTCTTTTAATCGAGGGCTATGAATGGTTTTAAATAACAATTACACTCATTGCCTTTTTTAATCAGTCGGCTCTCAATTGATTGGCTTCATGTCGTGTGAATGTTGAATATATGGTGGGACTTCCTTTTGTTGGTTGCCTTTACCTGAGTGGATATTGAGTCGGTCAATCTTTGCTTTGATCGGTCTATAGATCAATTTACCCTGACCTGACTACCTCTATCTTTTAAGATTACACTAACATTACTCTTGCTGCTCTTCTCTGAACCCTATCACTCGTTTGACTTTGTTGATATCATCTTGATGACCTAATTACCGATGAGATGTCGTTCATTTGGAATACGGTGATTCACCTTTTGCACTTATGACCCGGTAAGCTATGACATTTAGGGATATTCCCACTAAGAAGATTTTGGTTATTTCATAGTTTTATATGCCGACGAGCTGCTGCCCATTTGAAATGTGAGAGACTCACTATTTGCCATGTGACTTAACGTGAGCTTTGAAAGCAATGAGACGTCTCCATACGAAAGAACCATCTTTTGATGACCTATTCTCCAGGTTCATGATAATGTAAGCGAAACTTCTTTTATCGAGACTATCATTGAGTATCCCCTATGATGTAATTAATCAAAAAGAATACATCTCTTTGGGAGACTTCTGACTCCAAAACAAAAATGTTTTATTTTGGTTCTCTGGTTATGACTAACTTATACAGGGATCATTTCGTGGATATTGGTTTTCGAGGTATTTTGATCTGATTTTGTTCAGATATATACTTTCGACCTATTACACGAGGATTACCTATATATAAGTCTTACATATTTTTTTCTTAAATTATTCTTTTTTTTATTCATCTCATCTTCGAATCATTTGTATGATACACGAAGAAGATTTATTTGACAAAATGAATAATATGATGACATATAAATATACAAACTGACGAATCTGAATTTTTAAAAAGAAGAAGAAAAACAGTCGAACACCCACATAACTTCAACAGCATGACATAACTTATGCTTTAATATCAGATATAACACTCTGCCTCACCATCTCCAATCAAGGAGAAGCTACAAAAATAAGAGACTGTTCCTTTTATTAATTAAGGGAGACATAACATAACCAAACATGCATCTCTAAAACACACAAACTAGCATCAATATCTGGCATGCGGAAAGCCCTCATAGAAAACCAGCAGACTTTCCAACACCGTCTCCTTCATCCCCTCACAACCGTTCCTCCCGCGCCTCACGCAACCGCCCCCCAAAACCATTGGCTGCCACAGAAAACTTCCTTTCCATACAATCTTAACTCCCATAAAATAAAATAATAAAAAAATTTAAAATGATAATCACCAACCGTTTAAAATTAATCAATTAATTAAAAAATAAACTGTCTCTCTCTCTCTCTCTCTCTCTCTCTCTCTCTCTGTCTCTGTATTCTGCTTCCAGGAGGCCTTGATTTCCTCTGATAGAAGCTGTTGCTGCCGCCTCTCATGTTCTAAAACCACATTTTATAAGGTTTTCTTTATTTTATTTGATCAAAATTATTTGATTCATCAAAGTTTGATTTTAGAGATGATGGTCATGAAGAGACCATGGCGATTAAGAGCAGATTAATGGGGTTCATGTGAGTTGATTTCTTTCTGCATCTTCTGTTCAGATCATACATTATATTGTATGATGCAGTTCTTTTCTCTGTCTTTCATTCATAATGCAAGGGATTTGGTGAAGGTAACGGTCGAATTTTGTTAGATTGATTGTTCTGTATTGCATGCATGTTAAAAAAAAATTTAAAATTTCTAAAAAAAAAAACAATTTTCAGAAAATATTGATGATTAAAACCTTATTTTTTATGATATTTACAGTATTCTGAAGAAACATATAGTATTTTAATTTCTTATATTGCAAGAAAAATGAATTATGGTTTGTCTATTGATGGATTTGAAGAAAGTAGTTAATGAATCAGGAGCTAGGTTTTTAAAAGTTGAGAAAAGATTGGAGCTTTCTTGTTTCTAGACATTCTTTTTGGTTGATTTTGATGGTGTGAGTCTGATCTCAAATTGATTGCATAATTAGTGAAATAAATTTAGGTCTTAAAGTAGACGTGAATTGATGACACTTAATGCCTACAATTCTCTATGCCTTTATTGTGTAAGTTTTCCTCTTTTTTCTGTATGCATTGGTTAGTATAAATTGGGTGTTGTGCTGCAATGTAAAACACACACTCCAAACATGTATCATTTCCTCTTTCAAAATAATACAAAGAGAATTCTCAATAGTCTAGTCTCATTTTCTTTCAATTTGTCATTTAACGATCCATTAAATTGTAACCAACAGATCAGATGGAATGTTTTGATGCTGCATTTGATGTATTTTAGGGGATTTTACATGCATAGTACCAAAAATAGTGTTATTTATGTAGCTCACATCTTAATGTTTAGAATTACAAAATCCATACTTTCGTTAATGCTTCCGCCACTCGTCTCCAAAAAGTCCTACAACGATCTTTTTCAATGTGGATACTTCTAATCACGGGGTTGATTTTGGCTGAACAACATAGAGACTGAGAATTGAAGGGATTGCTATGCGTGCGTTTTGTGACTGGTGGGAGAGACGTGTTTGCCAGCGAGGGAAATAAATGGCTGACAGGAGTGTTCATGGAATCACCGGCATGAGTGTTCCTGAGAGAGTTGGAACAAGCGTGGATGGGATTGTGCTAATGGGAAGGGAGGCCGCGACAGACTTGGGTGAGAGGGTTGGATGGAGAGGCGTGCTAAGGTAGGAGTGAGGAGAGGTATAAGGTGCGGCGACGGTGTAGGCTCATTAGATCATGTGGGAGGTCAGAGCTGTGTGAGGAAGGATTGCTTGGTCTTATCGGTGTGTGGGTTGTTGTTAGAGCAACGTGGGCGTGAAACCTAGAGGTACGTAGAGAGAAACCAAAGCGTCAACAGGAAGTAAGATAATACTAAGCTTTGGGGTATGGGATACCAAAAATGTGCCAAGTACCTAAGAAACCCCCTATATTTTATTGATATTATGCATTTCTATGCTATATTAAATAAAACTATCATATTGTGATACTTTCAATAAGCTCATATTATTATACTCTTTTCTGTAATTAATTAATTATAATTATTTTTTTTTCAACTTCAGAATCATTTGAGGTGGAGCTGAGAGGAGAAACATCATATAAATTACACAATTTGGCTGATGATGAACAATAAAATGAAGGGCCTATTAAAGGGCCTAAGATACATTTCTCAAATATTTGGTAAGCTCATTTGATGCTGCATTAACTTAATATTTATTTTACAATTCTACCACCTATACAATTTGCTTAACTAAATTTGCATATCTGTCTATATAAATTTTTACAAGATGAGGAGGAAAAGGAGATGCAGATTGGATATCCAACAGATGTGAAGCATGTGGCTCACTTTGGATGTGATGGACCTTCTGCAAATGCACCAAGCTGGGTAATTACATTATTTGCACTTATAATTTCTTTTTTTTTTTTTACATAATATATATGGCAAATTCACATACATGCCACACAATTCTTATGTATTTACATATCTATCAGGTAAAGTTTAATTTTTTCAGTTATAGGTGTACTTGGGTGTCATAAATTTATGCATGAAAATGTATATATATTTTTTAAAAATCTATTAAAAATGACATGTTCTATGTAATGATTTGAGTTGTATGTATATAAATATGAAACTTTATTTATTATATGTATAAATACATAAGAATTGTGTGGCATATGTGTAGATGCTCTATATTTATATATATATATATATATATATATTTCAAAAGAGACTTCTCTACCAATAAG
>NEWO01000071.1:1516692-1529137 GCA_003013225.1 Phalaenopsis aphrodite
TTGTTTGTTTAATTATTATTCATTTTATTTCATGAGGACTATAAAAATATGTAAAAGGGTTCATGAATTATATTTGCATGCAATTTATGAACATTTGATGTGCAAATTGATTTGTATTATTATGTAATGTTTGGTGTAGATGGGAGAGTATCAGTTAACGTCAGAATGCACCGATGGAAAAGGTCTCGAGGCACCGACTAAAGGTTCGTTTTTTGTTCATTACACCCTTCAATTTTCTTGCTAATTAAAAAGTAAAAAAAGGAACTTTACATATATACCATTTAATTCTAATTTGTTTACATGTCCCGCATAAATTAGAACATTGATATTTTTATAAAACATGTAAAAGGTAAAGTTTAGTGTTAGATTTATATGTAAATGCTTAGGAATTGGGGGGTATGTATGTAAATGCTAATAAGCTAAAAATAAGTGGAATTTTTTATGTGATATAAAAATTATGGGTGGTACAATTGTAAAAGGTAAAGTTTAGGTGTTGAATGTGTAAATACATGGGAATTGTGTGGTTTGAAATTCAGGTTGTTGAACCGTATTTTTTTGAATAATAGTTTCTTCTTCAACAGCTTCACAGTTGCTTCTTCAAAGAGCTGCAGCTGCCCCATACAAACTCTTAATCATGTCTATTTGAATTAATTGATAAATAAATTTAAATATGTTTTTACAAGTTGAAGATTTAACGAGCCAAATTTGAACATATTTGAATTCATTTGATAATTTTCATGAATATACTTGTTTATTTTCAACAAATAACAACAAACTTTTATCCCACTAAGTGGGGTTGGCTACATGAATCCTTTTTCTCCATTGTGTTATATTAAGTGTCATATTTTCATTTAACTATAATAAATTAAAATCATTATTTATACAATATGCCTAAAGTCTGTCTAGGCCTAACTTTGCTTTCTTACCATAAGTCGAATCTAAAACATATAGTCTTCTAATTGGATCATCAGATAGTCGACGTTTAATATGACCAAACCATCTACGAGTACCCTCGCTAATTTTGTCCACCACTGAGAGCTACAACAACCCCATCACAGACATGCATATACATTTATTGCAATTTCTTCCTATTTTTTATTTCAATAAATTAATTTTTAGTATTAATTTTTATTATTTGATTGCAAGAAAACCGACTTATAACTCATATTATTTTATTTTCTATATCTAAACTAATTAGAAGCTCATTTTTAATTTATTCAATTACTTATTACCTTAAATTTCTAAAATCATTTTTAATAGCTTTATATAACAAATCAAATATTCATTTGAATTTTTTACTTATTTACTAAACTCATATAAAAATCAAACACAAAATTATTTTTTTAATTATATATAAAAATTTAAATTTTTTATTTAAATTTTTTTGCTTATTTAAATATTTCATCGACAATATTTTCGCACTCGTGGCAGAACTAACGCAGCTGTCGATAAACTCCGCCGGCTCTCCGGCCAAAGAACTGCTCCGCAACTCGCCGGCGAGAAGGCCGCACCGGCGGCGCTCCTCGGCATCCGACTCGCCGCTAGCATCAGAAGCCAATCCAGGCCGAGAAAACCGCCGCTCCCGCCGCCACCAATCCGCCGGCTCCTCCCCCTCCGGCAGCCACTCTCCGGCCATGGATTCCTCAGATGGAAGCTTCCGCCGCGTCCGCCGCCACTCCAAGCCCTCGGCGGCGGGGAGAGCAGCTCCGCCGCTTCAGTCGCAGCCGGGATCTCTTAATATGCCGAAAAATTGATTCTTTCTTCGTTCTTAGTGGTGTGAAGCTAGGAAGTGATTTTTAATGACTTTCTGATATTTATTCTATTTTTTGGTAATTTTTATTTATATTTTTTGTTATGTTTAATTTGCAATTAATGTAATTGTTTGAAAATTTGGAATAAGGTTTGAATTAACGGCTAGGATGATGTTGTGGGGGGATTTGATGGATGATGATTCTTTACTTGGATTAAAAATTGGATAAGAATGTAATTGTTGGCTCTGTTTTTTCTTTTATTTTTGTTTTTTATTTGAAAAGTTAGAATGAAGTGAAAATAAAAAACATTTGTGGAATTTATATCAAACACCTCAAATTTTAATATTACATGCATATCACACAATTCTCTTATATTACTCGCATCTATCACTCCGTTAGATTTATTATGTTAATGCCGTTTGAAGTGAGCGGGAAAAGTAACAATGAGATCGAGGCGGATAAAGATCTCTGAAACCTTCATCTTTCTCCTCTTCTGCCCCTGGCAGTGGAGAGATTCTTGCGTGCGGACACCGCATGCATCTCTGCATGCGGTGTTCGATCTTGGCCGTAGATCACGGTGATCTACGGCCAAGATTATTTCCGTCTTTAAAAAAAATAAAAAATTTTAGGTGGGGCCCACCGAAATACATCAGGACCGTAAATCAGGTGATTTACGGTCCGGATCGGACACTGCACGCAAGCTGCGTGCGGTCCCGATCCGTATGGAATAATTTTTCCTGGCAGTGATGGGATTGCAGCGTACGAAGACCTTCGAAACAATATGCAAAATTTAAGTACCTGCGAGACTAAACCCTGAAAGGCACGAACATCAGAAATAATCAATTATACAATTAGGAGTACATTGACCGATTCTTCATCTAAATTAAATAAGATGTGATTACAAGGTTACGTTTGAAGTCATAACTACTTTAAAATAACCTAAAATATATATTTGTTAAGGTTAGTTAGAATTATAAATATTGGAGTCTGACTATAGTAATTGTGGTGGGGTTGATTGTAGGCTACAATAGCTGTAGTTGGCTACAAAAGTTGTAATTTTTTGGCTATAACAGCGATAATAGGGCTACCAAAGGCATTGTTGGAAGCTATAACAATTGTAGTTGCCTACAATAATTATTGGTGGCTCTCGTGGTCGATGATAACCTATGGTATTTGGTGGCAAATTGTGGTGGTCAGTCGTGAACTCGAATTATTTGTGATAACTGCTAGGACTTTCATGTTTAAGCTGTAATGGTCAACTTAATATTATCTTCTTCTTCCCCTTCCAAGTGAATAATGAAGGTCTATTCATACTTTGGGAGATTTGCATACATATTACTTCAAACATCCTAATTTACATATCTAAACACCCTAAAATTTATATTTTCTTGCTTGACACATAAAACTTTTAAATATATCAAATCTACGACTTTTCTTATCTCATCCAATTCTTTGTTTGCTCTTCTTCTGTTCAAGACCCATTTTATTTTTGGAGAGATACCTCTTCGTACTTACCCCATTCAGAACTCCTTTCCCAAACAGCCTCTGCACAGAAGAGATAGAAGAAGGAAAAGCATGAACAAAACTAGGTAAATTCAAAGAAAAAACTAAGGACATCTACAAAGATATCTTGTAAAATAGTTCTTGTAACATGAACCGAAGAAAAGTGGTTTATAATGAATCAAAACATACTTAGCCCAAGTAAATATATGAGGAAAAACCTTATTAGAAGACCTTCTTATCTGATCCACGGGATAAATTTAAATTTATTATATTCTATATTTAAAGAGGTCTCCCATGATGACGTGTCATTGTAGTCAATTATAATATGGGAGGTGCCCAAAAAAAACTATCAATAAAAGGTGTTATGCTTGCTTGATATAAACCTTTGAAAAGAAGATGCCAAACCTATTCTCGTCGCCTAAATAGGGAAAACTTCATGTTGGTAAGGACATAGTTAAGCTACCAGGTAGAGGCTGAACCATTATTACCCGATATGTAACTTGTCCCTCAACAGAGAGGACCTACTAGGCGACCACAAGGCTCAACAAAGAAAAATGGAGGGGGTAGCCAATAGTGGGCGAGAAAGGTCCAAAAAAGGTATAGATAACCAGTTCTGAATTTCATGCATATGTCGTCCCAGACTTTATTACTCTTTGTCTACTTGATCAAGAAGATAGTTGAACCAACCAAACCAAGAATCCCTTGTCAGCAACCATGTGTTATGGCGTCTAGGGTGGCCTGAGAGCCTAAAAGTCAAAGAAAGAAAACTCTAAGCTGCTCAAACTCTGTCTGCATTGAAAATGTAAAGCAGGCTTACACCTGCCAAGGGTACGACCGACATTCCAACATAGTGTAAGGAAAGTGGATGACTTGGCTAATGAAAGCAAAGCCGCCCTACAACAGTTGGGTCAAGACAATCTCTAAAACCCTAAACTGCATTGGAATACCACCCAACCGTATAAAATGTATGATTAATCATTCAAGTTGAAGAATGACGAAATTTTCCCTCAGGACGTGCAACATGATATGCAATATTTTCTAAAGTAGTCCTAAGCGTGGAGACCCTTTTAATGTAGTTTGAGGATATATCCGTGCAGTTATGATAGTTTTAAAACCGACCTGCAAATCATGCAGAAAAACAAAAGTAGGAAATAAAATGTTCATTTTAAAATATTGTAATTTTAATCCTAAATTTTCTTAGACTAAATATCTTAAGTTAAAAATTTTATAGAAAAGGTTTTACCGAGCAAACTCAAAAAACCACAATCAAGAAAAATCTAGCAAATAAAACAGTAAAGTAAAGAAATCAAATATAAATAAACAAAGAACTGGTACTACTAGGTCGACAACATATCCCAAAAAAAGGTGGTCAGGCTTCGCATAATACACACCCGATCCTAAATTTATAGAATTACGATACGAGGCACGAGCATTTGCTTTTGGTTTTTTCCATACGGTCCCCGTGCATCAAACTCCTCGAGACTCATGTTTGTACCTTATTTTCAATACAGACTCTCTTATAACTCTAAATGATACCTAAAAAAGTCTAAAATAAAGACTCAACATGCAAGGAAATGTTAAGCACATGCAAAATATAATGCGCCAAGTTTAGTAGGAGAACTAAACATTACATGCAAAAAAATGTGTTGGTTTAATTTAATGATTAAGCTCCTCCTTATTGGACCTGATTCCTTGCAAGAAGATCAGTCTAATACTCTAGTCCACATTTTCAAACTAGATGAAGTGTTGGGACTATGAGTTTTCCTATAGGATCTTGACAATGTCAATAAAGTTGACACCGTTCTGAGCATCTAAGCGTGCTAACACTTGCCACGCCAAATGATGAATGTTAAATTGAACCTATGCTTGGAACAATCCTGTGAGATTTAGTAGTAATAGAATAATTCCCTTTACTGATTTGAATAAACCAATATGTAATGCTTATTTTTCTACTGCCACCATATACTAAGGTTAAGTTGAATTCTTGCTACTAATGTGTGACTTATGCAACCTACAACTGTATGAGGGAAAAAAAGTTTTTCACTTCAAAAAAGTGAAACATATAACACATGTAAATTCACAATATGCAAAATCTAAGTACCTACGAAACTAAACCCTGAAAGGCACGAACATCAAAAATGGTACACAATGACATGCAACGAATATACCAAAGTGTACAACTATGCACAAAAGTGCATGCTACAAATACAACAGAAAGCATGCAACACAACATACATGCCATATGAGTTAGAAGATTTAACACATATAAAATGCAAAAGGTGTGAAGCCAAATAAATGCAGCATACAAATAAGAGGGATGATGTTGACATTCTATGGAACCACAACTACATCATTACCCTTCTGATCTGGAGGCAAAAAGGGGTTNTACATCATTATCCTTCTGATCTGGAGGCAAAAAGGGGTTGAAAATGTGGCACGAAAGTGAGATGCCTAGGCGCCAACCCCTTTGATCCTCAAACCAAAGCAATAATCATGATGACACACTAAACTCTAATGCAAACACCTACTCCAAAGTAGTGGCGAGGTTTCAACATCTATCATAACACCTCACTGGGTGGGTTAGAGTTTCACATAGGATGAAACAAATGAAACTTATGGTATCTTAGCTAATAATAGTATGCCCAACAAAAGTTTGGTCGGTCTAGTCAACAAAATGTTGATTGTCACCTTTTTAAAGAGGCACAAAAAAATTATCTAGGGATATAAATTCCTTAGCTCATGACCTAAAAAGGTATGAGCCTTGCATCTAGGTTATAAACCCTAAGTCCGCACCTATAAATGATCAAACATAAAACCCTTTAATAAAAATGCAGAATGTGACAGGATAGCCAAATGATAAGCAGTTATTGCACCATAACAAATTTAGGGCATCGACCACGTAATGATAAGAAAGAAAATCTTGGGTAAGTCTCAACACTGTGATGCCAAGAAATGGTATTACGACCCTGAAGGTTGTGGCCATGGCCTCACGACTCTGTCAATATAGCCACTTCAATAAGTCAAAATAAGCAAAGCCCAAACACTAGTATTAAGAGTAGTGCCACAATTCTTGACTTAGTTGGGTCAAAGGCTCAGGGTTGCGACCTGAGATCAGTCAGATAAAAGCAAGATTTGATCAAGCAAGGCACTGAAGGCAATGTCATTGCTTTGAGGATAAAAGATAGGATATGGCACCATGACACTGATACGTAGCGTCACGATGTGGTAACAACATGAGAATGATGGTACCACAGCGTTGTAAGGTAATGTCATAACACTATTAATAGATGCATGTGGTGGCGCCATAGTGACAAGATGTGGCACTATGGCTTTGGCTCTAAAAAAAAAGGGTTAGCATTGGGCAGCCCGAAAATAGTTTCAAGGCTAAATCAGAGGGATTGAAACCAGTCAATCGCTCAAAATAAAGAGGGAAACGAGGAATGCTCCTAATCAAGGGGCTTTCTCTAACACCAACCTAAACCTAGCCTCAAACACAAATCCTTGAGGGCTCTAAGAAAATGAAAATGCGAGGGAACATAGAAGTTTCATGTACGTGATGAGAACGAGGAAGTACCTAGTGTTCAAATGCTAAACAATTACTTCATTTCAAGGTCTTTAAGGTACTTATATATAAATTAAATGGTATCTGATCAAAGTAGTTAATGCAAGCCTTTCAATAAACAATTTTAGAATTTTGACTAAATCTATTAAAACAACACTTTAAAGATTTTAAACCGACTCACATTTTTCATGTAAGGGAGACATATAGCTAAATTTAGAGATAGCTTAAATGTCTAAAAATTTTTTTTAGCTTTGACTAATATTTAATGCTAACCATCATTGCTAGCAATAATTAATGATTAAATTATACCCGTTGATTATCATTGTCAAATTATAGTTGCTCATCTTCTATCATGTGATCATTTTCACCAAATCATTTCTATTCTTTAACCTCCAGTGGCGAAACTAACCTCTTTTTTTAGAGGGGCAAATTGTTCCCTAAACCCAATGCGGGAGGGCCTAGAACAACAATGGGCAAAATGATATTTCAAAATGGGCAAATGACCAAATTGCCCTCCCAAATAAGTAAAAATATAAATTTAAGGGGGGGATAATTGCCCCCTCTGGACCCTACCCGGGTCCACCTTTGCTGACCTTCATTACCTGCTTTCCATCAACTTCTTATCACAAATCATTCACCATTCTCATCTTTCAATATTTCTCCAATACATTGAGCTATAACTACAATACATTATACTTGTATTTTATATTTTATGAGCCAATCTTTTTCAATTAAGAGGAAGGAAGGAGGTGATTCATAATATTGCCCACACTGTGTGCATGTAGTAATTATTGAGAAATTATTACTTTTAAATATTTTATTTAATGTATATATATAATTGAGCATAACGAGTCACGAGCTAATTTCAAGCCGAAACAAATCCTAATAACTCAAATTGAGCGAATTAGTTTTAATTTTGTGCCGAATCTAGCCAATTCCGAGCTGAAATGGATGGATCCAAAGAACTCAATTTGAGCCAACTCATTTCGTTTTCGTGTCTGATCGAGCTCGATTAAATCTAGAGCCGGGCTACATCTTTCCGAGCTAATCATCCTAACTCGGTTCTAAATCAGATGGTAAACAGACTTATCCACCCGAAATGGCAGACCTGTAATTTTGAGAACAACGTACTTGGCCAAAATTGAGGTTTGCAGAATCTTGTGAAAAGTAGGCTTTCCGTTTAATTTTGGTCAACCAGTTATTCTCTTTTGGGGATTCTTTCCTTGCCTACCTTTTCACATTATTCAGTTACACGTAAATGGAGTATGCCAACAAATTGAAAAATTCTAAGAATCGCTCATGTCTTTGCAAAAACAATAATCATATTGTTGAGAAAATTAGGGCGAAGAAAATCAAGAACGACACAATTTCAGAAGAACACAGAGATTTAACGAGGTTAGACAAAGATGCCTACGTCCTCGGAAGCAGAGCGGCGAGTTCCTTTCAATCTTCAGAAAAGATGTTACAGAATAGATAATACCTCATGGGGTTACTAACAGAACTATTTAAAACCCCAGGAGTAAACCCTATGCACAATTTGTAATTACAATATTACCCCTGCATCATACCGCGGGGCTTTGCCCCCGCACCCCAACGCACGTAACTTCTCAATTTGGACAGATTCTTCCGCTCCGCTCCGCTTCGATTCAGCGACTGTCCCTATATGATATATGAGTCATACCATAGCACATATTTACAAAAAAATCTATCTAAAAGAAAATAATTAAGGATGGGATAAAAAAGAAGGCATTAGCAATTTTGCATAAATTCCTCTCAATTCTTATGAATTTGCATATCTAACTGTTAGGTATAATTCTGATATCACTTGTTGAGAATTTTAGGGCAAAGAAACACAAGAATCAACGCAAATCAAGAAGAACACACAGAGATTTAACGAGGTTCGGCAAAAATGCTTACGTCATCGGGAACAGAGCGGCGGCCTTCCTTGAATATCAGAAAAGGATTACAATATTATGCCTTGGGTTGCAAACATGAAATATATATAATCCAAGAGAGCAATGTGTAATTACAAAACTACCCATGTACTGTGTGTTGGGTCGTGAAATATATTCTTAAATGTTACAAGATTATGGAGCAATTCTTTGCAAAATTAGACTAACTCCTAATTGTTACTTTTTAATTGCATTTATAACGACGATAAATTTTCAAATCACATAATTTTTTTTTAACTTTTAGAAAGTGAAATATGCATTTTCATGCATAAGTAAGGTGGGTATGTATGTAAAAAATTGCAGTTTAGGTGTTTGATATATATATTCATAGGAATTGTGGGGTACATATGCAAATCTTCCAAATCTTAATTAGGAAAACAAAGTATAAATCCATTTATGTCTTAATGAAGCTCCCAACTTAAAGAACTTGTTAATCCATCTTTATTTCATTTGCATTATTCAAAAACTCTAATTGAGTTTACCTAATGTTTAAGTGGGCTAAATGAATCATCATTCATCAACATGAACTTTTGACCAACCTAAGCCAACATAACACAACTTAGGTAATGCTTTGTCAAAATTAAACTTCTCATTGATAATAGTAGATTAATAATAATGAATTAATCAAATCATATGATTTATCGTAACCTATAGAGTCTATGTGAGTTAAACCCTTAAAATAGTTATTTGTTGCTAGACTTTGCTTATGCAAGACCACTTTACCCCCAATGCTCACAAAAATACCTTTGCACCCTTAACCATCCCTAATTAATTGAATAGCATTGTTGGAGAAGATCATGCCATAGACCACTTCTTTAATAAATTAAATTATTTTTGTACTAATTGTGGGAATTTTCATTGGATCTTTGCTTAATCAAAAGCATGTACTCTTAAAAATCTTTTAAATTGAGGATTATCTCAATTTTTATGAAGAAGTTAGGATTGGTTGATGTTTGGTTACCAAAATAATCTTTTAGGTTTGAATTTTCAAATGAATCCTCTAATTTACTATGGATTACATTCTCATATTTAAGAGTTTCACTTATTTGTGAAATACATTATGGTGTTTAGGGTCTTAGTTTGGTAATCATTTGCGTATGAATTCAATTATTGCGCCTTTCTAGTTAGATAATTAATGTACAAGAATGATTCTAATTTGCTCTTCCCCTGACAAATTTATGTGGTACTATTATGCCTCTCTATGTATAATTTACTTGTCTATGATTAAGACCAATTGTCATTTAGATTTTCTTTTCTTGCTAGAACTAATGTTGATGTTTCTTATTTAGTGAGCTCCAGCTTGAACATACAAAATAATGGTTGGCACTGTAACAAGCACGAAAAGAACGTACGTGTAAAATGACCATATTAGGCCGGATCTTCTTCTAAATTCGTCATGTTATTTGATGCACTAGAATGGGAAATTGAGCATGACTATATTTAGGCCTCTTTGTTCTTTTCTTAGTTTGGCTTGCTTCCATACTTCAAAAAAGATTTCTTCATTTGGTAGATATCATTTCAATTGATGATAATTATTACTTAAATAAACAAACAAATAAATAAATATTTCTTCTATTAGGTTCATTATGAAAATTCTTCTCCCACTTTTACCTCTTCATCAAATCCAATTTGTCTTTACTATCACTCTTCAAAATTCGAATGGGAGCAGATGAAAAATATTCAAATTTATTCTTAATAAATAAATAAATTCTTTGTCTGGTAAATCCAATGTGCGGATCATACCATGTTGCATGCATTCGGCAACATGGTGCAGTCAACCACGTCGTCCGCTCATCCATCATTGGGATGTAATATTTTCACATAACGAAAAAAAAAAAGGATATCATGTCTGCTAAATCCGATGTGCGGACGACACCGTGGATCGCATCACGTCGTGCGTTTGACGGCACAGTACAATCTACGCCATTGTTCGTCTGTCCGTTCATCATCCACATGTAATATTTTCTCCAAGAACACATGCAAAGCATTTACTTCACATATTTAGTAACATATTAAGCATTTAGACCATCTTCTAAACTTGCTTCATGTTTCCTTCCAAGCTATTGTAATATCACTTTTCTGATGTCATTAAAAGCTTAATCAATCTCTAAATTTCAGCTTATTTTTGTCGTGCTCTTATTGATCAGCTGATTTCCAACGTGCTTTTAAAAATGGATTGAAGAGAGCAACTCACTGCCATTTCACTTTCGAGAATAATAATACTTGCAGACAACCGGTTTCCCACTTGCTCAAGCCATCTCGCTACAGTCCGGTTTTGCTGAATATTGTTTTTCAGAAGTCTGTTTTTCTAGGAAGATTTACATATATATCAATCAATTCATATGCATTTGCATATCTAAACATATATGCACCCTTACGTGTACGAGGACGAAGAAAATATTACGTGTGGACATAAAATGTATGGATTTGGTGGTATTATGATGATGATGATACACACGTAACATTTTCACCTGTACATGAAAGATGTATTTCACTTCTTATGGGTTATAATAGTGGTATTTTTGATGTGATGTGATGTGAAATAGTTGGGCGGTATAAATGCAAAAAAGTAAAGTTTATGTGTTAGATACCGGGGTGTATATGTAAAGGTTTATTTTTTGTATTGTCATTTTGATTTTGCTTTTCTTTTGCAAATAATTTTTTAGAAGGTTGGACATGTTGAAGTAGGATGAGATGGTTCTTATTCTAGATAAGCTTTTTTATTTTTGTTTCGTTGGTTGGTGTTGTTGTGATGTAGATTTCTAAATTTTTATATGTTAATTTTTGTTATACATGCTTACAAAAATAATATTTACAAAATGATGGAACAATCTTGACGTATACTTTTTATGATTGAAACAATTTTAACTGTTGAGATTGCGACGAAATAAGTCAAAAATGTTAAACAGTTGGAAAAAGTTTTGAGAAAATGAAGGATTAATGGTGGTCAATTCCTATGTATTTTCATATCTAACGTTCAAGCTTTAATTTTTACATACATACCACACTAACTCTTCATGAAATGATGCATTTCACTTTTTAAAAGTTAAAATGGTGATATTTTCGATATGATGTGAATGATCTGGATGGTATAAATATAAGAATTTAAGCATAGGTATTTTGATACATTCAATGTATATAATAAAGATAGAAGTTGCTTCAAAGACTTCATCAAAATACATTTATATCATGTGTCTTAATCCATAAAAATGACACTAAAATGGGTTTTCATTGAACCTTAAGATTTTGCATGATTGCTATGAAATGTTCTGCAGGGATTGTCAGCTTTTTCAGCAGAGAAATCATCATGAAGTAGATAGCCTGAGACTGCTTAAAACTTATAAATGCAGTTATTACAAGTTCTTCTGTACTCAGTAAAAAACATTTGTTTTGTATTTGCATATCTAACATCTAAACATTCATATTTACATGCATGCCCCTCAAATCCTTAACATCACATTAAAAATACCACCTTCACCATCTTCTTGAAAATAAAATACACCTTTCCTTACATAGGTTTATGACCACAAGGCGTTATACGTGTAAATATCAAGCTTCTGGGGTTAGATATGTAAATACATAAGAATTTCGTATACTTCCAAAAGAAAACATCAACTCGTATTTTTCATTTTTTATCAAATTCTCATAAGTTTGATGATAGCATGAATAGATACATC
>NEWO01000071.1:1538593-1585310 GCA_003013225.1 Phalaenopsis aphrodite
GAAAATATATTCTACCTACAATCAATAAAATGAATTATTATGTACAAAAATGAATTCAGCAAATCTATAATTTTCTATAATGTCTCCCCACAAACAGCCAAAATGGACTTTTGAATATAATAATAACAATAATATTAATAATAATAATAAACACAAATCATTAATTACAACACTATCCTGTGTAGCATAATCTTTATATTTTTGAAAAAATGCCAAGAAAAATTTCTAAATTTACAGTCCAGCACAAATATAATTGCATTTAAGAAAAAGAAAAATTAATTTTAAAAAAAGAATATATATATATAAATTATAAAATATTAAAATAATTATATGTGATGAACAGAATAATATCAGAATAAATTTACAAGATTAATTTTTTAAATTATTATGATAAAAATTAAGTGTAAAACGTGATGTAGTATTATAATTGATGCATGTCAGAGGATTCACAATCGTAGATTGATTATTTAGCATTTTAAAGTTGCACGAAAATTCAGCACACTCACATAATTAAAGTGACAAGTTGAAAAAAAAAGTGATAGATAGAGACAATAAATTTTTCAGTAGAAAATCTTAGAAGGGAAAAAACTAAAGGGTCTAATCTTAGTGAAAAAATTCACTATGTAATGATGAGTGCACATGCTCACTCTTCTCTTGAGTTACGTAAGATAGAATTACAAAGTTGAAATGCAATAATATTTTAGCAATAATAGCCGTAGAGAGCCGCAAAAGTTGTGATATACTATGGAGGCGGCAATATGTCGCGAATCTTGGTGGTCGTAGCGTCAACTTATCATAGAGGTCGTAATTGAAAGTCATGATAGTAGATTGCAATGTGGTTCGTGGATGATGGATTTTGGAGTCTTGATTGACCATAGTAATGACAGTAGTAGGGAGCTCCAATAATGTATGTGGATCGTAGAGGTCAATCTTTTTGGGACTTACCTGAGCATTGATCTGTTTAGATTGGAATTGAGAGTTGTGTGAGTTGTGAGCTATGTAGATTGTAGTTTGTCACATAAGCCATAAAGAAGAGTTGTAATAATTTTTATATGTTGGACACAGAGACTGGAGTTGGGAGTTGCATAAACTGTGATAATGTTCATAGGTCACAAAAGTCAAAGTTAGGAGCTGTATGAGCTGTAATAATGTATGTATGTCGCAGAGATTGAAATTTGGAGTTGCATGAGTTTTGATAACATCTGTAGGCCACAGGCCAAAGTCGAAAAGTTGTATGAGCTATGATAACGTTCGTACGTAAGCCACAAAGGTCACAGTTACGAGTTGCAAGAGTTATCGTAACGTCCGTTGGTCATAGAGGCCAAAGTTGGGAGATACATGAGATGTGATGACGTTTGTAAGCCAAAGAGGCTAGAGTTGGGAGTTGCATGAGTTTTGATAATGTTCTTAAGCCACAGAGGCCGGAGTTGAGAGCTACATAAATTGCGTTAATGTTCGTAGATCTTAAATATCAGAGTTAGAAGCTACATGAGCTGTTAATTAAAATATCAACATCAAAAGAACTCTCCTAAGAGATGAACCCATATTATAGAACATCTCTCCTAAAAGGTTAATTATATTTTAGGAGAGATTTATGAGGAACAATTATCTTTTTTTTTTTTTTAATGTTGAGTAGTTTTTTAATGTTTTATTTTTTTGTAAGCATTAGGTTAAAAATTTATTGTGGAATTTTTTGGATTAATTTTATTATTCTTAATTGGGATGATTTGTGATAGTATCTTCCTTTTATTAATGATATTATTTAGATTTTTTTTTTGTGATAAGACTATGCTTAATGTGGTATGTGATGTAAAATGTACTTTTGTGCAGGTTGCGAAAATCTAATTGGCATTCTAATTTTTTTTCTGTATTATAGGTTTGCGTCAGATTTGCATCCGTTTTTTGACGCAAAATCCGAGCTACATCCATAATAATATTTCATCGTTCAACAATATATTCCGACACAAATGAAATGACAATCTGACACTAATATTTATCACTCAAAATTTTCAGATGTAAATTTCGACGCACGTTACGTATAAAAGAATCTGATGTCAACACAATGCAAAAACCGACGTAAAGTATCTGCGTCGAAATATTTCAACGTAAATTAGACGAAAATAAAATTACCGACCCCTAATGTAACATCGAAAAAAAAAACAAACGAAAATCAGATACAAATCCAACGTAGACCTTTAATATCATTCGATTTGCTTCTGATCTAGCTGACACAAATATGCTTAATTCCTGTACTGATAATACATTGAGATTCATGTATAATAAATGCACCATTTTGTAACGATCCTCTATCTTCTATAAATAGAGGTAAACATTATAATGCAAGTGAGACTTCCCGACATGCTAAAGAAGCCTGCCTCCTCCCATTTTTTACTTTCTCAAAATTAGTTTCTATCTCCACTCTTTCTCAAATGGTGTAAATAAAGATCCCACAAATAATGATCAAGTTAGACTTTTGACAATGAAATAATGTAGCATTCATCCATCTCAATTTAGGCACTTATATTAGGTTGCCATCTTGTTACCAACCTTTATGATGACAATTATGAAATCTAAACATTCATATTATATACATGCATGAAATAACAAACTTGATGTCATGAAGCTATGTAGGCCTTTGCATTAAGAAAACTTGACAGGTTGAGGTCAGCTTGCTACCCTATTCCAAGGTTACTTGCAACCCTGCCCAACTTCTGTCTTCTTCTTAGGTTCATTTAATAGTTTGAATTTAGAAAGCATAATTATGTCATAAAAATCATAATAAATTATAAAAATTCCTTTTTTATGCTTAAAAAAAAAACCCCCAAAAATAAAATTATCATTACCTAAAAAATATTCTTTTTTTTCAGTTTTTCACACACAAGCATCCAAATGATTTGTAGGTTACTTGTGACCATGTCCATCTTCTGTCTTCTTCTCATGATCATTTAGTTGTTTAAAGCTTGTAAATTGACATAATATTATTCTCTTAGGTTCTCAAAATAGTTTTAAAATACCAAAAAAAAAATCATTTTTTTGAATGATTTTTCATTGACAGAGAAACCAATTGAGATCTCAGCTACATCTTCCCATGGATTGTCAGCACTGTACTGCCTAACTTGCAGACAGCTTTCATGGCTTCTCTCCTCCTATATATACTCATATTATTGCTCTATCCTTTTGTACAGGACACAAAAGCTGAGATTCTCTCTCTCCCTCTCTCTCTATCTCTATCTCTATCACTTCAGCTAAGAGATATGGGATTAAGAGAAGTAGAGTCCACTTTGCCTCCAGGTTTCAGGTTCCATCCAAGTGATGAGGAGCTCATCTGCCATTATCTTCATAAGAAGGTGGTAAATGAAAAAGTTTCAGAGGGAACACTTGTGGAGGTTGATTTGCATGCACTTGAGCCATGGGAGCTTCCTGGTAACATCTCTTCCCTCTCTGCTTCTTCCTCAATGAAAAATTTAGGGTATTTATGTAATTTTCTTTTATGATGTAGTTCCATGAAAATTATATTTATCAATAAGTTTATTGAATTTGTTCTTCAACTGTAAATAATTAAAAAGGAATTAATTACCTGCTTATTTTAAGGCTTGTCCTGATCAATGTTTTTCATGAAATATAGACATATTATATCATTTAAATAAGATATAATAACTCAAAATTAATAAGAAATTACTTATCTTAATAATTCATTAATTACTTATTATATATAATTAGCCTTATGTAATTAGTTATTTATTGAGTTTATTATATAATGTTCAAGCTAAAATTATTTTTTTTATTTATTTATTTTCTTTATTCTTTGAATAATACTTGTCATCATCTTCATCACAACATTCCAATCCATCCTTTTTAATCATCTGCAGTTCATGACATGTTTCAGTTTTATGTAGGTAACTTGTTACAAAAACAATTTTTTTTTTTGCAGAGATGGCTAAGCTGAGTCCAAATGAGTGGTATTTCTTCAGTTTTCGTGATCGAAAATACGCGACAGGATCAAGAACAAATAGAGCAACAAGATCTGGTTACTGGAAGGCTACAGGGAAGGATCGAACGATCCACAATCATCGAACACATTCGACGGTCGGGATGAGAAAGACCTTAGTGTTCTATCATGGTAGAGCGCCAAATGGCTTGAAGACTAATTGGGTCATGCATGAATTTCGCCTTGGGACTCCCCATTCTCCACCTAAGGTCTGTTCAATCATGTAATTTACTACTCTTTGCATTGTGCTACTTTTTTTTAAGAAAACAATTTGCATAATTACCATTTAATTCTTTTATATTTACATTGCTAAGACCTAAACTTTAACTTTTAAATGCATAATTCACTATGTTATATGAAATATTTAAGTGATATAAATGTAAAATATAAAGTTTTAGATATGTAAATACATATGAATTGGGTGTATGTATGCAAATGCCCCAAACATATATTTAAGACTTTATTTTGGTTGTTTATAAATAGAATATAGATTTTATAAAATAATAATATTAAAAGAAAATCATTGCAATAATCACATATCTTATGATTTCTCCCTGTCTTTCATTTTGGTTCAGCATTAATTAGATATTTACATGCTTATAAATTAATGTAATAATTTCATTTTTATTTTATTTGAGAGAGAAAATAATTTCTTATTTTTTAAGAGTTTTTAAAAGTATTTGTAAGGTTTTAAAATTCACATTAATTTTTAAATGCATAAAATTAAATAATTAATGATATATTTCTTATTTTAAGAAATGTATTTTTAAGTTCAAAATAAATGAAATCTAATTGTTTAACTTTATAAATATATTATTTAACTTCAAATTAAATAGTAAATTAAATTAAATTATTATTTTATTTTATTGCTTTTTTTGGGGTAATTAAATACATAGACCCGAAACATTGCTATTTATAAATCCAGCACCATATATCATCCATCTTACAAACTCTGTCTCCAGATAAAAACTCAACTCATACTTTTCAAGAAAGCCTCTTGTGAGCTAGATTTGTAAATAGCAATGTCTCAAGTGTTGTACATGTAATTATCCCATTTTTCAATGTTCAAGCATTATATATAACATAGTTTCTATGTTATAAAATAACATGATATGCATGCATTATTTTCATGAAAATTAATTACTTATATGGAGCTCTTTCATTACTATCTATTTTGAAAAGTATATATCAATAAATTATCATTGACAACTAAAATTTACCCTACATTTTACTTTAGCTAATTAAAAAAAAAAAGAAAATTTACATACATACCAGTCAGTTCCTATGTATTTACACATCTAACCATCTAAATTTTAATTTTTACATATATGTTACTTAACCCATGCATACAAAAATGTGCATTTTATTTTTTAAATTTAAAAATAGTGACATTTTTTGAAGCAATATGAAAGATATGGATACTACAAATGTAAAAATAAAAAAATAATAAAAAAAAGGTAGAGTTGTAAGTGTTAAATATCTAAATGCATGTAAATGCCCAAAATCCCTAAAATATAGTTTTTTAATATTATAATTTCTTACATGGATGCATGGCAGGAGGATTGGGTCCTTTGTAGAGTATTTCACAAAAGGAAAGTGGAAGGGGTGAAGGAAACTACAATGAATGGCTACAATAATACAACTTCACCAACTTTGGAGTACTTATCCCCTACTTTTTCTAGTGACCAACTACCTCTAGACTCTCAAGAAATGAATTGGTGCTCCTTATCCACTTCTCCATGCAAGAAAAATGATCATGACTCAAACTTTATACATAATTTAATGGATTGCAATGGCATTGTAAGCTTGGAACAACTAGGTTTTTCCCTAGAGGAGATGAATAATGATATATACTTTTAATGGTCATGCATTCAGATAATTTAATAAAGGGAGTTAGTAAATTTCATGTAGGTGGTCATTAATGTAGAAATGTACATATCAATGCAACTGGATGTTGTTATATACATAAATAATTTGTTGCTTTCATAGTGTTTGTTATGGGCTGCAGGGGGGTTAAAAGTATCTTATTTATTTATTTGTTTGTTTATTTATTTTGAATGAATGAATTGAACATCATTTATCAAATTGTTATAGCTGATTCTTTTGTATCTTTATTTCAAATTTATGAAAGATATACTTAAAATAAATGTGTTATATATATATATATATATATATATATATATATATATATATATATATATATCACAAAAGAAAATTTAGTGAATTGTGTGAAACTATTTTGTTGGTTTGGGAAGCTTTGTTTTAAAGATTTAGATATGAGAAAATTTTCACTCATTAATGAATATTTACAATATCCTCCTTCAGTGGCAACATATTGTAAAAATATTTTGCTTTTACTTAAGATAGTGTTAACTATATTTAAGTATATAGCTGAAATGATTTTTTGGCGAAAAAATTGGATATTAAGATGACACTTTTAGATGTCAAGTTGTGTTATCGATGGAGAAGTATTGCAATCAAATTCAGTCATATATATGCTTGAATAATATGAAAAATAGTTTATCTGGATATCATAGACAAATGATCACTACAATACTTCATTTTGATATAGGCTAAATGATTGTAAATTAGTGTTTGTCACCATAACAACAAGTAATAAGCAATCTAAAATGCATTGCTAAGATGAACACTTTAGTCTTCATCTCAAATAGCTTTTGCAGCCGATTATATGTAATTCGCAATCTCAATAAGAGGAAGGCAACCAAAAAGTCTATAGTCATGTTCTCTTTGTCAAGGTAGCAAAAGTGCATTCTTGACTATTTTTAATTTATACAATGGCTAGTAAAAACAAGAAAGAGAAGCCATGGAAGAAGAAAAATTAATGGTATAATAGTCCCACTTAAGATGGAATGTATATGTTTTGAACACTTATCTTGGACAATAGTAGTGATAATGTTAGCTATGGCTAATGACATTGGGAAAATGTCGATTAGCTAATGTTTAGATTGAATTGGGTTAAATTTAATAGAGCCATATGTGACTTCTTCTCATAGAAAATTGCAATCACTTTTGATGTGTTTTGGTTCACTCATGAGAAGTAGGATTTGTTGCTATGTGAATATGGCTTTATTGTTCAAAAAGAGAAGGGATGGATATCATGAAGTGATGCCAAAATCCTTTAACTTTTGAGTTATCTGTGTTGGCTCACTCACGGTCTTGAAATAAATTTAGAATTCGAGTTAGCCGCTTTAACTTGGTTGGTCGTTTTAATTTTACATTTCAAGATATGAAAGAATCACCCAAGAAAATGAAGAAGTTGATGACAAATTTAAGCATAACAGTGCATGCTCCTCAATATGCATTAGAGAAAACCTCAAGTTAATTTGATGAAGATGGTAAAAAAATACAAACTTTATCCAGGAGTGGCTTTCGAGTAATGAACACTATAGGATTTAGTCAAATTAGTGTCGGCCAATTCCAATGCTAATATTACAATAATCTGATACAAAAGAATTTTAGTGGCAGATTTTGGCAGGATATATAATTCACAAAAAAACGCACGTCACAAATTCAATTGGAATCAAACGTGTCCGACGCAAACAACTTGCGTCGACATTAGCATCAGACATTGTTGACGTTAGCCATCTTCGTCGTACTAATCATGCCAGCGTAGATATTAACTACGGAATTTTCGTCTACTCATCGTCTATTATTTGTGTCCACTATTTATCGGAGAGGTTGATTAGCGTCAAAATGTATCAAAGGTATTAGAATTGACAATGTTCGACACAATGTCAAAGCAAATTTGTAGCAAATTTTAAAAAATATATAAAATAACAAACATATTCTTACAACCTACACAACTAAAATCACAAACAATTACTTATCACTAACACAACACATAATATTTTGCACAAACAAGTATTAATGGTTAAAATAAATAGAAATTAAAAAATAACAATCAAAATCTGTAAAAGTGTATATCTAAACAAAAGAATAATGTGTCTGCAAACTCAACAAGAAAAAAATATATAAACCCCTACTGGGTATCAACATCAAACTCATCATCTTCTATCTCCTCTCTCTCCTTCTCATCAACCAGCAAACACAGAAGTCATTGTCACGATAATATGCAAATTGCTCAGTTAGTCGTGTTATAATATCGTTAACTCTTGCTTCACACTCATGTAGTTGACAAAGCTCCTCTGTCATAGCAGTGACACATCGAGCAAGTTCATCATGCTCCAATGTTAATAACCTTAGACCACTCTGAGTAGTTCTGTTGTGCTCAACCTTAAATGTAATGCCCTTTGTGCCCAAGCCTTGCTCCCTCCCCTTGTTCTTCCTTACTGCTTGCTTCCACTTCTCAAATTGAAACTGCTTAATAGTACACTAACTAACACTATTACTAGCAGTTGTTAGGCTCTAGTTCTGCCTTTGATTCTACATGTCTCGAATGTGGCATCACTCCTCTTATATAACTAAAGTCAAGGATTGATTGTCAATCAACATTAATAATGTAATAAAATTATAGAAAATCATTTTTACTTATATATTAAGACGTTGAGAAAGGTCAGATACCCATTCTTGCTTCCCCAAGCATTGACATGTCCAGAGATGCAACTCTACAGTGGTGGACGGTATGGACATAAGAAAATAATTAGTATCAGATGATTACAACATTTAATTTTCGAGTATTTAGTGAATCTTACCAACTTCTGGTAATACTCTATGTACAGGACCCATCCTCCAATGTTGAATGTGACGCCCCTATCTCCTTTGCTCCTAATGTTTTGCTTGTTTATTACCCTCTTCTTCTGATAATCAAGAGAGAGTTGGGCTCTGCTCAACTACACACAAGCCTCATTCGCAACCCAGATAGGTTGCTCCCCCTTCTTATAGGCTGAGGTGAATATATCGGCTGCCGCCTGCCCCAAATCTAAAAAATATGTTAGATGTGTTATTGTTGCTCATGTAGCCAGTGGAAGGACCTATGCAAATAATAAATTATTCAATATTTATTAGTATAAAAAAATAACTTGAAATTATAATTCTAATTCCAATTAATTAATTCTAATTCGAACTCCATAAACCACATGTCCCGAGTTTCGATTGATATTTGCTTCAAAGAGAGATATGGAGATTTGTATCTACCCCTTGATTTTTGTGATATGCGCGATGGGCAGCCTGGAGTGGTATAATCTGGAATAGACATATTAGTTACACAAAATATATAAAAAAAACATTAAATTATAACACAAAAGGCAACTGATGAGTCTCCCGTCGACTCAATATATACCCGTCTGGATGTGTCCTGCCTCACAGTGGCCAGAGTAAAAGAACCCAGCTCATCGTAGGAGGGAAATGGTGGTTGAGTGCTCAGAACAAAAGGTGGGAGATGATAATAGCTATAGGAGTAAGTGGTCGGAAAGAAACAATAGACCTATTCAGAGCAATGTTAAAATGTGTTGGAGGGGTTGCAATGGTGGTGCTGCTGCTAATCAATACAACATTAGTACTAGATAAGACAGAGCATGATACTAACATCTTTATCCTTCCATAAGTATTAAGGCCATGAAGAGGAGTTTAGTGAGGTGGCTGATCTCCACTATTAAGATGAAGTCATAAGTAATAGAAAGAAATGCATTAATAAAATTAGTGCTAAGAAACACAAGTATCAAAAAATAAAATTGAGCAATAAAATTATAATATAAACAACAAAAGTAAAAGCAGGAAGCTGCACAATTAAAATAAGAAACAAGTTATAACTACATGTAAAAACATCAAAAGTAAAAACAGGAATGCACAACATAGATAATGTGAAATATAGAAATTAATACTATAAGAGAAAAAAACTATGAAGAAACTGAAATCTAAATAAGCATACAACACGTAGTTTGTTTCATTCGAAGAATTAGTCGATGATGAAGTAAAAATTTCTTCATTTATAACATCATAATATTCATCCATAATTTGAGAAACTTCTTCATAAGTCTGTGTAATATCCTCCATGGTAAATATTTCTTCAATAGAATCAATTTGAATATGAAAATCTAAAAATTATTATTCTTAATAGATGGTTTTAATAATAATTTATATCTCAATAGTTCTTCTATGTTTATTTTGTATAATAATGGCCCCATAAATCTTATCATTTGTTCTATTAGGGCATTAAAGGTAATAAAACCACTGCTTAATGTGCTTGACTAAATGGATTGAATCTCACATATCTTCTGTTTATTTTAACTTTGACATTATCACATATGTTTAATGTGTGTACTCATCGATTAGGAATATGATCAAATCATTCAGAATTGAATTGACATGCATTACACTCAACATAACCCAAATATTACAATTGCAATACTTTTTAAGATATGTTGTAATAACTAATCTCAATATCTAAGTGGGTGTTTCCTTTAACACAAATAACATAATTATATGTATTTTTCTTCTCACACCAAGCACTCATGTGAAATCTATAATCATTCACATAAAATATTTGTCACATAATATCATTGTGATTAGTCCCCTAAGGAAGTTCTGATCTGTAACTTTATTGCTTTGATTATAAACATAAAAGAAGTTTCAAAGTATAACTGGTTTTTCTTTGAGAGTAAAAATTACATTATATACTGATGAATTGATGAGTTATTTTAATGCATGTATAATTTGAATAATGTTGAAAATTATTCTTCAATCTTTTTGCTTATGCAATAGTTATCCTCTGTGTTTAAACTATCTGTAAAACATCTACTCATATTGTTATTATTTATAAATTGAAGTTAATTAGTATAACATTATGAGTAATAACTCAACAAATTTTTAATTATTAAAAATCTTATTATACATATGGTTAGACTTTATAGCACTTTAGTAGAATATATAATGTCACCGTTCAAATTTCTTTGTCGTTGAGAAAATGTGTATCATGCGCAGTTCTTTTCATATATGAATTACAAATAATTCAGACTGTGAAGGCTTCTCAATAACAGTTTGATGTATTTGTTGTCTTTGTTAAAAAATATGAACGAAAAGTCATTGTCTTCTGTAGCAAGTATGTCTCGTATATCGAGCCATCCTGATGTGTTTTATTTTTAAATGCTTTTTTATTTTATTTAAAAATCTACAACACTAAGTTTTTTTTTAATAAATTATGGTAATAGATCATTCTATGATTAAATATAAAGCACAGATAGAATATACCTCTCAAATAGATACATAAATATGTACTGCACTAGACCTCCAAGTATAGCCTCATAGCATAGATGTGTGGCCCAACGCTTCATAAATTTAATGAAATTAGAAAAAAAAATATTCGCTTAAGCTTGTATGATATTAATGGAATACTTATATCAATATTTCTCAAGGAATCAACTTTAGAGTCTTTACAAACAACTCTTTGAAGAATAGATTGATTTTGATCATTGATTAAGTATCGGCTTCGGAAGAACACTACATGTAATTGGTATTAAGCACTAAAAAATTGTGGCAGTCATGATTTTCATTTTGAATATCTTTCATGTTCCCAAGTCAACGCAGTGGCTCAAGTTTAACACATATCCATCAGAAAAATTCAAAGAGTGCATATATTCACATATTGTTCACCATTGATCCAATATGATATAATATGTAGCTTTATGTTTTATTAGTTTACAGCATTTATATCTTGAAGTTCTAACCTCTCCTCTTACAATACTCCTTCAAGTTCAACCATCATAGTATTAAAAATATTATCAAAAAAAATCTTTTGATCAATATACATAACATCAAAATTATGTCTGATCAAATTAGTTCTCGGATATAGAAGATCCCAAAATAATACTCCTCTTCATCCAGTTATGCGTAACACTAAAATCAGGAAGACAACCTAAAACTAATTCTGATATCTCAGTGATTTTTGATATTTCATTAATTGTATGTCGTAAATCGGCCGTAATTATACATGGGGAAAGACTTGATTTTTCAACTCTATTTTTAAAGAATACATCTCTATTTCTTCTCAAAGGATGATTATGGGCTAGAAACATTAAATGAAAATCAAAGTAGGAATTTTTTTCTTTCATATTTTAAGGTGAATGCCCCCTTTAGATAGATCCATGTAGTAAGAACAAATCAGATTATTAGCAATGCTCCAATCAAACAACATCCGATCATAAGCCGAGAAATCAATCATCATCTACATTAGAGCACTTTTAAGCTAAAAATTACATTTCATAGTACTATCATGTTTCCATAATTTTGAAGCTCATCTATTAGAGGGGTTAGCTTCACTTTTAGATGTCATATATGTCGATGTCTGCTTAAGTTCTAGAGGAATCTTTATAACTTCCCATAGCATAGGATATATGTCTGAACCATCTGGTACATGCCTCGAGCATGGAACTGGCGTCAGTCTCAATTTAGCCCTACTCGGGAGAATTCACCGTAGAGCAACGTTAATTCCAACAGAGACACGTTTAATGTCTATCTTGGTTTTAGAGGTCAGAAACCACCTATTCAAAGCCTTAAAAATATTACTTTGATTTACGGGGTCATGTTTTAGCGACACAAAATTTCTGGTAGGTTCCAGATCAATCAAAACCCTTCAACAGACGCCCAAGGTGAAATTTGGGGGTTTTGGGCTGCCTGAACCTTATTTGACTCGGGGCGGCGATTCTTACTCAATGTGACCCATACTTAGTGTTGAAAACATTGTTTGAGATCCTATTTTCACTCTTGGATGGTTTCCAATAGTCTGGGGTTTTGAAAAAGGCCACACACACAAAGTTGCACGCACCTGGGAGAGCGTATGAAAGAAAGTAAGCCCTCTTTCTCCTATTTTCTTTCCTTCTCGCATGGAGAGTACTTCTTGCTCTCTTTTTATTTTCACATATTTTCTAAAAAAAGAGGGAGGTTTGAGAAATCTTGGAAGAGAATAAAGTTTTGGAGAGGAAGAGGAGCTTCCTCTCACACTTGGGAGAAAGAGGAGAGAACCTGCTCTCCTACTTGAGGAGAGCTTCATCTTTACAACCGAGGACATCACCAAACATTGCTTAGGTGATACATTATTACCCTTGTGTTTTCCTTTCGTTAGCTAGCCTCGGGATTGTGTTAGAGAATGATTAAGGCTAGGTTATTATTTTCTATATAAAACCTCTAGGATAGGGAATTGCGTGGACAAATCCTGTATGAATCCGAGTGATATCCTTGCAAAAGCCTAAGCACCAACCCTAAATGGTTGGAATTTGTATTTCTCCTAGCTTTGATTGTTCTAACCCTCCATGGATGGGTAGGAACACTTGGGATTTGTTTGATGAAAAAAAGTTTTGTAGCTAGTTCATCGTATAAGATGTGAGAATTTTTCCTTCTAGAAATCGAAGGGCAAAATTCCCTACATCTTTTGCCAAGACCGGAGGCAGCTATGTCACACATCCATGTGTTAAAACCGAGGTGCCTATACGAGAGCGCTAAGACAGCTATGACTCGTTATTGGACGTTATCATTTGCATTGCTTCGTATGCCTTGCATGATGAATGTCTTTACATTATGCATGTTGCTTCTGTCATACTGGTCCAACCGGCCACCCCTCCTGGGTGACCAACCACTTGGTCCAACTGATCAGTACAGCCCAGTTGACCAGTCACTTGGGTCCAGTCTGCCACCCTCGGTCCGACCTACCCATTGTCTATGATGTCCCAGGTCGACCACCTCAGTCGACCCAATCGATGAAACGACCAATATCACTTGCTTGATGTATGTTTTGCATGTGCATTCACATGATGGTGCATGAATTGGTTTGCATTCACACATGTGTACATGAAAAATACCTTTTGATGAACTCATTTGCATGATACTTTGCCTTTGGTACGCGTCATATTAGGTGTCTCTTCGAGCACTGAAAAACCGCAGTATCTCCCTTAAATGTGTATAGCATGGGTTTTAGGCTCGATACTCACATTCCTTTGGTGATTTGCAACTAGCTATGTTAGTCTGTGGTGAGTGAATTTCCCTAGATAAGGACACACCCTTCATCTCTTGTAGCAGCATTTGGCTTCCACAAGCTATGTATGTTTTTCACTCAATTCAGGTCATGCCTTAGAGCCTCCGAACCCGTTGAGCGTGCAACATGTATGTATTTGAGTTCCGTCATTTGCATGTTGTTTGATGATCTTTCATCGTGTTTACTCATATCCTAGTTGAGTAATAACGGTGTTGAACCTTATGTGATGTCTGCTTGCATTTGCATTTGTCCGCATGATTTGATAGCAAGCCAGACTCGATAAGTGAATGAACTCGTGTCGGTCACAATGATTTAATGAGAATTGTTTGCCAGGTAGATCCCAGGGAGCAGTGCGAGTTAAAGCATCGAGATTGACATAAGTATGACTGTGCTAAGGATCCAAAGAATATAACTTGTGTCACATTGCATGTTACGAGTCTTCATTTAACAGTCCTATTTTAAAATAATAAAATTATTTTTCTACTTATGATACCTATCCTAATTCTATAACTATACTAATAACAAGCTAAACCATATGTACGAATAGTTTTTTTTTTTTTTTTAATCTATCTTGGGTGATATTTGTTAGATCCCTTGGATCCTTAGGATGGAGTTGGAATTCGTGACCTCATCAAGGTCATATAGGAGCCTTCACCCATATAACCTTGTGCATATTCAGATGTTGTGTTAGGACACTTTCGTTAGATTGTGTGCTTGCCAGGATTAGGGTGCTTGGTAGTATTTTTCAATGTCTGGCTACTGTTCTTTGCTGGTTTGGTTGCCCTAGTTAGACATCACTTTGCTCGTGCTTTTGTGTGTTTATTAAGTGTGGACATGTGCAATATTATATTATAGTCGGTTTTCTTCCAGAGAGCCATACCTAAAGACACACATACATAAAAAGGGAGGAGCAAGTAGTGATTTAAAGATTAATATTTTCTGAGGGTACTTCTAAGCTCCTCCTACTAGGCATGACCATATGTGTTGCAGAATATAATCTTTGTTGACTTTTCTACATGCAGAGTCCTTTTTTTATTCTATCATGTGTTTGATAGATTCCTTAGGATCAGGTTTATATTAGAAATAAAGTATGAGTACAGGTTCAGAAGCGCTTGACACGTCGAACCGTCTGACAAGGACCAAGAACAGCTATTCATATCTCATACTGTAATTCTGAATTTATATTCATGTATAAAATTAGGAACTGACACGTATATGCGGAGTTTGACTGTCTTTCTTGCTTTTCCTTGGATATATTGCCGACCCAGCAGCACCGGTCTTTAGATTTATTTTTTTGCGCTCTCCTTATTACAAAATTTTGAGTATCGCTAAAGAGAGACTTGCTTGAGACCATATGTAGACTAGTGCAGTCTTTACACAAGTTTATTTGTCTAATAGTCCCCTCTGCTTAATATAACTCAAAAGAGAGGTCTATCTAAACTTCTTTCATGAGATCACCATCCTTGCTATGTATGGGAGGGAAGAAGGTCTTAGAATTATTGATGACTTCTTATTGTGTGTATCCTTAGCTACTAGTCGGGCATTGTATTTATTTATTGGGTTCGACTTATTGAGTTGATCAGTTTGATTGTAAGTGTGCTGAAATCAAAATTATGGATGATTTTTAATTTGAAGTTAAATGTTTATTGCTCAAAAAAGTATCTCATGATTCGTGCCAAAATGTCTCGAGATTCATGCCAACATATCAATTCCATTCAACACCAAATGTTGTCTTCTCTATTTAAAACCCTTATTTTAAGCCATTTATAAAAAAATATATATACATGTTGTTTCAATGGTTTCAAGTATCATGATGTTGAATGATATAGTGATGTACCTGTTGGACATACAAATTATTTTTTTTTTGTAACATCATTGTTGTCATTTACTCTATTATTTTTTACTCCTCTATATGTATGTAATTTTTTTGAATTTATCATAAAAATTATTCATTTTTAATTAAAAATAATTCATATTAATAAAAATTGCATAAATAAGACTTACTAGTGCAAGCACTCCAAGAGGAAAAAAATATTCCGTCCGGACGTCTGGACGACCAATCATCAGCGGCACAATGCCCGTCGCTGACGTGTATGACAACGTAACCACCAGTGGTTAGTCGTCCGAACGTGAGGGCTGAATCGGGCTCTTCTAAATATGTATGATATTTTTTTCAAATTGGGATGAGACAATGTTTATTTGTTGAAAAATAAAATGTAAATAACAATACAAACTTGCAAATAACTTATTTCAAATATACATTTTAAAAATAAATTAGTAAAATTAAAGTGATATTACAAACGAGATGTCTACGTAGTTCCACATCTAAATCACGCCAACCACGCCAAAATTAAGATTAGGATGCTCGTTAAGTCCCCAAATTTGGCGTGAACATATCAAATACCCTAATTTGACTCCCATTTACTCCTTGTCCATGCCACATTTTTTTATGTGGGCTATTTCAGCATTAATTTTGGAAGACTTGAATTAATTTGATATTTTTATAAACTAGGCTATCAAAAATGCTCGTCATTTGCGAACAACTCGAGTTTTACTCATTAAGCAACTCGAGTGATTAGTTCGTTAAGCAAAAGTTGAGCATAAATAGTTTTTTTGAGCTTGATTTATAATCGAGCCAAACCTAAACAAATTTTTGTTCACTCGTGTTCGGCTCGTTTGGGCTTGAAATAATTAAATAATAATATTTATTTATATTAAAGTTTTCATATGTATTGTAAATATTAAAATTTAAAAAAAAATAGGTGATAAAATTATTAAAAAAATATAAGTTTAGATGTTAGATAAATAAATAGGATTTGGATGGATGTATGTCAATGCTCTTAAAATATTCCCTGTTTCTCTAATTTAAGAATTATAGATACATAAGACTTAGGGTCTGTTTGAGACAACTAATAAGTGCGGGAGAGTTTTTAAAAACACTGCGGTACCGTTTGGATCGCGCGTTTTGCCGATTTATCTGAAAAACGGTTCTATGTTTACTCAAAATGCAGGCCGCGGGTCGAGCCCCGCGGTCGACCCGCGGGCCACGTTTCAGGATAAACTGTTTATCCCGAAACGTACAAGTTGCCCCAAACACACCCTTAAGTGGCATGTCTCTTAATATCATAAGATTTTCCCAAAAATTCGTGCAAACGACTCGTCCTCTGTGGATGTGTAAATATATAAGAATTGGTGGTATGTATGTAAATGAACCCGTAGCCATAAGAATTTGGCATGCTTGCTTCTTGTCTCCTTGTCTTTTATATATAATCCCACCTCTTCTATATTTAAAAAGATCCCTATTGTAAATCCTATTTTAAAAATTAAGTTTTTATATTGAATATAATGCAGAAGTGGAAAGTAATTCGATTTCCCATTTTCTTAGGAAATAATTAAAAATAAATGACTGAAATCAATAAAATATGTAAATTTATGTAGCTCAAATTCGAGTTGAACGAACTAATACGATTCAATTTTAAATTGAGCCAGACACGAAGAGTTTTGAACCGGCTGAACACGAACAAGCTCTGGGCTTGCTCATGTTCCGATCGTTTACACCTTTGTTATAAACTCTTGGCCTAAAACAGCCCCATGTAAATAATCAGACACATTGACTCAGAATCGAAATTTGGATGAACTGAGTGAACTGAGTTGACTTCTAATAAATAACGAGTTGACTCAGAATAGTGGTTTCAACTCAGTTGCGAAACCTAACTCTTCGGGTCAAAAGTACATAAAACCAACGAAGAAGGGATGGCTGAGATTGAGGCGCGTGCGCACGTATCGTAAAGCAGTTGCTGTCCAGAATTTCTGTGTGAAAGGGCACAGGAAGTGGGCAGTAAACCATTTCCTTCCCCCATACAGTTCGCCGGAATCTTAATCGGACGGCGATCGCCGGAATATTGCACCGGTAAACCTCCTTGAATGGTTCAGAACTCATTATTTCCACTTCTGGCACATATTTCATAAATCTGCAACTTCTGAATCTTTTGGGATCCTTTTCCTTCCTCCTATTGCTGTTCCTTCCGATCTCCAGTACCATTAAAGGATTAAGTTTATTATAGTCGGAGAAAGATTCTCAGGCCTTGCCCATAGTTGGTGGATCTGGCAAGGATCATGAGTGAATATACTCTATTTTGATCTGTGGTAATATATTTGACTCAGTTAGTTTTTTTTGCATTTAGATCAAAGATCTTTGATTTATACCAAGTGTATTGCTCGTTAGTTAGCGTTTCTGTTAATAGCTTTATGAAGTGATGTTTGACTTTATGTTTTAATGTGCTAATTACATGATTTCTGGTGGTATGGATGAGTTAGGCCAAGTTTGATTTTCTATTTATGTAAGTTAAGTGAAGATAAACCATAAATTTTTTAAGCTTGTGCTATAAACTATGTTTAACTATTTGATTGGTTAGAAATATGTTCATAAAATCTTGAGAAGTTGTTTGGTATAAATCCAAATAATTTGTAAAGGTTTAATGCTCATTAGTCATGTGTATGTTATTTTGTAAAGGTTTAATGCTCATTAGTCATGCGTATGTGGTAATGATAACAGGATAAGGTCAAATATTGTAATGCAGTGCCATGCAACAAGAACTCACGTGACATTTCTTTGGGCCTTCTCTCGTGAAACCTTCTTGTCCACTTCTTATGATGCATGGATACTTACACGTGTCTACAAACACGCGGATACGAACACGAGGATATGGAACCACACGACGCAGACACGCAACACTTTTACAATTAAAAATATAGGATATGGATATGCATCAAATATGCCATTGTAATATAATTTATAAAAGATAGAAAAATAAATAGACAATATTGTGAAAAATGAAGAAGAGATAATAAGTTTTATAACATTAACTTTTAAAAAATAAGGGATCCATAGATACTGTTTAGTTTATAATATAGAAAAAATAAACATTGTTGTATATTACATTAAGATTGTATCTCTCTTAGTCAACTATTTACTAAAAGAAATAAAATGATTGATTTCTATGGCATGAGTTTTTTACTTCACGTCTATTATCTTCATCATTAAGGGTCTGTTTGGAGCAATTGCAGTTTATCAATAAGTTGTTGCACAACAGATGCCCCAGGAAGTTACTGCGAATAAGTTGGCTGATTGTTTGTTTTTTGCAGTTTGAAAACAGTTGTGCAGCAGTTGTTTCTGGACAAATGATCATTTTGTTTTTGTGTAATAATTTTGTTTGTTAGAAAACTGTCATAACAATATATTTGATACTTGAGAAACAAAAATTCACTTCAGGACAGTATAAAAAATAAGATATAGACCTCAGTTATTCTTGTATAGTTTGTGTTGTGATGTTCTTAATATAATATGATAGAAAATATATATTTTATATTAATAGTTAATCAAATATAAAAATATGTCCATGACATGTTGTGTCCAACTTTTTTCAATTATGTCGTGTCCCCGTATCGTATCTATGTACCCGTGTCCATGTTTCATAGGGATCTGATGGCTTGAAAGCAATGTTGAGAGGAGTCCAATTGATGAGGTCTATAGATTTGTAGAATCCCAAGTGAGGTTGCCCCAATGTGTTGAATTTGGATTTTATGGGTTGAATAGGTGATAGATAAGGTTGTAGAGCATTGTTCCTATGTGATTTTATTGGTAATTGGCTTTAATGAAGAGCTTCTTGGAAAAATAAATTGACATAGTTTTCAAAGAATATCACTATCAGGGTTGTTTGGTTGCAAGATTTTGGCTAAATCTTTCCAAAATATATTGTTTAACAACATTAATTATATTACCTTCTTAGATCTCATTTTTTTATTAGTTTTAAGGTAAAAGATTGAATTTACTAAATGCCATTAAGGGGGAAAGTTAAGGGACACCACTCACCATATGCCTCTCATTCTTCTTCATTCAAATCTTGAATCTTGAAAATATATACTAAACAAATTAGAAACAAGTTCTAACATCTATCATGTCAATCAAATTTCAGGAGTCAAGTAAAACTTGATTCACAAAATATACTAAATTAAAGTTGATATAAATCCTATTTGTTGCCAAATATCTCCCCAATGTGTGTGAGAACTAACTTATTTTATAGTATCCAAAAAACCAGAAAAAAAAATGATTTGATGACTTAAGACATTACACAAGGAATTGGGGATTCATGTAGATTTAGAAAAAGTCCACGCATTGACTTGTGAGTTGAATTAATTCAAATATAAATTTATTCAGAATAAAATTACTGATACTAGAGCTGGGGATATGAATGGTACAATTTGGATCTGGCAGCTGGGGATATGAATGGTACAATTTGGATCTGGCAGCTTCCATGAACGCAAGATTTCAATTTGTTTGCATGAAAACAATCATAAAGAAAATAGAGATTAGGAGCTTGTCATGAGTATCTTAGAATAGTTGCCAAAGATTAATAAAATGGATTAATAGTGTTGGGAAGAACTAAAGAAGCAGGGAAGCCGTTGAGCCAATTTTGAGGTAGCTGGAAATGAAAATGTGCTCAGTTTTGTTTGCTTGTGATAGAGAGAGGGTCTTTGGAATATGGATTCAGGACATGTCACTGAGAAGAGTTGCTCCAGTTAGTAGGTGACGAATTGAAGTCGCTGACCAGTAAATTAGGGCTCCGTGTTTGTTGGAAAAGAAGATCATCATCTACCATAAGAACAAGGGACTAGGGCCAAGGACGAGCGGGGCACAAGAGAAAAACACGAGAGGAAAGCAGTTTATGGCAGAAGACGCGAAGGGCACCTAAGTAAAACTATCGCAAAGAAACACGAGCCGCGGGTAGCTTTTTCCCTAAAACGTTGAAAACCCCGTCGCGACAAGATGTCGCCTCTGCCCCAAACTACGCAAAACGACATCTTCGCTCTGTGCTTCCGCTGCTGCCCCAAACAGAGCCTAAATATCATAGCTTCCAGCTTTGGCTCATCAAGAGAAATATTTACAATGTCTAAAATTTTCCTATTGTTGAGTCTCAAATCCATCTCCTACAACATCCAACATTTCGTTGGCATCTTTCATATGATTTGTCTTTTTTTTATAACTTTTAAATAAAAAAATAAAATAATTTCCTAAGAATTTTAATTTTAAAATTTTTTTGGGTCAATGCCATGAAGTTGAATCGACATTAATTAATGAGATTTACCCTAAATTTCTACAACATCTTCATGGGAGGCTTTCCCTACGCTAGTTTATATCCAAAGAAATGGCAAAAATGACAAAATGATCACATCGATTTATATTTGGTGAGTGGATGGACTAAATTGAACACTTGATAAAGTTAGGGACTAAAATGGATTCATCTGGAACGTCTAGGACTATTAGAATCATGTACTCATTTATTTTCCGAGTTGAAATATATAATTGAAATCTATTTTGGCTATTCTTTCCTTGTGTTTAAGGTAAGTAATCATAGAGGGAGTTACTAATTTAGTTTCAACAAAACTCCCTTGCTACATGATTCTATGCGGAAAAATAAACAGCTTTCTTATCCAAATTTTTATGAGGTTATAGGTGAATTTATGTATATATATATTATTACTTTTTATAATCATAATTGATGGCTTTATCATAGTTATTTGGGCTTGGATTTTTGTTTCAATTTAACATTCGTCCTTGTTGAGTGCTCCGTGAGAGGTTAAATCCTTTTACATGAATCATTGTGTGCAACTTTAATTCAAGCTATCTCCGATCTCTATCTTTTCTTCTTAATCCTTTTATATTAATTTTATATAATATTTTTAATTTTTGCATCTCTTGCATTTTTCCTTTGAATACGTGTAAACAACTGTCTATTTTTTGCTGGCACTTCTTTTATTTTTTTAATATAATTTATTTAGCCTATTCTTCCTAGTGTTGTGGAACCATTTCCCACTAGTTTCCTGTACATGATTTCATGACAACAATTCGTTTAGCACGTGTAGCATGGTTCCTATAGCAGTGATTGAGTTCTACTATTCATAGAAGCTCTTTTGATGATCATTTCTTTCATGGTTTTTTCTTCCCTTGTTTCTTCTCTACCTGGTTTCATGGACGCATTTTATCAAAAATTGCGAAATTGTTATGCTATTCATCTTGATTTGCACATGTTAGCTATGGTGTTAATCTTCATGAGATTTCAATGTTTTTGAATACTTTCTGAAGGAAACCGACCTAAACCTGGAAAATCATTTGCATTTAATTATTATCTGAAACATCTATGAGAAGCTTTTTGATTGAATAAACTTTATAGGTCTTTTCAATATTTTATGTACTTTGCTTGAAGCTTATTCCTTTGATTGTGGTGCAAGTTCAGCTGAAGTCATTTTCTAGTGGTTTCTTGTGGTGGCGTGAGGCCTGAATTAGCTTTTGGAGGATTTACTTACATATTACACAATTCTTATGCATTTACATAGCTAACACATAAAGTTTAATATCTACTTATATAACATCCAAATTGCTGAATCATGTAAAAAAGTTTCTAATATTAGTTTTTTTTTTAAATGAACAACTTCTTACATTTGTTTTGATGTGATTAAAGGCTTAAAGCACTATATTGCTTCATAAATAAATACAGGAATTTATGTATTAGATTTATAAGTACGTATCAATTATATGTTATGTAATTAAATTCTCATTTTCTTGTTTAGCAACCTTATCTCTTGTTCTTTTTCTTAACAAATAATTTGATAGTGGCTTTGTGAGTTCTACTAATTTTAATCAAATTCACTACAATTTGATTTCTTTTGTGGTGCACATATTAATTGATATGTGATTTTTTATGGCTTCAATTTCTTAGATAAATTATTTTATCACTCAATAAACTATTAAATTATTTTTTTTTAAGATTTCTTGTACTTTCTTAGTTGCATGAAAAATTAATGAATAATTGTTTGATTTGTGGTCTTCTGAACTGCAATATTTCAATCCAAATTGAGTGGTTTCATACATTATATCATTTTGTTGATCTATCTTAACTCCTAGGTTCTGCATCACTTAATTAATGTATTGATGCAAGAGCCCAAATATTGATATGTTATTTTGATGAGGAATTTAGATTTGGCAATATGTATGCTATAAATTTTGGATTTAAATTGCAAAACAATCATTGTTGAAGTAGCGCTGATTGGAGTGTTGAGCTTATATTTTTTGGTAACACTTTAAAACATGAAGCATATTCTAAACATATCATAGATAAACCTCAAGATCGTAAGAAAAATATAAGCAAGGCTTCCATTTAATTAATTGAGAGTTTAGGTACAGTTTTGAAAAACCTGTAGTTATCTTGGATCACATCTACTCCTATGTTCATGCCCTTAAAACTTTCATACATAAATGCCCACTAGAGAATCAATGTCATGAGCAATAGGGTGATTTTAACCTTAAAAAGGAGGCATTCCAGCAGTTAAAAAATTGAACCTTTATCATTTCGTTGTACAGGATTTTAAAAAGAATATTTACGGGCATACCACTCAATCCTATGTATTTACATATCTAATACCTACAATTTTTACATCCACGTTACCTACGCATGAAAAAGGGTGTATTTCACTTTTTAAAAGTTAAATTAGTGGTATTTTTTATATGATAGGAATGGCTTGGGTGTTATTATTGTAAACATCAAAGTTTAAAGTTTAGATATGTAAATACATAGGTATTGGGTGGTATGCATGTAAAGGCCCCATTTTAAAAACATTGGTTTGATTCCATCATGGTTAACTATTTATTCCATGGAAGAAATTAGGAATAAGAATTAAGCTCATGTTTTTTGCATTGTGTTGAGGGTTAGGATTCTTCTTTAGTTTCTCTTTGGTTTATGCAACTTCATTAAGGTTGCGATGTAGTGACGATTGGGGATTGACTCATCAAAATGTGGGAACTCAGTTACCTTTAAAGAGAAATTTTTTGCTCTATAACAAAACAATCATCTGAGAACAAAATTGGTAAAAGCAATACCTAAAACCTTCCTAAGACGTTTGCATTAAGTAGCCATTAGAATTGGATAGCAAATGGTGCAATTAATACTTGGATTCAACTTCTTACTAGTCATCAGAGCCAATCTTCAGAACTAGCAGTTGGTGGCTGTAGGCTGTAATCAGGCTAACTTTTTGTATTTTCAGTTTATGTATTAGTTATTAATATTATTAATATAATTTTTTAGTTTGGGCAGTGTTGTTTATTCAGTTGGTTGGTTGGTTGAAGTGGAGGAATGCTTCGGGCCTTTTGTGTGATAGAAAAGTACCGCTTAGACTGAAAGGGAAATTTTATAAAACGGTGATGAGACCTACAATGCTCTATGGCGCGGAATGTTGGCCTTTAAAAGAGAAGCATAATACTAAGTTAAGTGTTGTCGAGATGAGAATGATTATGCGGATGATTGGCTTTACACTTAGAGACAAAATGCAAATGAATATATCTGTGATAGGGCTGGTTTAGCTCCTGTGATGGACAAAATTAGAGAAAGTTATCTTAGATGGTTTGGTCACATTAAGCGTTTACTATCTGATGATCCAATTTGGCGAGTAGATGTTAAGAAAGGCAGAGGTAGACCTAGGAAGATTTGGGCTTATTGTATAAGAAAGGATCTTAATTTATTAGAACTAAATTAAAATATGACACTAAATAGGACGTAATGGATAAAAAGGATTCATGTAACCGACCCCACGTAGTGAGCTTAAGGCTTTGTTGTTGTCGTTGTTGTTGTTAGCAGTGTTGTTTATTCATTGTTATTTGAGTTTTCCTTTTTTTTCTTTTTTTGTTTAAGTTTCAAGTTATTCCTTTAGTTGTATTAGTGGTTTACTTTTATTTGTTAAATGAAATAAAAACTATCTTTTCTTGTTTAATTTGTTATTAATGTATATCTCTTTTTAATGGTTACAAAACATGTTTATATATTCATTAATCATTTTCCGTGTTGTTTGAATGCGCTGCCTTCTTTACTGAAGGTATGGCACTAGGATGGTTGTTCTTAGGTATATCAATTAATAAGTATGACCTATTCACGTTCGTTTTCTTCTTTCTTTTGCGCCACTCCCAAATGAACTTATTTTTGGCCTCATTTCTAAGTAGAGATGAATTTCTCTTCTCACATAAATTAGATCCTTGTGGAAGAGTAAAAAAAAAAGAGGGAGAAATTTAGCTTTCTTTTCGTGTTAGAGAAACAGACACTTACCGAATACATAATCCTTTGGGAATTCAACTTCATTTTATGGGAATTTTTATGGAAACTTCATGATTCAAATTTTATGGCATATTTCTCGATAAAAGCATTTATATTTCTCATACAATGTTTGGTTTTATCAAATATGTTTCTACAAATATCTTTGATTAATTACACCATCGGTTACTCATCTATGAACTTTTTTTCCTTTTCAGTTGAAATGATCACAGGATGCATAATGGCTCCAGTCATGGATGAAACTGATGGAATATCTTCAGTTCCTCCAGGTTTTGTTTCTCTCAAGTCATTCACCTTGCAGAGGATTCAGAATAGTTCTTTGGCATCTACACCCGTCAATGATTCCAGAAAGGCTATGGTAGATGACGAGAGCAGCGCAAATGGTGTTGTGAAGTTAAGGAAGTCACTTAGGCATAGGCCTTGGGTGAACTATTGTCAGTTTGATAACAGCTCTGATGAGGAATCAGACTCTGAATTTTCTGACCAAGTTAGTGCAATTCTGTTAGTGTTTACTTGAATCTATGTTTCTCATTCTGGAAGTTCTTATAACTACTTTATAAATTTTGTTTAGTTGCATTTATTTACTGTCATCATATTATGTGCTTGTTTTTTATCCATTTTCTTTGAGGCCATTTGAGATCACTTTTGGTTTCTGTTTTTGTTTGTTTCATTTATGTTTTTATTTAAAATTAAATATGTTTGTTATGCTATAATATTGTTAATTGTTTTTAAAAACTCTCAAAACAACTTTTAAGGGGCCGTTTGGGATCACTTTTATTTTTTATTTTCTATTTTCTATTTTATTTTGTTTATGTTTTTATTTAAAACAAGATATGTTTGGTTATATGATTAAAGTATGGTTGTTTATAAAAATTATCTTAATACTTAGAAGTTATTTGAGTGGTTTCAAAAGTACGTTAATTTGTTTTTAAAAATAAAAATAATAACGTATAAAAAGGCAAACTAAACAAATATATTCTTAAACAAATGGAAAAACAAAAAAACAAAGTTGATCTCAAAGAAGCGTTAAGGGATTGTTTGGGATCATTCTTTTTGTTTTTTAAAACAAAAAATAGGAAACAAACAAAAAAATAGTGTTTGCGTATTTGTTTTTTTATTTTTTTGGAGGAACACTTCTGTTTTTAAAATACTCAACAGAAAAAATATGTTTTTGTTTGTTTTTAAAACACCGAAAACAACGTGTTCCCCTGCCTGCGATTGCCCGCCGCTACCCGCCACCTCTCGCTGCCCTCCTCTTGCTGTCGGTCCCCTCCCAACATCACCCGCCGACCACCCCCCCCGCTAACCGTTTGTTGTCATCCGCCCGTAGCCCTCTGCCGGTAATAAATTATGTTTGTTGAGCAAGGAAAACATCGTATACATCATGGGCGACAGAGCTTAATACTAGAGTGCACGTGGACCCAACCGATTTATAAAAAAAATATTTTTTTCTTTTAAAAAAATAAAAATATCCAACCAAACATGTTTTTATCATTTTTGTTTTAAAAAATATATAAATCATAACAATAAATCATAACACATTTTTTAAAACTAGAAAACAAAAATAAAACATATTAAAAACAAAAATAAAAATAGAAAACAAAAAGTGATCCCAAGCAGGCACCAAATGTTTTGAGTGTTTTTAAAAACAAATAAAGTTGCTTTTAAAAACAAAACATAAAAGCATTCAAAAAATGCACTAACAAACATGTTTTTAAAATAAAAGTAAAAAATAAAAACAATAATGATCTCAAACAAGCCCTTTGTTTCAAAAATGTAACATGATTTTTTACTCTTCTTTGTAGGATGCTGCTTCGGTACGGTGTCTTCCTATAGGTGTTTTTCGTGGGTGCAATGAATGTGGCGATTGCCAGAAGGTTAATTTTTATATTTAGTTGGCATCCATTTTTCATATTGCTTGGAGTTTTTATTGAATTCACTCAATGATTGATTTCTTCTATAGATCGTAGCGAGATGGCGCCCAGAAGGATCATGTAGGCCCATACTTGATGATGCCCCTGTGTTCTATCCAAGCGAAGAGGTCTTCCCCTCCCTCCCCAATCTTAACATTTATTGAGGAGTGATTAACTATTGTTTGTTTCTATTTTCTTTACTCTTAGGAGTTCAAAGACACTCTAAAATATATCGCCAGTATACGCCCTACAGCAGAACTATATGGAATTTGTCGCATTGTTCCTCCCCCTTCATGGAAGCCTTCTTGCCCTCTTAAAGAAAAACATTTATGGGAAGGCTCCAATTTTACCACTCGAATCCAGAGAGTGGACAAGCTTCAAAACCGGGATACGACGAAAATGTTGTTGAGAAACCATAGAATGATGAAGCGGAAAAGGAGAAGGCTCGCTAAAATGAAGGCAGCTTACAATGAACCCAATTTAGATATTTCAGAAAACAACAAAACGGGGCCATATTCTCAAAGATGCGGATTTGCACAAGGTCCAGATTTTAGTCTAGACACATTTCAGAAATATGCAGATCATTTTAAGGAGCAATATTTTTGCAATAATTTAAATGCAAACTTAAGGTCTGAACAATGGGAGCCATCTATTGAGAATATTGAAGGGGAATATTGGCGAATTGTTGAGCACCCCACTGAAGAGATTGAGGTATTGTGAGTGGCTGAATTGAATTAGCCGCAAATCTTATAGAACTTTCTTATGATGATTATTTTTGGTCTCTGCAGGTTCTCTATGGTGCTGATTTGGAAACTAGAATCTTTGGTAGCGGTTTTCCTAAGGCTACTTCTGGTCCGCCTGGTTCAGATTCTGTTGATTGCTATGCCAAAAGTAGCTGGAACCTGAACAATGTGCCTCGGCTTCCTGGTTCTGTGCTTGCTTTTGAAAGTGGAGAAATATCTGGTGTTCTTGTGCCATGGTTATATGTAGGCATGTGCTTTTCTTCATTTTGTTGGGTAAGGCTTCGTACAAGTCAGGGAAATTTGCATACGCAGCACACAATTCTTGTGTATTGGTGCTTTAAACTGTACGCAGCACACATATCTAATATCTTAACTTTCATATTTACTTATATAGCTCTTTGGTGTTTTAAACTTTTGCATGAAAAGGTGTATTTCAGTTTTAAAAAGTAGTAATAGTGTTATTTTGTATGTGATATGTATAAATTTGCTTGTTTAGGTGTGAGATAGATATATGTAAATACATAAGAATGGCATGCTATTTACAACTTAATCTATTTTATCTGGGTGATTCTTATAAATTGTAGCAGAACATTTTTGTATTGTAATATTCATCTACTTAAATTCACTACCTGTTTATCATTGTTTTGAAACAGCATGTCGAAGATCATCACCTTTACTCTTTGAATTATTTACACTGGGGTGCTCCGAAAATCTGGTACGGAGTTCCTGGAAGAGAAGCTTTGAATTTGGAGGCTGCTATGAAGAAACATCTAGCAGAGTTATTTGAAGAACAGCCGAATTTACTCCATAACCTTGTCTGAAAATTTGCACACACGCTTGTATTCACTAATATCTTATCAATTATCTCAAGGATAATCTTAATTTTTTCACAAAAATTTGCAGGATACCCAATTTTCGCCTTCCATTTTGAAGTTAGAATCCGTGCCAGTTTACCGTTGCATACAAAATCCAGGAGAATTTGTTCTCACCTTTCCCCGAGCATATCATTCAGGTTTCAATTGTGGATTCAACTGTGCGGAGGCCGTTAATATTGCTCCTGTTGATTGGCTACCTCATGGACAAAATGCTGTGGAGCTTTACTGTGAACAAATGCGCAAGATAACCATATCTCATGACAAGCTTTTGTTGGGAGTAGCCAGAGAAGTTGTGAGAGCACTGTGGAACGTCTTATTCCTTAAGAAGGACACACCTGAAAATCTTGTATGGAAAGAAGCCTCTGGATCTGTTGGAATTCTAGCCAAGTCGCTTAAGGTGCAAACTTGCATACTAAATACTTCGGTTTTCCATTTGTTGGTGCCCTCTTTTTTTTTTTTTTTGCTTTATTCTTGTTTTCTTTCCTTAAAGTGATTACTAAGGTCTGCCACCCTGTGCTGCGGGTTTTTAATCAGGCTCGGATTGAGTTGGAGAGGACTAGAAGGGAACATCTTTCATCTTCTCAGATTCGAAAAATGGATCCTGCCTTCGATGCTGAAAGTGAACGAGAATGTGTCCTGTGCCATTATGATTTGCACCTTTCGGCTGCTGGTTGCCCGTGTTCACCGGATAAATTCTCGTGCTTAATACATGCGAAGCATCTCTGCTCGTGTGATTGGAAAACACGATTTTTCCTATTTCGTTATGAGATAAGTGAACTAAATACTCTTAGTGATGCTGTAGGAGGAAAACTGAGTGCAGTTCATAAATGGGGATTGCAGGATCTCAAGTTGAGCTTGAGCTCTTATGTCAACAAAGAGAAATCATGTCAATCCAGGTTCTCTGATCAAGATTGCTTAGAAGCTAAAGGGATTGATAAAGTGTGCATGAGTTCAGATTTTTCAGTAACATCTAAGAATAGTAATTCAGCTCAAGATGGCAAGGCTTCTGTACTACAACATGTGAAGTCAACAGTTCCTTCTTCTGCCATGGATGATCCATTTTTAGGTGATATTGGAAACAGAAGGGAACAAATAATGCCTCCGAAGCTGGGAAAGGAGAGGTCAAATAAGAGAGAAAATCCAGGGAGTCTTATGAACTTTGATGGCAAGGAATCAATCTGTAATTCTCTGGACAAGCACATTTTAGCGCTGCCCATGATATGTCCAACTGTTGTTGATAAAAAAATCGAGAATAAGCCAGATGGATTGAGAAGCATTGTCCATTGTCTTCTTCCTTCCTCCTTAGAGTCCAAAGAACAAGGAAAAGGAGATAGCTCTGGAGATTGTTCTTCTAATTCCCCGCCTCACTCTCCTGAAGTTTCCATTGCTCAGGAAGCCTCTGAGCATAAAAATTGCGTAAAAATAGACCTTTTGGAAGCCAAAGAAGTGGGTGAACGTGATGCTAGAAGTGCTAGGTGTGAGCAGAAGCAGCAGTGCTCTGGAAGTTTGACTGGGAGCTCAAACTTAAATGAGGTTAACAAAGCTGGAAAGGTTATTGAATCTGATTCTCTTAACAGTACGAGGGATAATGGAGAATTGGCTGAAACATGTTCATCATTTCCATTAAATACTGTTCAAAGACATAACCACACACAGAAGGGGCCTCGACTGGCCAAGGTAGTGCGGAGAATAAGCTACAATGTTGAGCTATTGGAACATGGTGTTGTGTGTTCAGGAAGTTTGTGGTGTACCAGTCAGGCAATTTTTCCCAAAGGTACTTTTCCGTTCATTACTTTCTCTGGTTCTTCAAAATACATGCGATCATATGTGATTCTAGGGATTCATAAATTATTTTTTTTTGGGGGGGGGGGGGTGCAATTTACAACATACCGCACAATTCTTATGTATTTGCATATCTAACACCCAAAGTTTGATATTTACCCGTATAACACCTTGGTGTGCATTTAAATAGATAGTGATAGTGATATTTTTGATGTGATGTTCAAAAAAAGAGTGATATGCACATAATTATGAATGTTTAGGTGCTGATATGTGAATGCATGAGAATTTGTGTGGTATGTATGTAAATGCCCCTTTTTTCTCTACTATGCCCTTCTATTTTACTACGATGATATTCTGTATTCATGAGAGTTATTTAGAATATGTTGTTTGCCTTCATTACAATTCAGGATTTAGGAGTCGAGTTCGATACTGGAACGTACTCGATCCTACACAGATGTGCTATTATGTTTCAGAAATTTTGGAAGCTGAACCCTACGGGCCTCTGTTTATGGTAATGCTCTTTTTTTATCTTTTACTTCCATGGTTCATTTTGTAAAATATTATTTATCTTTTTTCTTTCGTCCATCTTCATGAAATCCTCTGCAAGCTATCCTTACCCTGAATGTCTTTGGATAGAATATGTGCTTGCCTAATAGCTCAATGCTATTTTTGGGGGGCATTTACATACACCCAATTCTTATATATTTACATATCCAACACCTAAACCTTACTTCTTACATTTATAGCACCCAAATCTTTCACATCACATCAAAAATATCACAATTTAACTTTAAAAAGTGAAAGAAACCTTTTCATGCATAGGCAAGATGGCATGTATGTAAAAAATTGAAGCTTAGGTGTTAGTATGTAAATACATAATAATTGAGTGTTACGCATGTAAATCTTTTTTTCCCCCTAACTTGTACTGTTTTTGTTTCTAGTTTCCACCGTAGTTTGAGCTTCTGAATGACAAAGCCTGAACTAACTGATTGTGTTTCTCTTGGGAGAGAAATTTACTGAAGGACTTTTATCTTTTTCTGGTTATTAGGCCTCCAACTGTCTCTTTTAATCTGATTTGTTGCAAGACCAAGTGATCCTATCTATATATATATTCATTGTGTTCTTAAGATAAATGATTAAATATGCGCTAGAACATCTGACTGACATAGTTTTGGTGAATCAGATTAAGTTGGAGGAAAGCCCAAGTGAAATATTCTTCCATTTAAGCGCTACTAAGTGTTGGAATATGATTAGAGAGAGGGTGAACAATGAAATTAGAAGGCTGCACAACCTTGGGAGAATTAATCTTCCATCTCTTCAGCCTCCGGGATCAGTTGATGGCCTTGAGATGTTTGGCTTAACTTCTCCAACAATCTTACAGGTATTTGTTAATGATTTCTATATCTTATATTATTGTTTATCTTGAAATATGAAATCCATTTATGTTGACATCTCAGTTTAGTCTGGACAGACTATTTCAATTTTTCTTCTGATGATTGCAAGGAAATTGTTGGTAAACATATTCATTTTGGTGAACATATAGCGATCTTTTTAAAGCATATTTTTTGTTTCTAACTTCACTGTTGCATTTGATTTCCAAGGTTTGGGTCTTTGGTTTATGTTATAGGTTCATGCATTTTTCTAATATGGTTTAAGTTGGATTGAAATTTTAAATTTTAAATCTCATCAACAATCTAGTATTTCCTTTATATTCCAATATTAATGATCATGATAGGAGGGATGGGTGGCAGCTCCTTAGGACCATTGATTCGAGAGAAGCACACTGTTGTTTCTCTAGTTTCTCCAACACACTTATTGTTGTGAAGCTCTTTCTAAAAGATTTGGGTTTGTCAAGTTTGTTGTGAACTCCACCACAATCCTTCTCTCATGGAGAGTAACTTGCATGTAAAAATAGTGGGAGATTTATGAGAGATGAGTCTTGTTAGAATTATTCTTATTAATTTGATCATTAAAAACTTTAATCTATTGTCATTGTATTGATTTTTATCATAAACATCGACATTGGCTAATGGTTGGTCATCGTAATTGGTTGCCTGAGTCTACCCTTATCTGGATGGGACAATTGAGTAAGTCTTGAAGCGGTATTATCTAATAATATTTTGAGCATGAGAGGATTTGATGTGTACCCTTCATTGACAGCTATGAGAAATGTTCTAGAAAAAGATTAAATAGCCCCGAGACCTATGTTGCATCCTGCACTTGGGTATTCTTATGAGTAACCCTTATCCACGAGACCTATGTTGCATCCTGCACTTGTTTTTCAGGATGTCCGATTTTTCAGGATGTCCGGTTTCTTTGGGTATTCTTAGGAGAAACCCTTATCCACGAGACCTATGTTGCATCCTGCACTTGTGCCATAGTCATGCTATACAAGTTTTGCATCATACTTAATGCCGGCAAAACCTATGTCGTAATCAATTCTTGTAGGACCTACGCTAGAGCTTTTTCTCATAAGACTTACATTTCAGTAATTTTCAATAGGATGTGTTGTAGCCTTCTATATTGCAAAGCCCGCGCAATAGTTGTATGCTACAAGACAGTGCCACTGCCTTCTTCAAAATCTACGCCACATCTATCTCCATCAAGATTTGCATTGTAAATGTATTCTTCAAGATCTATACTACTATCATTTCTCAAGAGATATGCATTGTAACTGTTTTCTTCAAGACTACATTGCAACTATATTTTGTTAGAGTTGACTCATCTCCCATTAGACTTAAATCATAGCCTTATTCCACGATATTTGCATCACAATTGTTCTTTGAATACCTCCATCGCAATCGATCCCGAAATACCAGCATCGTGGTCATCTTCCAACAAGACTTTCAACACATCTCCTATGAGATTTATGTTGTGTCCATCTCCTCTGAAACCTGCATCATATTTTTTTCCTATAAAGCTGATGAAACAAGCATTTTCTACAGGGCATGCATTGCAGGAGTCTCCCGCAAGACTGAATTGCAATCGTTTAACATGACTTGTGCCATAGCCAAGTCTTGTATTATCCATTCTAGGAATGCAAAAGCACCATCAGCACTTTTTCATCATATCACATGCACACTCAATAAGACTTCATCAAGCCTCACTCTACCAATGTTGTCTCATTTAAACATCAACGTATCAAGATGGCTTTAAAATTATGTTTACTCAAAGAGAAGAGAACTTTAGATACTTATTAGACAATTAATTAGGATCTGCTTGGGGTGGTTGTAGCTGTTAGAAGTTATGTTAGGAAATAATTTTTCTTTTTTGAAGTTATAAGGATTAAATTTAATTTTTTGGATTAGAGGTATTTTCTTTCTTATTTTATGCTTTATGTTATTTTTTTATCTCCATGTAATTAATATGAATTGATTAATTGGAGATATAGGTGTTATATGTTTCTTTTTATGTTATTTTTTTTTTATTTTTCCTATTTTAGGATTCATGTAAGGGTTATTTATACCTCTATTTCATATCAATAATATCATTATGCTTAATTCTAAAATTCAACATGGTATCTGAGCCTTCCCTAGAATCACCGGCCGCTGTAGACTTCCTATTCCCTGCAGCTGACAATCTTTGACGTGTTGCAGGCCCTTCCTCTGCCTACTCTTTTCAATTTTTCAGCTGATAGCTTTTTGTCCCTGCAAACCCCGCCGTCGAAATTTCCTCTTCTAGCCTTTCATGCCATCGGAATTCCCTCCTGCAACTTTTTTCTGCAACCGGAACTCTCTCCATGCAGGTCCCTCGCTGCAGGAATTTCTTTCTACAGAAAATAGCCTCTGGAACCATCTCCCCGCAGGCCCTAAACACTGAAATCTTACTCTGCCTGCAGGCCCTAGCTGTTGACTTGGAAAAAGATTGCAACAAGGACATCCTGCAAACAGCTTCCAAGATTCCCTCTTCAACTGTCGACTTGTTAGGGCACATGCTCAACCCAGGCATGGTCGAACAGTTCTCCTCCACCACTTCAGTGTCCTACATCGGCGGATACTTTTTCGGCTCGACGTCCAAGCGGACTATGATTCGGTTAGGCACGCCCTTTTGCCCCCTCTCGTCTCGCCCTCCTTTCGATATGTCATCGTTTCCATCCATCCTTCGCCACTCGACCTTGCTTGTCACCCCTTCTTCAGGGCGGTCAGACGCTCTCTTCACTTGTCTGCTTGTTCCGCGGCAGCGGTGACGAGATCTGTGGCTTCAAATTCATCATAGCTTAGGAGCGCGATGGAAGATATTCGAGAGTTCCTTAAGACGAAGTTTTGCCATTGATACTGGTTCGCTTGGGATGGCATGATGCTGGGACATATGACAAGAACATTGAAGGGGTGGAGCTGATGGAAAGTTGAGATTCGATTTAGAGGTGAAACTTGGAGCAAATTATGGTCTTGTAATGCTTTGATGCTTCTTCAGCCTATCAAGGATAAGTACTCTAGTGTAGCGTATGTTGATTTATTTTAACTAGCTAGTGCTACAACTATTGAGGAAGCTGGCGGACCCAAAATTCCAATGACGTATGGAAGAGTAGATGTCACTGGACCTAAGCAATGTCCTAGACACCTTCTCAATCATATCAAATGTACCAAGCCAAACACGTTTTTTTCCTGAATCCCTTCTCGAAAGATCGAGTGAAACCTTCTCTTGTACCCGACAACTACTGTAAGCATAAAGAATTTTGTGCAACTGGAATTGTGTGTGGTGGTTATATGGCTTTGATGACTGTCATCTTCTTTTGGGCTATGAAAGAAACTAACTTTTTCTTGAACAAATATGGTGTTCGATCAAGGAGGCTGAGCAATCATGAGATGATGATAGCACTTTATCTTATCTAGAGTTTTGGCTCTTCTATAGAGATTTTCTTGTAGCAGGCCTCTTCCATAGTTTTTTCCTACAACAGACCCTTCTCCGGAGCTCTTCTATACCAGTCCCTCTTCCTTAGCCTTTTCTTATATTAGGCCCTCCTTCAGAGCTTTTTCTGCAGCAAATCTTCCATCAGAATTCTTCCTGCAACAAGCCCTCTTTTGGAGCCTTCATCTATATCAGACCCTCCTCCGGAGCCTTCTCCTGCATCAGGCCCTCTTCTGGAACTTTTTCCTGTATCAGACCTTCCTCCGAAATCTTTTCTGTAGGAAACCCTTCTCCCAAGCTTTTGTTGCAATGTTTTTTTCCGGTATCAATTCCTCTGTAGTTTTTTTTTTTTTTTGCAGCAAGCCTCCACCTCGATTCTTCTTGCAATAGGCCCTCCAGATTCTTTTCCTGCAGCAAGGCCTACCTCAGAAGTTTTTTCAGCAGGGCATACCCTGCAGCTTTTCCTGTTGGTTGTATACTTTCTTGCAAACTTCCCTGCAACATTATCTACAGAAGTCTTCCGCCTACCTACAGACACTACAGAAATTGCAGTCAAAGTTAATCATAGTCAACTAAATACTTTTGGGGTTGATTACTAAGTACGAGATGAAAACTTCAAGTTCTGTCTCACAAAGAATCTTCTTCGCTCATTGTTTGATGTTTTCAAATCCAAGTTAAACACGATTTTCTGCCATGTTTCAACTTGAGGGGGAGTGTTAGAAGTTATATTTGGAAATAATTTATTTTTGTTTAAAGTTATGATAATTAAATTTAGTTCCTTAGATTGGAGTTATTTTCTTTCCTATTTATACTTTATGTTGTTTCTTTTATCTCCAAGTACTTAATATAAATAGATTAATTAGAGATAAATGTGTTATATCTTTCATTTCCTATTATTTATTTTTATTGCATTTCCCATTCTAGGATTTATGAAAGGGTTATTTGTACCCCCGTTTCATATCAATAATATCTGTTTACTTTATTTTGAAAATCAACTATAGCTTTTTATAAAAGCAGCTGTAAAAATATTGTGGAGAAAACAACTTCTTAGAAAGTTGTGACAAGAGTTATAAATATATATATTTTTTTCAAAATATTAGACAACAACTTTCTTACAGCTACTGCACTTTAAAATGTCAAGTTGAAGAAAGAAGTTTTCTACTACAAAATTTTATAGAAAGCAATTTCCTAAATAGAACTGTGGTGGTGGTTTGAAATGCATAGTAAATAGAAAGTTGTCCCAAACTTACCCTAAATCTACACTTACAAAAAAATTGCCAACTCTCATTAATGGTTGAGGGCAATTCAAGATAACCTCCCTTTGCACTAAGGAATGTCAAAAAAACCAAAATGGATTCTCCTAATCTCAATTAGGTAACTTCCTTTTTACTTTGTTGGGTTAGGGTTCTATTCAATTTTTAGTCCCGAGGGTGTGTCTGCGTTAGTTGGCTATGTCATGCTTTATTTGTAAATTATGGGTGTGTTATGGCTATCAAAACATACAACCAACACAATTTGACTATGAAAACATTTAAGGGAAATAACCAAAAAGAATATTCAGTATCTTGTAATGATTTGTAAAGACCCCATCTCTACATTTATATGTAACCTTTATGATCCCTTTGTTGGACTCATTGACACTAGCCAAGGTCATGGGCTTGACGTCAACAAAGTAAGATAACTTCGAGGAAGATCTGATCTTCATAATGTTAAATAGAGTTGCACTCATTTGCACTACATCTTAAAAGGTTCAATTGATCCTAGGCGAATTTGATTTGACCACTTCCCTAATGAGTTATGGTTATCAAGCAAAGTATTGATCAATTATTCCAACGGGTGGTCAAAATACTTGGTGGATTTAATTTGACCTCTTCTATAAAATAATATTGTTATTGAGTAGGAATATAATCAGTCTTAGAAAATGGTCAAAATCTTTGGTGAATTTGCATGCCTCTGACAAGGTTTTAATGATATTCTCAAAGAAATTTTGTTAGTCATAACCACAGAAGTATTGAACAAATTTGAAGTGAACTTACCACTCTTATTCATTAGTGGCATTTCATCCATGGGCTCAAAAGCAAAAACCTATTCTCTTCTGACATTTATTGATACTTGAAAGAACTCTACAATTGATGCCTTTCGATATGTTGAGCACAACCGTTCATGCTCTTCCACATTGGGTCAACTTTCGAAACAACTGAAGTTCTACAAAGAATATAATGTGATGGTCTTAAAAAGCTTCCTCTCTTTATAATTTAATGAAATTGCCAATCTATAAAACAAACTCTTGGAAAATCTTACTTTTCTCAATAAAGATGAACTTAAATTCAATGAATTCGGATTTCAGAATGAAATTTGTTAAACAGTTTTCGAAGGCATATTTGATCACTCCATGATTCTAACATTTGCCCCACTAGTAAGGCATACTCATGTGGCTCAATGGACTAGTAAGTTTGATGGGAAAACCAAGTATTCTAGCACAAAGAAAAATATTATGTCAAGTAGATGCATTCTGCAATACACCTAAAAGTTTTTAGAAATTTTAGAGACTTTCTGTAACTTTATAAAATATAAGAAATCTAAACTTCATGTAACTTTGAAATCTAGCCAATCTCAATATTTGCCCAACTAATTCAGCTTTAATGTCTACTTCTTAGTTGGTTTTTTGTTGTTTCCTACATTATATCATGTTGCTTTGATGCCCAGTCTTTAGCCGATGCAATTGTTTTCCTTTTCTTCATCTTTGACATTATCACTTGCACCACTTTTTGAAACACCATTGCCATTTTCATCCACTTAGGCAACATCAATACGTATAGCACCCATAATCAAATAGAAATCCATAGTTTTTTAAAAGGCATGCAAGCTATTTTCTCACAGATAAGTTTTACAGATTGAACAAAAACTTCCTCAATCCTTAATCCCTATGGGGTGTCCATTTTGATTATCAAGGGTGTGGTTGGGATCAACTAACTTTTAACCCGAATTATGATTCATTCACACCCTTCGTGCAAAATGAAATTTAGAAAAATATCAGGGTGGTGATTGCTAACTAACACTTTGAAAAGAGTTGGTGACCAAAAGAACCCAAGAACTATATTAAAAAGTACGTTGAATCCTCTGGTCGCAATAAAATTTTAACCATTAAATCCATATATTTGGTTGGTCTGTAGTATTTTCTAAAATGACTATATGGTGTAGAAAATCCAGACAGTCGGTAAAATATTGGCATTTTTCATAAAAGATTTTTTTTTTTTGTGAAATATTTTTATATCATTATAACATTTGTTGAATGATACCAATAAAATTTTAAAGCTAAGGAATCAAACAAAGGTAATTATTTGTTAAATTTAAGAAAAATTCAAAACACGAGATTTTATGTTGAGTTGCGATGTTGTAAAAAAAATTCTATTTTAGTGCACAAAACTGCATGAGTGGAGCATTTGAACTCTACATTCCCTTTAAATTATATTTTTTTGGCATTAGATTATAACTTAGATCAAAATTTTTGGTAAAGCAATGACAAGGCTTTGCTTATAAAAAAATTGCGAATTGAGAATATATGGACAAAGATATTAAGTACTCATCAAAGAAAATGTATGAAAGATGGCAAACAAGTTTCAGAATCTCATATTTCATTCATAATGTACTTGATGAGGTTTCTCCACAAAAGTATGGATAATCATCCAGACAAATCTTTATCATTTTCGTTGTCAGTTTCTTTCTCATTTGCGCTTTCTTTGCACAATCATAAAACCTTTTAGAACCACATTTGGAATGCATCCCTACTAGACTGTATGTTTAAAATATCAAAATGACTTTTATTAAATATGGACCTGATTCCTAATGTCTTATTTTGATGGCTACGTCCCTATTTGATTATACAGCTACATCAACCTCAGTAGTTTGTAGTAGGAGCCTTAATCTTGATTGGCTTCATGGAGATAAAAAGGGGATTTTTTTTTTTCTATAACACTTTTCTTGCATTCTTTTTCTTCTCTCCTACGCATTGCATTGCCAATTCGAATTAAGTTTGGCGTATGTTTCTAATAGGTCATGCCAACGTATAGGATTCATTTGTATGATTTTTGAACCCAAAGGATCAATTCCTCTTCTTCATGTGTGGAAGGGGTATCTCTAGAGATTTTATCCCCTTCAACTTAGGAGATTAAAATAAAATTTGCAGAGAATTTTTTTTTATTTTTATTTGGATATCTAAATAAATATCAAAAGAAAAAAAGGAACTTTTTGTTAACTTTTTTTTAGGTTTGGAATTACACGAAAGGGTAGAACAAATGAGAAGAGTGGCCCAATGGCCGCACGAGTGGTTGAACTTCTAGTTGCTTGTCACGCGACTTTTTCTTTTGGTTTGAATTCATGAGGTATTACCTTGTAATATTTTGCATTCTAGTGGCGACTATTCGACTGGGCAAACTTGTAAATATTTTCGGGGTATTTACATACATACCATATCATTCTTTGTGTATGTACATATCTAACTTCATATTTACTTGCATATCACTCAAATCTATAACATCACATAAAAAATACTACTATTTAGTACTTTTTAACAAAGAAAACCTTTCATGCATAGGTTTATTACACCAAGGTGTTATTATAAGTGTAAATATAAAATATTTAGAACTAGATATGTAAATACATAAGAATTTTGTGGTATATATGTGAATCACTAAATTTTTTATGGTCATTTGAGTTTTTCATGTGAAAATCTATTATTATCCAAATCCCTACTTAGTTGCTTGACCATGTGAGATCGAAACAGGCTAACAAAATCAAGATCAATCCACACTTTTTGCATCCAATTTTGTGAGCTTATTTATTAACATGGATTAACAATGCAATAATACTCCCCTAATTCCATCTTCACGAGCTCAAATCAATTATCTTCTTCAACCAAAGCTTCATCCTCCTCATTTTCTTCGTCCGCAGGCAATCGAATCCATGGATAAGAACCACATCTCCTCGGAGTACTGGAAATCTCGTCCTCAAATTCCAAATCCATCAAACAATATAAATCAACAAGCAGTTTCTACCGACGCGGAGAATGCCGGTCTCAAATCCATATTGAAGAAAGCGAGTTTGGAGGAGCTGCAGACATTGTACAAGGCATTTCATAGGGATCGACCCGATGCCAGTCATCAATTTCTTGAGCTCATCAAGGAAGAGAACCGAAGCCGTCTCGTCACATTCGATTTTTAAGAACTTCTCTTAACACAGGTTAGTCAAATTTGTTCAATTTTTGTTATTGTTCTTATTGTTCATATGGTATATCACACTGTGAAACTGATCTTTTTTTCTGCTGAAATGAGATTCAAAATTTGGAAATGTAGCAGACTTTTCTTAGTTCTTATATTATGCATCCCAGCTCCAGGTGTGAAGCAGAAAATAGGTCTGTAACTAGCTCTTATTTCAAGCTTTATTGACTTGAAGATTAATCTTCAATGGTTAGTATATGGTTTTAAATGAACTATATTGCAAAATACATACCACCCAATTCTATTTATTTGCATTATATGACCCCTAAACTTTACTTATTGGAAAAATATCATTTTCTTTTGTGATAGTAGTGCTATTTTTTATGTGATATTAAAGATGCGAGTGCTGTGTGTAATTATGAAGTTTTAGGTGCGAGATATGTAAATACATAAGAATTTTACGGTATGTATGTAAATGCCCATATTTATTGGCATTTACAAACGTTCATCACTGTTCTTATATATTTATATATGCAACACCTAAATTTTTTTCATATTTATACATAGCATCTAACTTTTTGACATCTCATAAAAAATATCTCTATCACTAATATTTTATAAGTGGAATGCACATCATGCATAGGTTTTTGACACCAAAGGGGTATAAATGTAAATATTAAACATAAGTATTACATGTGTAAGTGCATAAATGTGTGGTTTGTAAATTTCCCTATATTTATATATCTAACAATTATTTTTTTTATATTTTGTATTTATTTACTTATCACTCAAGTCTATAATCTCAAAAAAATAATATTTGTGTTTAAAAAGTATAAGTTTGCTTTTTTCATCCATAAATTTATAATACTAAAATGCTATAAATGTAAATATTTAATTATAGATGTTAGATATGTAAATATAAATGATCTGTGTTGTGCATATATAAATTATCTTTTGTTTTTTCTTCTCTATTTCTCTCTCTATATGTATATATGTGTCGTGTTTTCAGATCAGTTTGTAAGCATCTGCTTCATCAGTTGTAAGTTCCCTCTATTTTGGGTTTAAAATCTCCCCCGGGCGACTGATGCTATGGGGGTGGTATTCGAGTGGTTTGACGCACGAGTCCAACCCATACTTGACAATTTGCGGGCCAGGAGTGGTTGGCGGTTCTGCCAGTTAATCATATTTTCATGCCAGGTTTATCACTGGTGACAAATATAAATATAAAAGTTTACATATTGGATATGTAAATACACAATGCATATAAATTTCCCTATTAATTATAGAGTGTTCAAAATTATATTGAACATTTTAAATATATATTAATTTAAAAAAATAATAAAAAAAATATAATTGATCTAAAACAAATTTTAGGTAAATAATTGATCAAAGAAGCCTTTAAAACCTTACATAATTTACTATATTAGCAAAAAAAATAGTAGATTTACACGCACATATAGTTAGGGCTGTCAAAACGGCTCGTTGTTCGCAAACAGCTCGTGTTCGGCTCATTAAGAAGCTCGTGTTCAGCTCGTTCGCTAAGTTAACGAGCCGAACATAAACAACACGAACAAATATTTGTTCGTTCGTGTTCGGCTCGTTTTGGCTCGAAATACTACTAATCAATTATATATATATCTTTGATGAGTAATATGTTTTAAAATTTTAATTGACTGCAAGACTACAAAGGTTTATAATCAATTAAAAATATTAATAAAGAAATTTGAATAAAAATTATTAAAATAGATTCAAATGATGTTTTAAATCTTGCTCCAATCCTTAACATCTTATGACTACTTGGTTGTCAAAATAACTCTTTGTTCGTGAACGGCTCGTGTTCGGCCCGATAAGCAAACGAGCCGAACACGAACACACTTTTTGAGATCGAAATATAAACGAGCAGAGCACGAGCTGAGCCTTGGCTCGCTCGTGTTCGGCTCGTTTACACCCCTACATATAGTGTGTAACTAAGGTCGAGCTGTATGAATATAAATGAGAGTTAAATTTGGGTTAGGTATGCAAAATACATTATAATTGGCTGGTATACATGTAAATTCCCAAAACTACTTATGAAGTCATCCCAATGCCTACCTTGTCAAACAGGAATTCTTGCCATAATGCCCATGTATCAAAACAGTTACTTAAGACATCAAATCCCTTGACATATTTATCAAACAACATGACATCATCCATTACTAGAAATATCACCACAACAATGTTCATAGTCATCATTCTTGTCATCTTCTTTCTCATTTTGACACCATTGGTTGCACTATCTAAAATTGCCTTGTAACCATACCTTCTTCTACATTTGTTGCATGATCCCCCCCACCACCTTATAAGAGTTAGCTTTGCTCCTAAATTAAGAGGTTAAAGTCATTTACCTACCTATTTACTTAGAAAATGGCGATAGGAAAACACATTATGCTTGAGAGTTTCGTAGGTGCTTGCATTGTTCTCAACTTATTACACCCTTGCATCGGTTCTCTCGTACTCTGCTGATCAGTACTTACAGAGATCGGTTTCAAGATAGAGCTTTTCGAGCGACTCTAAAACTCCCGTACTTACAAAAAAAAGCACGAGTATCAAGAACAAGACCTATTAGCTACGCTTGCCCATGAAAATTCAATAACAGCTAGACTTACAAAAGGAGAACTGATAAATACTTTGGCAAACATAGATAGTTACAATATAATTATAACAAAGACTAACCCATACAAGATCATGCTAATCTTTCACTTCTTATATTGAAAGGATATAGTTTGACTATTTTGTTTATATGTTGGCATTGTCTTGTAGAACAGTTCAGTTGCATATCACAAAAGAATGGAGATGAAATCCTAACCATTGGAATTAAATCCAATAATTTAGATTATAACACTATACAAATAAATTTCATAAATAGAGCTTTATGTAGGTATGTATGTGTGTGTGTGTGTGTGTGTGTGTGTGTGTGTGTGTGTGTGGTCCCTGTAATTTCTTTTGATATTAGCGCGTAGGGAGTCACCGCTGCTCTTTCCCCCATAGAGAGAGAGAGAGAGAGAGAGAGAGAGAGAGATGCATAGATAAAGCTCTATTTACTAAATTTATTTTTATAATATTATATATTTAAATTAGTTATTATAAATTCTAAAAGTAAAATTAGACTAATTAAATAATTATTAGAGATTTCAAATCATGAATTCTCTTACATATGAGTACATTATTTTAAGTCTTATAAAATGTAAATTCTTTATGTTTTCATTGAAATGGGGTTACAACTTTTAAGGTATTAAAATTAAACATGACTAATTTAAACCATATATTTTGAGCATATATATTCCTTCTATTCGGTAAATTTAAATCATTTAATTTCATGTGCATAAATCAAATAAAACTATGTCAAAGATTATAAAATTATACTTTAATTAAAATAGACATAATATTTTGAAAATAACCTTTAAATTTAAAAAATCACTTTTTTACTTTATTAAAACAAACTTGTATATATGTATGAATGCAATGTATGTATTTTAAAAAATTAAATATAATTTATAGTTAATAAAAATAATAAATCAATAAAATTAGTGAAATATGCCTTTAATTTTGATTTTAAATAATTGATATTTTTTCCTAAATTTTATTTAGCTTAGTGCCACTAGCTCATATGCTAGGTTCTTGATTTGATTAAATAGTTATTTTATTCATGACACTAATTACATTAGCATTCATATGCATGCATAAAAGTGTTTAGTGTCTTGAGTTTAATTATACTAGGATTAAAATATTACCTAATTAATCATTAGTGTTTAATTATTAGTATTTGATAATTAATATTAAATCTATAATTGAACCAAGATGTTTACTATAACATAACATCATGACATTAACAATTATCATGCTTTTAAGTCTTCATAATTAACATGTAAACTATGTCACTTTTTATTTTAATTTTTTATATTTTATTATGTTATTTTGTTTTATTTATATTTTTTATTTGTAAAAAATAGGTTTGATATGTTATAACTTGTTTAGTTATTTTTAAAAAAAAACTTAAAATGATTTTTAAATGTTTCGAGTATTTTTCAAAATGGCTAAATTAATTTGTTTAATAAAATAAAATTATGAAAAAAGTATACCAAATAAATATATTATTAAAAGAAAGGTAAAGAAGTTTTCTTTTGGCTTTGAAATTTTCAACTTCTTAGTTAATTATATCTCAAGTCTATCATTAAAAGTGATGGTGATATAGATGAAAATGTTATTGCTAGAATTTAAGTTGGACGTTTGAAGTGGAGCAATGCATCGGGCTTATTGTGTGATAGAAAGTATTGATTAGACATAAAGGAAAAAATTATAAGATGCTGGTGAGATCTTCAACACTTTATGATGCAGATTGTTGGCCAATAAAAGATAAGCATGATTGTTAACTTATATGGCTGAGGTGAGAAAGCTCAGATGGATGAGTGGGAGTAAAGGACAAAGGTCATCACGAAGTCTATGGATTTCGATATTACTTGACCTCATATGTGTTGAAGACCCTTCAGAGCTCGCCACATAAAGCCAATCAGAGGCTGTAATTCAACTAGTCCTAGTGGAAGACCAGATCTCTGCCCTTAACATTCTTTGCTCTAGCCAACCCCAACAACTTCTGAAGGGTGATGATGTTTTGCGTAACATACTTCTTCTATACTCCCTCACTTTGTTCTCCATAAAAAATGAAAAGGGTCAGAACCCTGGATAGAACTGAATAGTGGGGAGAAGTACTTCAGTGTCAGTTCAAAAATCGAAGAGCGATTGGGAGACGAAACAAGGAAATAAAGAAAATCAAAAGGTCGGATGCAGAACCTTGAATGTGTAAAGTGAGAAGCAATAGTTTCGTGCTTTATTTATAGGGCAGACACAAAAAAATGAGGCATCACATAATGATAAATATTATACCAAATGACTTTTCAAATTTATTTAAATGTTGTTTATTTCCAAATAACATTATTACAAGCCGAAAATAAAGTTTTTATGATTGGGCATTCAAAGGCCTCAATCGTGAAGCACCCCCTCTGTGTTAACCTTCGGAGCACCATCACCCCTCTATCCTAAGTTGTTTCGTTTGATCGGCCTTGTGATGGTCGTGAAGTGCTTTGGGCTCATGAAACGCCTTGTCTAGTATGTTCCGCAAAGTAGAAACCTCTGCCTGCAACGCCGACACGATTGTGCCCAGGGACACCGAAGGGACTGAAAGCCCCAGCACAAAATCGACGGCCCAACCTCTGGTCGCTCCCTCCAAGGAGTCAACCCTTGCAACCAAGGACCAAATCCCCCATGTATGTTGCTCCATGGCCCTAAGAGAAGGTGATGGCTACTACATCCGCTTCTATGTAATACCGGTAGATAGCAAAGAGTCGGGCGGTTAGTATCTCCCTGAGATAACTATCGGCGGGATTCCCGCAAGCTAGGCGTGCAGGCCGGCCAATGCAGCAGAAAACATTTTTTAACTTCTCATCGTCTTGGTGATCCTCCTACTCTGCCAATTCATCTGCATATGAATAATGTCAAGAAACTATAAAGACTAGCAGCGAACAAAGAAAGTTTTATGTACTCGTGTATCTTTCTATTGAGGAGATGGTCGCAAGATATCTTATCCCCCTCTCTTGTTGAGAGGTGTCTTTACCTTCCTGCAGCAGCGACGGAGGGGATACTCCAATCTCCATTCCCTTTGGCCTCTTTGCACCCTCCTCGACCCCTCCAGTGAGTAGGGTCTGTTGACCTTCGGAGCTCACTCCCGTGTCGGGCTTGGGAATCACGGTCCCTCGATGAGGGATCTTCAACATCTGCCTCTCATAATCCCCATATGAGCCGAATTGATTAACCGGCACAGGTTTGGCCCTCAATCGTTTTTCTTTCCTAACCCCACTCTTCTTTACATAAGTTAAGGGTTCATAGCCCACTTTGGCAAGGATCTTGGGGCCCACGAAGAGCTCTCTCAAATCGTCTGACATGATGAAATTCAGTTATCAAGGGAATAATAACAGTATTAAATGCAATCTCAAGCCTGCGACCTTATTTATAGAGTACGCTGAGCACCGAATCCAAGGGAATGATGATTATTAAAACAATTTTCTCTAATTTAGCACCATGAATGCTAATAATTTTCTTGTCCATATCGTAGTTGTCATTTTCAAAGAACAGGAAAATTCGGGTAACTAACATATATACACCAAAGTTGTCAACATTGAACTCAAAGCAATCGAACGACCCAGGCGACGACCAGAAGATC
>NEWO01000071.1:1586392-1601423 GCA_003013225.1 Phalaenopsis aphrodite
AAATAAATAAATAAAAAAGTTCAACTTGATGGAACTAAGCTGCCACAACTAATAATGGCCGCCTACGAGCCGCTGCGCGCTTGGCCGCCATCATTACATTCTCAAAACTCCACCTTTCTCCATAAATCCAAATCAAACTATAAGTTTGGCAATCGCACTCCTTTAGAATCCTCCTCCGCTTCTCTTGTAAACCCCTCAAGTTTTCTTTTAGCCTCCCCAAACTCTTCCAATTATGCGATCGCCATGGACTCCTGCTACAGCCTCACTCTTGGTCGTCAAATCCATGCACATACCCTCAAAAATGGTTTTTTCGATTGCCGCGAATTCTTCGAAGCAAGGTTGCTATTAATGTATTCCAGATGCGGTAGATTCTATGATGCCTGCCAGATGTTCGATAAGATGCCTACGAGAGGCATATACTCATGGGTTGGCATCCTCACCGCTTGCGTGGAGCATGGATTCGATGAGAAAGCCCTTCTCCTGTTTCATGACCTATTTGTTAAGGAAATTATGCTGGATTTACAGTTCTTCGTTTTCCCAGTGGTCCTCAAGGCTTGTGGAGGCTTTGGCTTCGGCTTCATTGGGCCAGGGAGAGAGCTCCATGGTTACTTACTAAAGAGAAACTATATCTCAAATATATATGTTAGTAATGCTCTAATCGACATGTATGGAAAATGTGGCGCCTTGGATGAGGCCATGAAGGTTTTTGATGGGATGGAAGAAAGGGATTCTGTGTCATGGAATTGTCTGATCACAGGCTGTGCTTCCAATGGAATGGCTTTCGAATCTCTGAAAATCTTAGAGAGAATGAAGTCATGTGGTGATGCAAAGCCCAATCTTGTTTCATGGAGTGCTGCCATTGCAAGCTTTGCTCAGAACGGCCATGACGAAGAGGCTTTAGAGCTACTCCGCCAAATGCTCGACAGCGGTATCGAACCCAATGCTCGTACTTTTGCCGCTGTTTTGCCATGCTGTGCTAGATTGGAGGCTTTTGAGGTAGGGAAAGAGATCCATGGTTATGTAATCAGGTCTGGGTTGGAATCAAATCCTTTCGTTCTCAATGGGCTGATTGATGTTTACAGTCGATGCAGAGATTTGGACTGCGCTCTTGCGATCTTTCTGAACTCTTCGGCCAGGAATCTGGTTTCTTATAATGCCATGATTGATGGGTGTTGTAGAAACGGCAACTTGATGAAGGCCAAGGAGTTATTTTGTCAAATGGAAGTTGATGGAGTGAGGGCTGATACCATCTCCTGGAACTCAATGATTTCCGGGTATTGTGATGATGGAAACTTTGAAGAAGCCATGAAAGTTTTTGGAGAAATGCAGGAGCAAGGGGTTGAAGGTGACTCCTTTACCTTGGGAAGTGTTCTCACCGCTTGTGCTGCAAGAGCTGCAATCAGTGAAGGAAAAGAGATACATTCTTATGCAATATCAAAAGGTTTGAATTCAAATCCTTTTGTATCCAATGCCTTGATCGAAATGTATTGCAGATGCTTTGATTTTGATTCAGCTGAGCTGATTTTCGATAACATGGTTGAAAGAGATACGACGACATGGAATTTATTGACATCTGGTTATGCTCGTGCCAATCGACTTAACCGTGCCCAAAAGTTGCTTCGTGCGATGTGGGACGAAGGATTTGAGCCCAACATCTTTACTTGGAATGGAATAATTGCCGGTTGTATGGAGAATGGGCACAATGAATTTGTTCTGGAAATGTTGTCTGAACTCCAAAAAACTGGTTTGAAGCCTGATATATATACTATAGGGATGATCATTCCTGCTTGTTCTCGACTTATATCACTTGAACAAGGAAAACAGGCTCATTGTTGTGCAATTCGATGTGGCTATGACACCAATGTTCGTATCGGTGCAGCACTTATTGACATGTATGCCAAATGTGGATTCATAGAGAGCTCAGCCCTTTCATTCGAGAGGATTTCATCACACAATTTGGTATCGTTCAATAGTTTACTTGCGGGATATGCAATGCACGGGCTCGTAAGAGAAGGCCTTACGTTCTTTCGACGAATGTTGGATGAGGAGATCGTGCCCGATGAAATCAGTTTCTTATCACTTCTCTCTATGTGTGTTCATGTTGGTCATGTTGAAGAAGGCCTTCGCTACTTCAATCTAATGGAAACTTATGATGTAAGGCCAAATTTGAAGCACTATACATGTATGGTGGATCTCTTTAGTCGAGCCGGCAAACTAAGTGAAGCATTTTTGTTTATTAAGAGTATGCCAATGGAGCCTGATGCTGTTATTTGGGGTGCACTGCTAAGTGGATGTGTTAGTTATCATAATTTTCAGTTGGGTGAATTTGCAGCAAAGAGGCTCATTGAGCAAGAAGGAGATAATGCTGGTAACTATGTTTTGGTAGCAAATTTGTATGCTAGTGCTAAACGAATCAAAGATTTAGCGCGAATACGGTCGATTATTAGGAATATGGGAATGCATAAGAGCCCGGGGTGGAGTTGGATTGAGGGAAAGGATCTAGCTCATGTGTTTGTTGCAAATGATAGTTCTCATATTAGAGCTCACGAAATCTATGCGACGGTCGACAGTTTGTCCATGCATATAAGAATGCAGGCTGAGGTGGTTGGTGCGGTTTAGAAACTGAGACTATTAAGTGTCTGTTTGGGATGACTGTAAATGTTGCTATGATATAGTTGTGCATAATGTAAATTTTTTGGAAGCTATTGTTGATATTAACTTTCATTTCCCTTTCTAAGAAGTTGTAAAATAGTTTTGTCATGACCATCACACTTTAATAGATATGATTATTAAAAACTATTTCTTGATATAATATATACCAGCATGCCAATCAATTTGTTTTCCTTAGTATTTTTTAACAAAATTTACAGAACTATAGGAAAGAAAAATTTAGTATTCTTAGAACATTTGTTTACTGTTTAGTGATAGATCACAAAAATATTGATGCTTTGATGCTTTGAGACTTTGAGAGTAAGTTATTTTACACTAATCATGTAGAATCTCAACTCATATTTAGGAGAATAGTAGTACATCTAACATATGATTTTGTTGTGTAGATGTCATCAATATAGCCTTATCTTTGTCCTTTCTGTGCACCTAATAAATTTGGGCCTTGTTAATTTATATCATTTACATGATTTCGCTTATATGTAATAAATCTCAACAGTGACCGGGCAGACGCCATTCATGTTGTTCGACGGAATGGAGGCAATGTTGTCGGTCAATAAAATTATCACAGCCAGCAAGTAGTGACAGCCTCAGCTTTCGAAGAGGAGAATCTAGCCTTTTGGAAGGAGAAACATTGAAGGAGCAATGCTCGCACTCGACATGGCAGAAAATAATTGAACCAACTAAGCCCTCTAATAAGAAGAAGTTAAGAGGTGCACTGTTCACCACTACAACAAACATGTCAGAGAAAAGTCCTTTGCTCCTGGGGACCTTTTTATAACAAATGTTGATACAGCCACTCAAGGGCAATCGGTCGGCAAGCTATACCAGACATGGATCGACTCATTCATCGTCGACCAAAAAATCACCCCTGGAGCCTACAAACTCAAGACGTACGCTGAAAAGGGAGTCTCTCGGTCATGGAGCGAGAAGAATCTTTAGCCAATCTCTTATACTAACACCCAAAAATTAATAAAGGAGTTTTTGTTTCCATTTTGTAATTATATATATATATATATATATATATAAAGAGAGAGAGAGAGTGAGTGAGTAAAATAAACAAAGCAAAGAATCAGACCGTTTAAAGTAGAAAAATCAACGGCTGTCCTTTCTCCATTTCAAATTTCGAAATGGCTAATTTCGTTTCCCTGCTCGGCCCCACTTCGTTTACGCTATTTATATATCGAAGATTGGCGTCTAATCACTTCTGGACGCCACCGAGCCAAAACCCTAGATTCTGCTTCGAGGGAGCGCCATCTTCATCCCCTTCTTCATCAGTTCGGCTCTCCATCTTCCCTCACACCCCTCGTTTTATTTCCATATCTGAATCTGTTGGTTTTGTTCTTCTACTTTATTTTGTAACGTTATCGATCGGTGGTGTTTGTGCAGGGACTAATCGATCAAGAAAATGGGGCAGATTCAGTATTCTGAGAAGTATTTCGACGATATTTACGAGTACAGGCATGTGTCCAGACTCTTCACTATTGAACACTGATTTCAGTTGTTGGCTAAGTTGTTGGGTCCGATCTATGATGATCAAGTGTTGATTGATGGTTTATTATTGATGGATGCAGGCATGTGGTTCTCCCACCGGAAGTGGCGAAGCTGCTTCCCAAGAATCGCCTACTTTCTGAGGTAACTTGTAGAGTTTAGGGTTTAGGGTTGATCGATCGATCTTAAAATTGGTTGGGGTAAGCTAGGATCCTCGGTTATTGCTGACTGATTTTGCTGTTTTGAATGTGATCAGAATGAATGGCGAGCGATTGGTGTGCAGCAGAGCCGGGGATGGGTTCATTATGCCATTCACCGTCCCGAGCCTCACATAATGCTCTTCAGGAGGCCGCTTAACTACCAGCAGCAGCAGGAGAACCAGGCTGCGGTTGCTGCAGCACAGCTGCTTCCCAAGTGATTCTTCTTTTTTTACATGATTTCCGAAGCTCTCTCTCTCTCTCTCTCTCTCTAGGCCAAAGTTATCATAATGTGATTTCGTATATGATGTTCCAGTGTTTGTCGAAATGCCTGACCGAATGAGGAAAAAAATTGTGTTGGTGGAGTTAAACTGATGTATGAATTCTATGTGCAATCTTTATGGAACTGCTTTATAATGTTAGAATTCTCTACTTATTTATTTGATCTTTCTTCCTTGCTCTTCAAATTTGCTGTGATGCCATTGTGGCTTCGGCTCTGCACAACTATTACTGAAGCAATTATTCTCCACTTGTGTATGGATAAACTTAAGAAGTGAACATAATCTTTGGGAAATTCGTATCATGGGGTCTTGTCTTTTATATCTTTATAGATCACTAAATGTGTTATGAAGATGGGCTATCTTCTTAACCCTTTCTGCAAAATTAAAACATTCATAAAACTTGCATCTTGATCTGTTTGATTGATGCTTGCTATGCTCGTTTCGAATTTGTTGGACAATTAAAGATGCCTTTTTGGAGAGAAGTATTTAGGTAAGGAAGACGCACTCAGAATTAGGAAAAATTATTTCATACGGACGGCAATACGGTGTCCAATCCTAACTGTAAATCAGGTGAGTCACGATGTATTTCGGTGGGCACCACCTAAAAAATTAAAAAAAAAACTGAAATATATCATGATCGTAGATCACCGTGATCTACGGTCAGGATCGGTGTCCGTATGCAATCCAGAATTAGGTGGCAAAGTAGGTTATTTAAAGGGTTAGGGCTTATATCCATGTTATTGGAGGTATAACTTCACTATAATCTCATAATAATCTCCAAGTATATAAAGTAACCTATAAGTATATGAAAACAGAACCGCAGAATTTATTTATAGGTTATTGGGGGTTATAGTGAGGTTATACCCCCATTAACACCCTAATACCCTTTGAATAACCTTCTTCGGCAATCAATTTTGTGTGTCTCTTCCGTATCTAAATTTTTCTTCTTTTTAGAAGGTTCTCATGTCCTATGGCTTCTTAAATGTATCAATTTCTTCTTTATTTTTATTTTTATTTATTTATGTTCCAATCATCCAAAATATTTAATTTAACTTTTTAAACTAAAATTTTATAGATAAAATTTTAATTAATTTTTATTAGAATAACTCTACGTTAACCACTAGTGGAAGCTTTTGAGTGAAAGTTGTTAATTTTGCGATGGTTAATATATTTATATTTATTTTAAGGAGAATTTAATTGCATATGATTTAATTCTTATGTATTCATAGAACTAATAAGTCAATTTATACATATATACAAAAAAAGTCTGTTCGAGCTCCCAAAGTAGACCTATATGTTGACTCCCAGTAATATATTATCATGTGTGCAAATTGGACTCACCTAAAAAAAAATAAAGTTGAACTGTGAATTCCGTAATAATTCAAAAATAATCTTGGAATAACCTTCGCGATTAGTTTCTCTTCAATAACCCAGAAATAACAACGTGAAGGATATTTCGGGATTATTGAATTGAAATATATAGTTTCTCTACCTATAAATAATCTTCGCTATGTTATTTTGGAGTCATTATAGTGGAAACACAGAGATTATTACTGAATATGAAGATATATTTAACTTAAAAATAAGGATAAAAGAAGACTTGCACACCAATCAATTCTTTTGTTTTAGCCTTTATAACACTTGTTCTACTTTTTGCACGAAAAATTCATACTTCACTTAGAAGTAAAGAAGAATGCTTTTTTTTTGTGATAAAATAATTGAATGGTATAAATGTAAAAATATGAAAGTTTTAGAAGTTAGATAAGTAAATACATAAGAATTGAGTGATGTACATGTAAATACCCTATAAGATCTATATATCTATACACACTCAGAGGAATTCGGTGGTAAACACCAAATTAGTTCATTACTTCTGATAGAACCAACATACCAAAAAGAGATGCAAAATAAAAAAAAAGGTAAAAAAATATAATTAATAATAAATAATTATTAAAAATTTATGTTTAAAAATACAAAATTTGAGGTATCTTATATAATATTAAAAAAAAAGTAAATATTTTAGAATTATGAGCACCTCTTCGAGCCACCCCTTGACTCCACCACATGAGAGGCAACAAGTGTGTTAAAACAGCCAGACAACTTATCCGGATCAGCTGCTCATCAGCAGATTATCAGGATAAGCTGCTTATCAGTAGAAATTGGATAAGCTGCAGCTGACTCAAACAGATCCTAAGTTTCTATACTTCAGATGGTTTTATTAATGGTTTGATGCCTAAGTCATATATTGTGCATAACTAACATATCCCATCACAAACAAGGAAGGAAACCTCAAAATGAATGTCACATATAACCTTACATATACTAATGAAGACGATGAAACCCTAGCCATCGAAAGAGCCATGTTGACGAGAACAAGAGATGTTCCAAACTCACCATTAGAGTTCTAAGCAAAGAGGGTATGATATGAAAGCCATCAAAGCAAGACTTGAGAAATCATCTCTATGTATAATTGTTAGGCACCCCTATTATGTGAAAATACCATGTTGCCTTGGGTATATTACACACATCCCACAATAAGGATTTGCCTATATCCAAATGATGCACCGTCTGAAGAAGCATAAATAAAAATATTCTAATAATATTGATTTATAAGCTTATAACTACTATGGCAAAGTTTGGAGCATCATTTCAAGCTTAATATTTCTAGTTCATGAATCACTAGAAGGCATCACATTATGTATATATATACATTTCACCAATAAAAACCAACACAATTTACCCCAACTTAAAAGTCGATTCATGAATAATACGAACATAACCAGAATGTACTAAAAGCGTACCTGGCGAGTCTATATAAAGAATCATAAAATTTCTACACATATTTCTATAGTTAAACCCGAATAGAGTCTTCTTATGCACCAAATTTTCTCTTCTTTCGTTGCCTTAAGTGTGAGTATCCACCCATCACATACTGTGAATTGGAAAGCTCCCTTGGAATAGCAGCTCCAACAGATTTTAAATTATGAAAAAGCTCCTGAAAAAGTTGCTTATCATCAGCATTAATAAACACAATTGCAGTTCCATCTTCTCCCATGCTGGAAGCCCTTCCAACCTGATGAACATATTCCTTCATAGAAGTCGGCATATCGAATATTATGACCTGTCGAACCTTTAATAGATCGATTCCTCGCCCCAGAATACCCGTGGAGACCAAAATGGAGACTTCCCCTGTAAGAAACTGCCTCAAAACCTCTCTTCTTTCACTCATAGCCTTCTCTCCATGAATAGAAAGAGCTTTCAGGCCAGTAGTACCAGTAATTGCCTCAGATAAGAGATCAGCTCCTAGTCTGGAAGCCACAAAGACAACCATAGGAGGCTTGAAGTGCTTTTCGCTAGTTAAAATCTCAAAAAGCTTCTTTTTCTTAAGCTTGGATTCAATCCAAATCACAATTTGTTTCACAGAATTGGTCGCCATGTTGGGACTCCCGACTGACACACAGGTTAAGTTTTTCGTCATGAAGTTTGCCATCTTCTCTACCTCATGAGAGATTGTCGCAGAAACCATCAACAACTGAGGATGTGAAAGCGCTTTGAAAATCTGCATCACCGGGTCTCGAAATCCTCGCTGCAGCATGCAGTCTACTTCATCCAAAACGAGCATGTGAACTTCATTGAGCTCGATGTCGTGCTTACTGAGGAGATCGATCAGCCTACCGGGCGTGCCAATGATTAATTCGACGCCTTTTTGTATACGATGAAGTTGCGAAGCCATCGCATCTCCACCAACCACGAGAGCCGTCTTAAAAGGTAAACCCTTTGCGAGTATTTTAGCTTGATCTTCCACCTGAATGCAGAGCTCTCTTGTCGGTGCGAGAATCATCACTAATGGCTTTCTCTCGCTGGGAAGAAGGTGCTGAAGTCGGATGTGAGAACAACGTGAAATGATGGGAATGAGAAAAGATGCAGTTTTGCCAGAACCCGTGTCTGCAGAAATAATGATGTTTCTATTAAGCAGTGCGGCAGGGATGGCTTGCATTTGAATGGCCGAAGGTAACCCGTAGCCGGCGTTCTCAAGATTTTCTTCAAGTTTTTTTGGAAGATTGCAGGATGAGAAAGACAATATGGGACCAGGAACAGACTCTCCCCAGACAGAAATTCCGAGTTTTGCCCTTAAAGATTCAATCTGATTGATGTTCAGAGATTCTGCGGAAGATCTATCATCCCTGACATAAAAGCACTCATCACTTGCAGGTACTTTTGCAATACTGATTTTTAAGGTTGGTTTTTTATCTTTTTTAATCTTTGATAGAAGAATCTGCTTGCATTCCTTGCTGCATATGTCGTCATCAGTTTCATCACATATATACTCTCCATAACGTCCACAATTAACACAGCGGGGTTCGCCAGGAAGGGCTTCTCTCTGATCTTTGCATCTTTCCTTAACAGGGTCATCTGTAAATTGACAAACTAGTTAATTACAATGTATTAGTCATCAGAATTAATTCAATAATTTTCTGAATTTAAAAGGATGAGAGGAAAACAGTATGCTACGGATGTAGAGGATGTCCTACTGAACAATTCTCTCAAAGATTAACAGGAGGCACACACAATTAGTATGTATTTACATACATCACACCTAAATTTTCATATTTACATAGCACTTTGGTTCTTTAAACCTATACATGAAAAAATGTATTTTGTTTTTAAAAAGTGATAAAGGTGCTTTATGTGATATTAAAGATTTTAGTGCTATGTGTGTAAATATGAAAGCTATAGATACATAAGAACTGAGTGCAATGAATGTAATAATGCCCCAAACAAAATAATTGTTATATTTAATAGTTGAAATTTACAAAAAAAAATGAACAAAATCTGAATCTTTTTAAGCATCATATACTGTTATTGCAATAGTTTGTGAGTGAGGGGGTTGCAAAACGACTCTCCCTGATCTTGTCTGCTGCCACTGGAGCTACACCAATAAAAGCATAGCAAGAAAATTTAAACTAAAAAATGGTTGCAATTCAGTTGCTTTTGTCCCGGAAACTTAGCTCATCAAGGGCACACGTGTTCGAACATCCAAACAAACTAATTCATAAATTCAAATATTAATGTACTTGAAAAAATTTAATGGTGAATTTTTACATATATTGTAGAACCTACACCGATTAATCACGAATTTATGTGAATAACAGAATAGAACAGATAGGTGGTAGGACCATTACATTAAGGTAGATTTACAAACATACCACTAAATTCCTATGTATTTACATATCTAACACCTAAACTTCAATTTTTACATATATGCCACCTAACCTATGCATGAAAATGTGAATTTCATTTTTTAAAAGTTTAAAAGGTGGTATTTTTTATGTGAAATGAAAAACTATGGCGGAAATGTTAAAAGTAAAGTTTAAGTGTGAGATATGTAAATAATAAGAATCGGATGGTATGCATAAATGCCTCAAAATTTTATCCTAAGGGAAGGCAATGCTTCCAAATATTTATTGCACTATGTATGTAAGACATCTAAATGCGCTCTAAATGTTTGCTTTAAGAAGAAAGCATGATGAGGTGAGAATGAAAGTAAGTAAAAAAAAACCTACAGCCGAAATAAATTAGCACACTACTGAGCAATCCTCCAAAAAACTCCTCCCTACACCATTAATATCAATCATCTCTTAGCAAGATGGATCTATATATATCAAATGATTCGATATTGGATAATGACAGGTTTTCATTGTTGTTTTGGTAATAAGTCATACATCAGCACCTTAGTTCAAGCCCTTCATAACATGATGATTACCACAAATAATGTAGAAAATAAAAATAAAATTTGAAGCAAAATGCAGACAAGAACAGAGCTATTAAAATTTCAATTTCAATTTTTATCTTCTCCAAATCATTGATGCTTGCCCCCATAACTATTGAAACTTGGTTAGGATTTTACCCCCATTGGATTCAAAATTGATAATGAAATATCTGATTTTATAACTTTCTATCCTGAACGTATTTCAAAAACAAAAGAGATACACGGTGAAATGATTAAGCTAGAACATAAAGGGAGATAGTGAAAGTTTAGTCTGCAAAAGCATTAAAACAAATAGCAATTGTTCCATTACCATTATCTTCTTAGATAAATATAATATTCGCAGTCAATGTGAGTACCATGGCAGCAAGTAAGTTCATGATTTTTAAGAGAATTTTGAAAACATTTAGCATTCAAATTTCATTAAATTTCTCCATAAAATAACATAGGAAGACAGTGGTAAAGGATACATCTAAAATAATGCTAAATCATACATGATGCTCTAAAATATTCCATTATTTATTTCACAGTAATTGAATATTCATATTATTGCAACTTGAGGCATAATTGGTGTATTAAATAATCTATATGTTCATGAACTTTGAATATGCCATAAATTTATAGTTGGAATTAGCAAAAACAATAATCGTCCTTGTAGCTGAGGGAAGAGTACGGAAATTTGATATTCGGCGCTATATGTAAGAACTTATCATTCTAACTTGCTAATTCTTTATATAGAGAAAATTCCGATGCAAATCAGGAGATTCCAAATTCCTACTTGAATTTCCGCGCACAAACGAGACATAATTCCAGTTACCCTCTTATTTTTCCCGTGAGCATTCGATTTTAACATTTTTGGGATACATAGCAATCGAGACATTGTTCTTACATAACCAGCACCTTATTTCATCCATTTTTCAAACTCTCACTCAAATATAAAAATTCAACATAAAACCCCAACCCATATTTTTCAATTTTCTCAAAATCCCAATGATTGATAGATTTTACCTTTTATTTCCTGAATAATTAAACAATGTTTTGCACGCGGGATTATGATTTTGTCTAGTTTGATGGATATTGGCTTCCTTTTCGTGGAGTGAATCATTTTTTTTCTCAGATTCTTGGTAATCTAAGATTTTGACAACCATTTAATTATCAGTTGAATTATGGAGCCAATAAAGTGTATGTTTTGAAGGCAAGGTTATCTTTTTCAATTTTATCAAATTCTCAATGATTGATGAAATTATCATATTTCCTAAATCATTTTCATTTTGCATTAAAAATGATTTGTCTGTTTAATCATAAATGTGAAAATTAGAAGGCAACGTTATCTTTACATTTTCAATTTAAATGGTCATATTGCATTGATTTATGTAGCTTATAATATGAACAATCTTTTTTGCTTTAAATGATTGCTTTGTTTGAAGAAACATTTGCATGTGTTCTTTATAATGGGTGGTGGTGCAAGAAGAAAAGGTTCAACTTGAAAATATGGGACTCAAGTTGAAGTGTTAGGAGAAAGTGCAAAGAAAAGATATGCTTGAAATAAAAATTTTGTGACAAGTGAATTACTGGTGGTATTAAGAGACTTCAAGATCACTTGGCTTGCACACATGTAAGTATTAGAGCATGAGAGAAAGTGTCAAATGAAGTCAAAAAAGAATGTCTTGAATTTTTTTTTTAAAAATGTCACTTTAAAAGAAACAAAGCAAAGAAACATAGAAGAGATGATTAAGAATAATTCAAACTTTGGCTCCCAATATGATGATTACAACAGTGGAAGTCATTTGCTTTCTTCTAATAGAAGAACTCAAGGACCAATGGATGGATTTGTTGTGAATGTAGATAAAGATGACAATATTGACTCTCAAACAATTCCTTCTCCTTCTTCAACAAAATAGCATAGAAATAGAGTGCTTAGATATTGAAGGTGTTTTTATGAGAATGGAATCTCATTAATATGATAAGAAAACTTTCATGGATCAATATGTTTCATTCTATTAGAAATTAAGGGAGAGGGCTATAACTTCCTATTTGCATGAGATGCTAACTTGAATGTTGAATTAAGAGGTTAAAACTACGACAAGAATGGTAGATGAAGTGAAATAGACATAGGTTGAGATAGATGTTACTATAATATCATATGGTTGGTCTGATATCCGACAAAAAATATTATAAGTTTTCTTATTAACAAACCTTATGGAATGGTATTTTTGAAATATATTGATGCATCGGTCTTTGTAAAAGATATACAATTGCTATTTAAAATGCTTGATGGAATTGTTGAAAAAGTTGGGGAGAGTATGGTTGTTCAAGTTATTACAAATAACGCAAGTGCTTATAAAGGTGATGGAAGGATGTTAATGAATAAAAGAAAGCATTTCCTAAACTCCTTGTGTTGCTCATTGTCTTGATTTAATACTTGAAAAATTGGAATAATTGTTGTAACAAAATCTCTTTTGCTTAAAACAAAGACAGTAAGTAAATTTATTTACAACCATTCTAGGGTATCAAGCAAAAAAATTCACAGATAAAAAATTATCCAACCAACAATTACAAGATTTGTCATGACTAATTTGACTTTGCACACATTTAAAAAGTTCTAGCAACCTTGGGAGGTTATGTTTGCTTATGAATAATGGGATAAAAGTTCATGGGCCAAAAAATAGGAGGAAAGCAAGTGAAGAAGAATATTATGAGAGATGAGTCATTTTGGTACAATATTAATTATGCTTTGAAAACTACTGCGCTTTTAGTGAAAGTATTATGAATGGTTGATGGTGAGAGGAGTCCTCCCACGGAATTTTTTTATGAAGCTATGAACAAAACAAATGAGAAAATAACAAAAGATTTAGAATGATAAGCAGCAACTTACAAGGAAATATGGGAAATCATTGACGACAAATGGGATTGTCAACTCCATCAACGTTTAAATACTATTGCATATTATTTGAATCCTCGATTTCATTATGACAATGACTTTTATATTCAAAAACAGATTAGTACAAGTTCATATACATACATGGATACTATTGTCCCTGAGTTTGATTATCTTAAAGCGAATGATAAACTTGAAGATTTTCATTAAAAGAATGGAATGTTTGAATTTAGAGAAGCTCAAGCCTGCTACAAGACACGCTCACATGGTAAATTTCATTTTTCTATAATTTTAAATCTAGGCTTATCATTTACATATAAAGTTATTATCTTAATATATATAGCTAATTTTATTTAATCTTATGCCAGAAAATTAGTGAACACAATTCGGAGATGATGTGTGTGAACTCAAAACATTTGCCATGAAAGTTATTAGTCTTATTCGGTTTCAGCATGTGAGCGTAATTGGAGCATATTCAATTCACTGCATACAAAGAGAAGAAATTGATTGGCTACAAGTAGAATGAACAAATTTGTTTATGTTATACTCAATAAAAAATTAAATTATAGACACTTGAAGCCGCAACATCTAAAAAATTATAGTGATGGAATAGATCATTTGATTGTTGATGATATTATGCGTGATGATAAATGGATGGCGTCTAAAAGGATGTTGAAGGATTAGAAGTTGAAGATAAAGAAATGATTTTTAGTGATGCCAATGATGAAGATATCAATGCTAAAATTTAAAGTGGTCATAGAGATATTAAGTTGGGAGCAACTTCTACTTCACAATCATTTAAAAGAAAAAAGTAAAATGGAGTTGGAGCCTCAAAAAAATCTTAAGGTAATTATGTAATTAAAGTATAATTGATTACTTTGTTGTGTTACTAATTTATTATTTTATTTAAAATTATATTGAATTCAATGTTATATGATGTAGGGAGTAAAATGAAATATATGATGATTGAAGAAGATTTGAAGATGATGATAACACATAATTTGAAGAACATAGAGTTATTACATATGATCATTCTTCCGAAGATGATAAAAATGATGATGATATCGCTATAGATTCTGATTCTTGTAGCAAATTTTAAGTTTAATGTTTAAAGCTTATTTCAAATTTTTACAATTTTGTTTTATATTTGAGATTTGGGAAACTATATGCATGTGTTATTAAGTGAACTGGCGAAGTTTATTAGCATATTTAAATTATAAGTTTACTGATCAAGATTTGTGGCTTTTTACATGTCAAACATATGAATTAGTTTAATTTTATGAGTTTTTTCTGTTCTTTTTTTCTTCTATTTTTGAGGGTTACGCCTCGCCTCGAAAGAAAACGTCTTGCAAATGGATCAATGCACTTGATGAACACTCAGAACTCGACTCAATTAATACTCAATCATGTTTCTTTAAATTAGTAAATAAAGAAACTTAAGAATGTTTTTTTTAAAGCTCGAACGTTAAATGAACTAAACATGAACATGATCTAACTTATCTATTTATGTTCACGAACAAACTCTTTTGTTGTTCATAAAGTAACTTGTTAAATGCTTGATATTAATTTCGATGATAGCTCATATTAGATATGGCATATTATATAAATAAAATTTGGTTAATTGAAACTTATTTAATTATGTGTTTAATAATAATATTTTATTAGAACAATAATATTTTAGAAATAATTATTAATTATGTATTTATTTTATTAGTATATAATTAGAAATTAACCAAATTTATCATCATTA
>NEWO01000071.1:1601494-1615086 GCA_003013225.1 Phalaenopsis aphrodite
TTTAATTTTTTCCTCATCTAGAGATCGTGATTCACTTAAAACACAACAGATTCAGGCCTTCGACCACTCTTCTCTTTTCACAATTCTGCCTTATTCACGCCCTTTTCTTCTCATTCACAATTTCCACAAAACCTCTTTTGCCTTTGCCCAAATTACAAATGATATAAGTGATTTAAAATTAATACATTTATTATTAAAATATATGACTTAAGTTTTATTATTATTAACTATAATAAATTATTTAGATTAATAATAGTTAGTATATAAATAAATCAACTTCTAGTTCTCATTTTTTCTTATATTCACAACACACACACAAACACACACATCTATACACTATTTTTTAATGGTTGTTTGGCTACAAGTAGCATTTAACAAATCCTGCAAATTCAAATTTGGTAAATCTTGTGGTGGTTAAATTCTAAAAATTGTTTGACATGAGAGAAGTTAAATCGAATTAAATCCATCAAATTTGTTTTGCAATTTATTTCAAAATTTAAGTCTATCAATACAATTATGAATATAATATTACTTATTAATGACAAAATCATTAAAACTAACATAATTTTGTTTATCTATTTTTATTATTTTTTATGATGTTTATGATCAATTAAGTATTCACTAGGTATATAATTTTTTTTAAAAAATTCAGTTAAACTAATTTATAATTTGTTAATAATTTAATAATAATTAATTAATCATTAATTACTCATTTATTAAGTTAATTAATCATTAATTAAAAAATTATTTAACTAATCAAATATTAATAAGTTAATTGAATTTTTCGTCCATAACAATATACACATTCCAAGTAAATGAATGTAAGAAATTATAATATATTTTTCCTCGAAGAAATTGATGAGTTCTTTTTTTATTGACTTTTTTAGTTATAGTAAATCAACTTATTTTTAATGAGATAAAAGTGATGCAATCATTTTGAGGATTTGTCATGAGTTTTTTTCACACAAAATACTTCTTATTCAATAATATTCATAATTTTTTAGCTTTAATTTTTTCAAATTATTTAAGATATAATTAATAAATATGCTGACTAATTTAATGCAATTCATTCTTAATTTTTTTTATTTTAATGAACTAATTTACTAGTACATACTTGGAATATTTGACTGCAAGAAAGCTTATTTGCAAAGTATATATTTTATTATTTAAATTGTATAAATAATAACATAACAACTCAAAATTTATTCAATTGCTTATTTATTTAGGGTTTAGGTGAAACTGTTTGCTGACCCTGACACTAGTTTGAATTTTTAACTTGTTTATTAACACATTTAAACATTCATTCAATTAACATAAATAAATAAAGTATAAATTAACTTCGAGAATTAAAAATTTTACACAAGCCAGTCTTGAACATACATGTGAAGCTTGGCTCAACTTTAGCCAAACATGAATAACTTAGAATATTAGCAAGTCAATTCTATTTACGATATACTCAGCTCAACTCGACTCAATTATAGCCCTACTATTTAGGATAGATTAACATGAAAATTATTCAAATTAAAGCTAAATCCTACTGTTTATGTGCTAGTTACGCTGCATGGGGGTCACAGCTTTGTTTGTCTATTCAGCTGAATTCTAACTTTGTGCATTTTGCGTATTTTGATTGCTTCAGACAGACCATTTTATATCTATTAAAGTAACCTGATACTTGTACAAAAAATTGCTTTGCTTTTGACCGAAATTATTTTTCCAGAAAACCAAGCAATGTAGTTGGACCTCCTATAATATGGTTGAGAACTAGTCAAAAGACCAAGAAAATTGCACGTGAATTTAGCTATTAAAAAAGAAAGCATGACAAATCTGTTACTACAATCCAAAGAATGGGAACAAATTATACCCAAGGAAAATTTACATACATTCACACAATTCTTATCCTTCAACATATTAACACCTAAAGTTTGAAATTTACATTTATGAGATTTTGTTATTAAAAACCTATGCATAAAAATGTGTATTTCACTTTTAAAAAGTAAATGATAGTGGTATTTTTATGGATTATCAAAAATTTGAGTGTTCTGTATAAACATGTAAGTTTAGGTGTTAGATATGTAAATATATAAGAATTGTATGGCATGTTGTATGTATGTAAATGCCCTGATGACTAAATCATGTATAAAACTATTCTAGAGATTGCTCATGAACTTGAATGTTAGAAAGGGTTACCAGAAATCAATGTTCTTCATATGGAGAAACTTTGATTATGCCCCCATCTTAACAAGATGGAAAAAGATGTGAAGTTAAATATGAGCAAGTAACTGGCCGGTAGGCATAACCATAACATAATGGGAGGAACTAGGAAGCCGTTGAAAATAACCAAAAAATGAAATTATTAACCAGATATAAATTAGGAAACATACGTTATCGTACCTGTGTCTTCCTCATTTGTGTCAATGGTACCAAAAGATTGAAGAACCAACTCTTTCTTTTCAGCATTCATTTCTTTGGAGAAAAAAGGAGAGTAGAGAGTTCAGCCACAGATAGTTTTGAGGGCTGGTGCTTACAAGGGAATGTATGTTTTAATGTCCAACTAAGTTAAAAAAAAAAAATTTCCTTTATATACTGATATTCTTAACCTCAACAGCTAAGTTCTTTTCTTCAGTTAAACTTTCTCCTCTTCCCAATCTGCGAGCTACCTGCCTTTTTGTCCATTCAAATAAAGAAGAATAGGTTAGGAATAATGAACAAGAAGAATACATATAAATTAAGGGAAGGTGAGGGGTTAATGTGCTTTTTATATGTGGAGATAATTAAAAATTAGATACTTTAAATAAAGAAAAAAAATATTAGATCACAATATATTAGTAAAATTGTAATAATTGATAGATAAAAACTAAAAATAGTTTAAGTGAATAGATTGTTAGAAGGATTGACCCAAATAAATACAATGCAAATTTCCATAAAATATGACCTAGGTTATCCCAATCAATTTTGAAACATTGTATCCAAGAGAAATTCTCTCTTGATTGACTCGGAGTATATCCGAAGTATCATCTAAACGAGGAGTGTGTAGGTCCTCAAAAAGATCTTGATCACATTCGATAATTTTTAAGCTTGAGGTTTCTCTCAGGAGTAAAATACCGTAATAAAGGCTTCATTTTTAAATTTCACTTGCACAAGGCTTTTAACATAATTTAAACTTCAAATTGATAAAAAAACTACTAAAATTTCAAATAAAGCCAATTATGAGGATGACCTAACATGATAAAATAAGGTTCAAGTTTTTCAAAATGTATGTAAGATATTGTTGCTAAAAGTGCAATTTAGAAAAGAAGTAAAGTGATGCACTGGTCTCATGCATCTTTTACCCTTGAAGTGCAAGCTCACAACAAAGTTTATATTGCATACTTCTTCCTTGTGTCGCATCAAAGCATCGTGTGCTCAATCAAAGCTCAAAGCAAAATCCTAGTTCAAATTTTCTGGTTTGGTTCAGCACCTACAATAATAACTATGCACAAACGTCCTTCTCTTCACTATTTCTTACAGACATTAAGTCATTCATTGGTTTTCCATTCTCTCTAGTCAAAACTAATTACTTCTTGGTGATATTTCTCTAAAAACTCTGGTTCAAAAGCTTATTCACAATAATATTTATCACCTCCTTATCTTCACTCTCTTATTTTATGTTGACTCTACATTTCGATACCTAGATTGTCAAACAATCTCAAGGAGTATGATTCTAATTTTCAAGTTTCCTTATATCATTTCATTATTCATATCTTTTTTTAATTGGATTTCAAATAGCTGAAAACTACTGTTATTGAATGTATTCTTATATTTGATGTAAATTATTATTTGATGTTGTTTAAATTTGGTTCAGTAACTATCGTGTTGCCTCATTACTGAGGATTGATATAAAAGAACCCTTATATGTCACATCGTACAAAGTGCTCAGAAAATATTCGTGTGAGTGTGCATTCTAAATCAATATTTCAATAACTTAAATAGGGCATTTAGGTATTTGAAAGGTAATTTTTGTAATAGTTTACATTTTATTGGTTTTCCTATATAAATTGAAGGTCCTAATCTATATTACACGGATATGGACACAAGACACGTCTATTATTGAAAATATATGATATAAACACACAAATATACTAAATATTATTAAAAATATAGATATAAAGTATAAAATATAAGGAATAATACAAAAAAACAAAAGTAAAAGATAATAATAGCATTAATTTTCAAAAATTAAAAGCTTGTTTGGCATCACTTTTATTTTATGTTTTAGTTGACTAATACACACACACACACTTGTTTTTAAATTAGTCAAATTATATTTAAAAATAATCAAAACATATAAAAAATATTTTGAGTGTTATTAAAAACAACTAACTCAACCAAATATGTTTTAATTTAAATCCAAACATAAAAAATAAAAAAGAAAAATAAAAGTGATCCCAAAAGGTCCCTAAGATATTCATAAATAATTGTTTAGTTTATGACATAGCAAAAATAAACATAAATTATCTCGGATTACATCAAGATTTAAGTTCTCTAAATCAATTATTCATTAAATGAAAAAAAAAAAAGAATCATCAACTTCTTTGGCACTAAATTCTTATATATTTGCATATCTAACACTTTAATTTTGATTTTTATATTTGTCACTCGAAACTTTCATATCGCATCTACTATACCACAATTTTCAATTTAAAAAAAAAACTCACCATTTATTATATAGACACACACACACACTCACACACACACACACACACACACACACACACACACACACATATATATATATACATAGAAGGTGGCATATATGTGAAAATTAAATTTTTTTTGTGGTAGATACCTAAATTCAAAAAAATTGAGTTGCATACATGTAAATCAATCTTAAATTTTATATATTTGTTTTAATTTGTCATAAAAATTTCATAAATTTTAAATTAATTAATATAGGACAAGTGCGCCCCCTTTTTTAAAATATTAATTAAATTGGACATCTTTATGTCTTGTCGGAGCCGTGTCCATTTTTGACACTAAACGACTTTTTAATTAGAAGAATTTGTACATCAAAGGTAGTAACCATGCAAATAAGATCATTGATTCGAATGAAATTAAATCAACTACCAATCATGTCTTCTTCTTCGATGGAATCACCCTATCCTAAAATTTTGTGAAGCTGGTCTTGATTGCAATGTCTACGATGGAGGGACAACTAATTAAATTTTAGCCAAAACTAGCAATTATTAACAATGGTTTATAGATTTCTTAATGTGCATTCTCATGATAAAGACAACATGCAGCATGCCTACAATTTTGTAATGATTAATCTACAGCTCCAGTATTCAATAAGAGAAATTTTTAATTATAAAATAGAGCATCTAATGGAAACAAAAAATCAATTAAAGTATAATTTTATTTTAAAATCAAAAAAGACCACCTTTTGGCAGTACTACCAGCCTAAAAATTTAATTGCTAAAAACCAAATAATGCAACTCTCATAGTACGTTGGGGGGTTCATTTGACAACTTAAGGATTAGTTATTGCACTTAATGTTGTCAAAGCATGTTTGCAAGGTTAAACTTATTTTTAAATAATTTTTTTCACAAAAGGTGTGATGACAAATGTAGAACGATATGCTACGAAAAAAATAGTTTATAAAGAAACAATGTATAATTAAAGCCTAACAACTCAAAATCACTTTCATTGATCTTTTTTTGTTGATAATCTAATTCACTTTTGTACTTAAATTCCTCTATCCATAGTGATGTTTCTCTTAACATCGTGCTTACCTATGTCTCACCCAATTGCAATAAACCTATCACAAACTGCTAAACTATTGTTTTTTATAAGAAAATAAAATTGTCAAAATAATTTGTAAATCAAATTAATTTATTTATTTTAAAAGGGATGGAAAATTATAGGTACCCTTAGGTGTTGATTTGCTATAAGATTTGAGCAAAATTTATGTAGAATTTAACTTAAATCCTGCCAAACAGCCAAAATGTAACTTTAAATCTTATGGAATCTTAAATCATAAATTATATCTTCTATTTTGTTGAATTGCAATAACAATTATATTTTAAATAATATGATTAAAATAATAATGTATTGAGTTTTCTTTTATTTATTTAGAAGACGTTAAATTTAGATGATGTTTGGTTGCAACTTGTAAGTAGGATTTAACTTAACATTGTAAAAAATTTGTAAAGTCGTATTTAATAAACATAATCACCTCTAACAACATAACTAAACCGAACTCTTAGTCCAATTAGGTACAATATCAATCAAACTAAAGATTTCAAAGCAAAATATTCAATTAACGAGAAATATTAATTTCAAATTAATGTAATTACAAAAGTTTCTCAATTAAAAAAAATAATAAATTATATTATTTTATTCTTAATCTGAGCTTGACAATACTAAATTCATATGTAAATGATACCCATCATCTAATACTTCATTAATTGTCATCACTTCCAACATAACCATGCATAATTACTAAACACTTTAACTTAGCCCTTAATCACAAGAAGGTGAAAGTAAATGGTGATGATGATAGCTGAAGCGAAAGCAGTGCTACCTTAACCATGTTGCCCTGATTCCAAGAAACCCGTATACTGACAACGAAATAAATCCAACCATGTTATTTCTCTTATTCAATGAATACCTAGTTAAACTCTAATTTGCCCACAACCAAATTTAGAACTTTTCTTCCCAAATCAGCACATTTGAAACTCCTTTTTCTGTTGTTCATATGCACGAGGCTTATTCATCACTGACTCAAATTTTACTGTTCTTTTATTTGTTTCTCTTGTCTCTGTTTTTTCTGCAACTTAAATCTGGATGGCTTATGAAAAATCTGAGAAAAAGATAACAAAGGCATGATTACATACAGGCTACCCAAAACATTAATATTCACAAATTATTCACTCAAATAATTTCTTTGAATAACCTATGTATTTATGTTTGTTGCAATCAAACTATTGATAATTTAATAAAATTGAAAAATATGAGTTGAAGTTTTCCATAAATCTTGATAATTGAGTGAGAATTTGAAAAATGGACAAAAGAGAGTGGTTGATTTATAAATTGAAAGTTTTGAGTGGTCTAGAAGCATTTGAAACCCTCCTTTTTGTTGTTCTTATGCACGGAGCTTCTCATTACTGACCCAGATTTCACTGCTCTTTTTTCGCTTCTCTTGCCTCTGTTTTTTCTGCACCTTAAACGTAGATGACTTCTGGGAAATCCAAGAAAAAGAACAAAAACATGATTACATACAGGCAACCCAAAACATTGATATTCACAAATTAATCGGCAAAATAATTTCTTTGAATAACCTATGTATTTACGCTTGCCACAATCAAACTATTGATAATTTGATAAAATTGAAAAATATGAGTTGAAGTTTTACCATAAATTTTGATAATTGAGTGAGAATTTGAAAGATAGAAAAAAGAGAGTAGTTGATTTATAAATTGAAACTTTTGAGTGTGGAGGGGGGACCAATTTACATCCGAACCACTCAAAACTTTCAATTTACAAATCAACCACCCCCTTTTGTCTAATTTCAAATTCTCACTCAATTATCATAAATTATTGTAAAATTTCAACCCATATTTTCCATTTTTATCAAATCATCAATAGTTTGATCATGGCAAGCATAAATACATAAATTATTCAAAAAAATATTTGAGTAGCTAATTTATAAATATCAATGTTTTTGGTAGTTTGTATGTAATTGTACATTTTTTATCTTTTCTCGGACTTCCCAAAAGCCATCCAAGTTTAAGTCGCAGAAAAAGCAGAGAAGAGAAACGGAATAAAAGCTGTTAAATCTGAGTCGGTAATGAGTAAGCTCTGTGCATAACAACAGCATAAAGGGGAGTTTTAGATGCGTTGCTTCGAAAAGATGTTAAAGTTCGTTGTGGGCGAATCGGGGGTTTAACTAGGTATTATTGAAGAAAAGAAATGACATTGTTAGATTTATTTCGTCACCATTAATGCGTGAGTTTCTTGGAATTAAGACGACGCGGCCAAGTAGCGCTGTTTTCGCTTTAGTTATCATCGTCACCATTTACTTCCACCTTCTTCGTCTTGTGATTAGGGGCTAAGGTATGCCTGAAATTTTGAAGTAAAGTGATTAGTAATTATGCATGATTACGTTAGAAGTGGAGACAATTAATCAAGGATTAGGTGATGGGTGGATAGTATTTACATATGGATTTAGTATTGTCAAGCTCAAATTGTGAAAAAAGATAGCAAAATTTATTTTCTCTGAATTGACAATTTTTTGTGATTGCCTTAGTTAGAAATTAATATTTCTTTTTACTTTTTTTTTTTTTGAAATCTTAGTTTTATTGGCATTTTTTTTTTTTTTGAAATCTTAGTTTTATTGGCATTGTACTCGTTTGGGCTTAAGAGTTCAGTATTGTTATGTTGTTGAGGAGATTATATTTATTCAATTTGAATTTACAATTTTTTTTAAAATCTTATGAGCTAAATCCTACTTGCAACCAAGCAACACCAAAATCTAACATGTCTACTAAATTTTAAAAAATGCCTCAAAACATTATTATCTTAATCATATTCTTCAAAAATATAATCGTTATTGCACTTAAAGTATAATATATGATTTAAGATTTCATAGGATTTAAAGTTACATTTGTGTTCTTTGGCATGATTTAGGTTAATATCTGCTTACATTTTGCTTGAATCTTGCAAGCAAACAACGCTTGAGGGTACTTATAACTTCCCCTCCATTTTAAAATAGATAATTTAATTAGCTTTACAAATTGGTTTATCTTATAAAAAGATAATAGTTTAGCAGTCCATGCTAAGTTTAATCCAAATGGGTGAGGCGAAGCATGGATAAGCACAATTTTACTCAACTGGGTAAGTCGAGTCACGGGTAAGCATGACGTTAAGGGAAACATCGCAGCGTATAAAGGAATTCAATTACCAAAGTGATTTAGATTACAACCAAAAAATCAATGAAAATGATTTTGAATTGCTAGGTTTTAATCGAACATTGGTATTTTCTTTATAAATAATTCTTTCTTGGCATGTGATTCTCGCTTTGTCATCAAACATTTTGTTAAAAAAATATTTAAAGACAAGTTTAGCCTTGTAAATATACTTTGGCAACATGAAATGCAATAACAAATCCATAAATTGTCAAAGTATGGAAGGGGTTTTTTTTTTTAAGTGTTATGGAAATTGCAAGTTTAGGTTTTTAGCGATAAAAATTTTAGGCTGCTATTACTGCCAAAAAGGATGTTTTTTTCTGATTTTACAAATAAAATGATACTTTAATTGCTTTTATCCTTCCATTAGATGCGCTATTTTTTAATAAAAAAAAAATTATCTTATTGAATGCTAGAATGGTAGATTGATCATTACAAAATTCTAGGCAGACAACATGTTGTCTTTATCATGGGAATGCACATTAAAAAATCAGTAAGCCATTGTACATGATTGCTAGTTTTGTCTAATGTGTTATTAGTTGATTCTGCATTGCAGACAATGCAATCAATGGCTGCTTCACAAATTTTCAGGAAATGACAATTCCACCCAAGAAAAAGACATAATTAGTAGTTGATTTAATTTCACCAGCTCTCAACTATTTGTGAATGAACCCTCTAAACATTTTTTCTCCAAAGAAATCAATGTTCAGAAGAAGAAAGAGTTGGTTCTTCAATCTTTTGGTACCTTTGACACAAAATAAGGAAGATGCGGGTATAATAAAACAAGTTTTTTAATTTATATTTGGTTAATAATTTCTTCTTTTTTTTTTTTTGTTATTTTCAATGGCTTCCTCCGATTATGTTGTGGTTATGCCTACCTGTCAGTTACTTGCTCATATTTAACTTCACAACTTTTTCCATCATGTTAAGATGAGGGTATAATCATAGTTTCTCCATACGAAGAATATTAATGTCTTGTAACCCTTTCTAAAATTCAAGTTCACGAGTTTTCTCTAGAATAGTTTTATACATGATTCAGTTATCGGGCCATTTATGTACATACAATACAATTCTTATATATTTACATATCAACACCTAAACTTTCATATTGATATACATAACACTAAAATCTTTGACATCAAATCAAAAATACCACTATCATTTACATTTAAAAAGTGAAATACACATTTTCATGCATAGGTTTTTATAACAAAATTTCTTAAAGGTAAATATCAAACTTTAGTATTAATATGTACAAGGATAAGAATTCTGCGATATGTATGTAAATTTTCCCTAGTTATAATTTGTTCCCAATCTTATATATTTACATATCTAACATCGAAACTTCAATATTTACATACATGTCACCTTGCCCATGCATGAAAATGTTCATTCCCCTTTTATAAGTTAAAATAGTGATATTTTTTTTATGCGATAGGAAATATTTAGGTGGTTTAAATGTTAAAAAGTAAAGTTTAGATGTTAGATATGTAAATACATAGGAATTGGGCGGTATGTATATACATGCCAAAAATTTTATTAGAATATCACTGCCCTAAATTTTCCTTTATAAAAGTCATCAAAACTTAACAAAAACATCAATAAGGAACTGTTTGGCTGCATATAGGATAAGACATAAGAACTCTCATAAATCCAAACTTAAAAAATAAGATTAAAATTTAAAAAGTATTTAGCATGGCAGCTGTCAAATGTGGTTAAATCATGATATATAGTTAAGTGAATTGTTTCGAGATATAAGATTATTGGGGGAGATATCCTTAAATCCCATTAAATCCTGTGAATGATGTGATTAAAAAAACCATGAATTACGGAGCTGAAAATTCTGTTTGGCGGAATTAAGCCAAATCTTCCTTAAATTCTGCCTAAAACAGGATACCAAACAGCCCCTAAAACACAAATGATGTATAACAATCATGAAAACTACGAATTAAAATATAAAGTAGCCCTTTTCGTTCACTGAATTATGGGACTAAAGAGGTAGAAATGCTTACAGTAGAAACAAACCCTAGTGCGCCTTCCTCCTCTGGGGTTGCTTATCAGTCGCTAACCGATAGATCCAATAAACCTAACCAGAAAACATAATGTATAATTACAATATCAAAATGAGCTTTAGATCAGTGGGGTTGAGAAGAGGATCGGATAATGAAGGTGATAGTTACCAACGCCAATACGTGGGCAGCTATGAGAAAGACAACAAGGAGTGGAACGAGATCCAGTATCCATGGCCGAGGAATTGGCTGGACGTCTCTCGAAACCATGCCCGCAGAGAGCTACGGAGAGAGATCGAAGTGAGGGTTTTTTTAAAATTCCTCTCGGGGAAAGAAATCTATCGTGAGGGATTTGAAAAGAAAGCGGATCCAATGTAATTAGACATCGAACACCAAAAGTTTGTTTTATTTATTCATTAGTACAAGTAAAATGTTATTTGGGTAAGAATGTAACTTTAGATGTGAGATAATAAATTCATAAAAATTAGGTGATAAGTATGCTATTTTTCAAAAAATTATATTTCTAATATTTAATAAGTAACAAATAAAAAAAAGATGTTTCAAAATGGCTCGTTTTTCGCAAAAACAACTCGTGCTCGGTTCGTTATGTAGCTCGTGTTAGATTTGTTCGATAAGCAAAAGAGCTGAATACGAATTTTTTTTTTTCGCTCGATATATAAATGAACCGAACGCAAACAAAATTTTTTCTTTCTTGTTCAGCATGTTTTGACATAAATAATAAATTACAATTATTAATTAAAAATAGAATATAAATATATTAAATTATATTTAAATGAATATTCTACTCGTGAATATCTAGTGTTCAAACAATTTTTTGAGCTTGTTATATAAACGAGTCAAATAAGAACAATAATATTTTTTAACAAGTCGAGTCTGGACTCACTCAAGCTCTCTTTGTTTACACCCCTACAGGCTGCATGCATAACTAGGGTTCTCAAAATAATTTTTTTTTTCGTAAATATCTCGTGTTCAGCTCGTTAAGCAAATAAGTTAAACACAAATAATTTTTTATGTGGGAAATATAAATTTATCAGACACAAACAATGACAATTTTTAACGAACCACGACCGAGAGCTTAACCCAGGCTGGCTCTTTTACGTTCCCTACGACCATATTCTTATGATGGCGTGCTATAAACTATCCTAAAAATGGGACTAAAAATCCCTGCGAGAACACGTGGAAGACAATTAAAAAATATAACTAAATAATTACAACCATCACTATTTGATTTACACGATAAGACGCCACGTTATTTTGCCCTTCAATACTTGATGGACGGCAGATCTTCATTCACATTAGAATTGTAAATTTTATTCAAATATTAAATAAGAACATTTACGTACATACCACTCAATTTTACTGTATTTATATATTTAATACCTAAATTTTAATTTTTACATTTCATATCAGATTAAAAATATTACTATTTTTTAAATGATATATATATATATATATATATATATATATATATATATATATATATATATATATATATATATATATATATGTATATATATAATATGTAAATACGTTGGAATTGATTGGTATGCATGCAAATCTTCTTAAATAAAATGATAATATTTATTATCTTATTTTATTTTAATCAATCAAACTCAAATAAAAATGGAATTGACTTGGATCTAAATTAAATTGAGCTTGAATTGGATATAAAAAATTATTTATGTGATAAATTAGTATGTTGGACTCATTTTGACCATATTAAATGATTGTGTCGTGGGGTGATGACAGTATTGATAGTTCTAGCGTAGTTGAATCTTTGATTATGAAATGTAAAATATGTGGCTAAAATTCACGATCTAGTCCACACGTCCTTTCACAATTTTTTGTTCAAAATATCTTTGATCTACTGGTCATGGTGATGGTGATATAGATGAGGATGTTGTTAGTATAATTCATGTTGGTTGGTTAAAGTGGAGGATGCATCAGAGCTATTGTTTGATAGAAAAGTACCGCTTAGACTTAAAAGAATATTTTATAAGATGATGGTGAGAACAACAAGACTTTATGGCACGAAATGTTGGTCTGTAAAAGAGAAGCATACAATTAAGTTAAGTGTTTTTTAGATGAGGATGTTCGAGTGGATGAGCGGCTTTACAATTAGAGATGCCAAATTAATATATCTATAGAAGGGTTGGTGCAACTCTAGTGGCACACAAGAATATAGAGAGCCATCTTAGATGTTTTGGTCAATTTAAATGATAACCATCTGATGACCTAGTTAGGTGAGTAGATATTTTAGATTCGACTTATGTTAAGAAAAGTAGAGGTAGACGTAAAAGACTTTGGCATATTATATAAAAAATGATTTTAATTTATTAGAATTAAATAAAAATATTATGTGACATTCTAATGGCTTCATTCATATATACATATATGTTGTTAACTATTAAACTGATAATAAGTATGTTCACTACTCTCCCTCTCATAATGTCTTCTCAAAGTTAGACTTCCAATGCAATCATGATGCCTAACATCTATTCAATCATAGTCTCTTAAACTCTTTATATAATGAAAAAGAAGTAGAAGGAGGTCATAAGACAATCTTCATTATTGGACACATAAAATAGTTTAATAAGACAAAGGGTGGACATATGAACAA
>NEWO01000071.1:1621123-1655575 GCA_003013225.1 Phalaenopsis aphrodite
TGATTCGGTCATCACCTACACCATGGGTGAGCAGAGTGAGGAAGTAATCCAGTATTAAAAAGTCTTTTGGTGTACATGTATAAATGTAACTAGTGATTGTATTTTAATGAACCCAAATGTTAATGTCTTCCCTTAAGTTTAATATCTCGTTGGACTCAAGAGAGGGGCCAAGCAGAATCCTTCTGCACTATTGGAAACTCACCAACGAAATTCAAAAGAACTCATAAATTAGTAGCAATAGTCAATCCCCATCTTTTTTTCTTACTCCATTTAAATAATAGAAACATATTACAAACCTCCCATCCCAATTAGGAAGATAATAACCTATAAAATTACATTTAGGAAAACAAATATAGGAAAACATAACATGAAAAGAAAAACTTTAATTAACTTTTAAAACCAGAGCCTTTAATTGAGCTTCTTAATTCAAATTCAAAATTTGAATTTTGAATTTTGAATTTGAATTTGAAACTTTAATTAGGATTTATTACCCTTTCTGATTTGTCTCAGTTTTCAAATCCTCCTCCATAATTTAAAACTTTAATTTGAATTTTGAATTTGAAAGTATGATTTATTGCCCTTCCTAATTTATTTGAGTTTCTAAATTCTCCTCTATAATTTCCTCTGGATTTGCATCAATTGCCGACACTCCTGAAGAACTTGACTCCGATAAGTTATGTTGACGGTAAGTACAAAAAAGATGTGGATTTAAACGTTAGAGCTCGGATGCTTGTAACCAAACCGAGTCCTTGAACGATTTTTCCATTGGACTAAGAACTTGAAATATCCTCCCCGACGAGTCGAAACAAATTGATGGTCTAGAATGGTAGCAATCTCATCTCGTGGTATTCTATTTTCTGGCATTCGCATGATCGATGATTCGTTTCGAGCTGGTAGTGCAGAAAAGTCACGGTCATCTCCTTTGAATGCAGTAAGGTTTTCAATGTTAAACACTGGGCTAATGTCGAAGTTGGAGGGTAGCTCAATAACATATGCTTTAGTTCCTAATTTCTTGATAACTTTAAAAGGACCTGCTCGGCGGGCATGAAGCTTGGTAAAACTCCTCAGAGGAAAACGTTCCGGCCTTGACCGAACAAGGACCAAATCCAGTTGTTAAATTGACGATCCTTACGTTTTGAGTTTGTTGATGCTGCATAAGAATTTGTGTGGAACGTAAGGCGCCGCTTGCATTTTTCGTGAATAGTTTGCATATAACTAGAAAAATCTGTTGGAGCCTCACTTGGCCTGGGTGGCAACGATAATGAGTTGATATCTAGTGGAATGTTGGGTCGAAACCCATAAACCACTTCGAATGGAGCACAACCTGTTGATCTATTAACAAAGTTATTGAAGGCAAACTTTGCATGAGAAAGTATCATATCCCAGCTGGTAACGTGATCCGCAACAAGACAGCGTAGTAAGTTCCCTAAACTCCTGTCGGTCACTTCAGTTTCACCATTAGTTTGGGGGTGAAATGCACTTGAAAACATCAACTTGGTTCCCATTTTTACCCACAGAGTCTTCTAAAAATAACTTACAAATTTGGCATCTCCATCGGACACTATGGAGGATGGGAGACCATGTAAACGGACAACCTCATTCATGAATATTGCTGCAACTTTGGATGCATCAAAGGTTTTGTGGCATAGAATAAAATGGGCATCTTAGAGAAGCGATCTACCACCACCATGATTGAGTCGTGTTGCCGAAGAGTCTTGGGCAACCCAAGAACAAAGTCCATACTTATGTGTTGCCAGGTTTGTCCGGAATGGGAAGTGGTGTGTAGAGTCCAGGCTGCTGCTTGGTCCCTTTGTTGAGTTGGCAAACTCAGCACCAGTCAACCACGGTGTTCACATCTCTCCTTAGTCGAGGCCAATAGAAACGATTAACCACAATAGCATAGGTTTTATCATACCCGAAATTCCCCGCCAAACCCCCACCATGGAGTTCGGAAATTAGAAACTCTCGCATTGACCCGCGCGGAATGCCGAGACTGGACTTAGAATAAGAAGTCCTCCCGCAGCATGTAGTCATTACCCGATGGTCGGTTGTGCTTGAGATCATTTCATATCTTGCTGAAATCTTTGTCATCGGCATACTCGGTTTTGAGACTGTCGAATTCTGTAACATTGATGGTAGATAAATGTAACACATGAGGCCTTTTGCTCAAGGTGTCTGCCACCTTGTTCTCCGCCCCCGACTTATGCTTAATAAGAAATTCAAATTGTTGTAGGTAATCCATCCAACGTGCATGTCTTCCATTATTTAAGTGCTTCAAAGAGTCATGATCGGTATAAAAGAATGAATTCCTAATTGATTAAATAAGGCAGCCAGTGCTTCAATGTTTGAATTAATGCATAAAATTTCATATCATAAACTGAGTAACGCCTGCGAGTATGGTTGAGTTTTTCACTGAAAAAGACAATGGAATGACCTTCTTGAATCAGAACACCTCCGATTCCCACATGCGAAGCATCACACGCCACCTCAAAAATTTTAGAGAAATCTGGCAATTTGAGTATCGGTGCTTGTCTCAATTTTTTTTAATCTCATTGAAGGCTTTTGTTGCCGCAACACCCAAAAAAAAAATTTCTTTCAAGCACTCAGTGATTGGGGCCATTATGGTGCTGAAATTGCGAATAAATCGTTGGTAGAAGGTGGTCAAACCGTAGAAGCTCTTGACTTCAGAGAAATTTCAGGGTGTTGGCCATGCCTGGACAGCGTGCACCTTTACGGGATCAGCCTCAACTCCCTGGTTTGAGATGATAAATCCGATGAACTTGGCACTTGTCTTCAGAAACGAACACTTCTCCCTATTAATAAAGAGTTGTTTTGTCTTCAAGACCTTCAGTACCTGTTCGATGTGGCTCAAATGTTTCTGCACGCTTCGACTGAAAATTAATATATCATCAAAGTATACTACAACAAATTTACCCAAAAAAGGTTTGAGGATTTGCGTCATGACCCGCATGAACGTGCTGGGAGCGTTCGTTAATCCGAAAGTTATAACTAACCATTCGAACAACCGAATTTGGTGATAGCCACTCTGGAGATCTAACTTGGTGAAAATAGAAGAGCCACTTAGCGAGTCTAACATGTCGTCGAGGCGTGGGATGGGAAATCGATACTTCACGGTTATTTTGTTGAGTGCGTGGCTATCTACACACATCCTCCAACTACCATCCTTCTTCGGTGTCAACAAAACTGGAACAACACAGGGAATAAGGCTTTCTCGAATAAACCCTTTGCCTAGCAGTGCTGAATTTGTCGGCTAAGCTCTTCGTTTTTTGTTGGACTCATTCGATAGTGTGGGATGTTGGGCAAAGTTGAATCGGGGATCACGTCAATAGCATGTTGGACTTCCCGAATGGGAGGGAGTTGATTCGGCATTTCATCTAGCATGATATCCTGGAATCCTTCCAGCAATGCTGAGAGCTCCGGTGGAATGTGATCGTCCCCTTGCGTCGCCTCACGTGTGACTATCATAAGCACCATCTGGTGGCCATGCATAGCGCGAGTGAATGGGTGCATCGCCATAACTGGGCACGCTTCCTTTTTTGCCTCAAATTCCGTAACCTGTAAGGGATATAGAACAAACTTTTTACCTTTAAAATCAAAGGAGTAAGCGTTAGCATACCCGTCATAAATTACTTTCCGATCGAAGAGCCAGGGTCGCCCTAATAACAGGTGGCAAACAGTCATAGGAATTACATCGCACCATGCTTCATCTTCGTATGTTTCCCCAGCGAGAAGTTAATCAAACAACGTCGCTTCACAAGGACGTAATTAGTTTCATTAACCCAACTAATCCGATAGAGAGCGGGGTGCTTTTCTGTGTTTAATTTCAGTCGTTCTACGACGGTTTCAGAAATCACATTCATGACACTCCCATTGTCAATAATTACGTTCAACGTCCGACTATTATGCTCCAGTCGTGTATGAAAAATATTGGTGCGCTGCCACTCGGGGTTGGTCTGGAGTTCTTTTTTTATCCCGTCAATACTCTCTTGATTACGCAGCTGGGTAACTCCAACGCGCTCAAATGTTCTTCTTCACTGTGAATATCCTCATCGGGATGCTCCTCCTCCGTGTCTTCGCCCACCTCCACCTCCAGTAGCTCCTTCTCGCAGATAAAGGCTAATTTCTTGTCTCTTGTCGGACATACGACGACATAATGTCCGAAGCCTTTACACTTATAACACTGAGGTTCGTCGCTGGTAACTTTTGTTTTTCCCTTTAAGTCTCCACTTTCCGTGACTCTGAAGTGTCTTTTCGGAGCTGATGCTCTTTGGGAAGGAGTTGGAGTAACACCTTCTTGTCTTGTGTCTGTCGTCGTCACTTTCCTGATCACCGTAGAACCCATTTGTTTCTCAATATGAAGAGCCAACTGGTACACCTCCTCGACGTTGATTAAGCCAGCAATCCACATCTCTCTACGTAGCTCACTCCGCAAGCCGGTGTGGTATCGAGCCAAAGTTTGTTGTTCGGTTTCTACGATTTTGCTACGGGTAGTCAACTCGTGGAAGCGGTCCGTGAATTGATCTACACTCATCGGCCCCTGCCTGAGCTGCAACATTTCCTCGAACATCATTTGCTCGTAATCGATGGGCAAATATTTTTCCTTGAGTCTCTCCTTCATTTCTTCCCAATTGGAGACCGTTGGACGTCGTATACGTCGTAACTGTTCTTCCACACTTGCCGACCATGTTCGTGCGTGCCCCTTCAATTTCATTCGGACGTACCGAACCCTCCTATCCTCTGAGACGGAAAACCAATCGAAATAATTCTCGATTGCTGTTAATTAATCCTCGAACGCGTTGGGTTCCAGCTTCCCGTAAAAATTTGGCACATCAATCTTCGTTCTCTTGGTGAGTTCATCTAGAGATTGATAATCTAGACTACGTTGTACTTGTCCTCGGCGGAAACTCTGCCTCTGGTGCCAAACTCGCGATTCACGGTTCTCCAGCTCCTGAGATTCATCATCGTCCTCTACGTCCTCCGTGTGTCCGTCGTTGTCGTCCCTTTTTCTCCCATGAGATGCTTCTTGTCCTCGTTGATTACTAGGGTCATACTCCGTTTGCGCATAGCGTTCCTCCATAACATCAAACCGATGAGTGAGTTGCTCTAAAGCGGTGGTGAGTTGGTGGATGGGGTTGATTTGTGTGATGATTGACGGGGTTTTGTTCGTTTGGGTGCGAGTTGTTCACCATGGCATATGAGCTACCACTGCGAGTTACAGACATGAGATGAAGACTTCGTAGTGAGGGAACTTCGGTCAGCTCTGATACCAAATTGATGTCTTCCCTTAAGTTCAATATCTCGTTGGACTCAAGAGAGGGGCCAAACAAAATCCCTCTGCACTGTTGAAAACTCACCAATTAAATTTAAAAAAACTCATAAATTAGTAGCAATAGTCAATCCTCTTCTTTTTTTCTTACTCCATTTAAATAATATAAACATATTACAAACCTCCCATCTCAATTGGGAAGATAATAACCTATAAAATTACTTTTAGGAAAACAAATAAAGAAAAACATAACATGAAGAGAAAAACTTTAATTAACTTCTAAAATGAGAGTCTTTAATTGAGCTTCTTAATTCAAATTCAAAATTTGAATTTTGAATTTTGAATTTGAATTTGAAACTTTAATTGGGATTTATTGTCCTTCCTGATTTGTCTCAGTTTCCAAATCCTCCTCCATAATTTAAAACTTTAATTTGAATTTTGAATTTAAAATTAGGATTTATTGCCCTTCCTGATTTGTCTGGGTTTCCAAATCCTCCTCCATAATTTTCTATGGATTTGCATCAAATGTATATAATTTCATTATAAAGTGAAGTCTCAAATCTCCCTAACGAAACTAAACTAACAAGAAAATCTACTACTACTTTGTAAAATCAGAAGACCAACATAAATTGATGAAAAACACAACACTCCAAAAGATCTCCTCCTCGATGCACCTTGATCGAAGATGATACTACATAATTGTTAGTCCATATATCTTGCATGAGATATCAAGAGAACAATACACCTTATGTCATTCTTGTTTCACTCATTCATAATAAGGCCTTGATAAACCACAACAATTTCTTTTTATATTGCCATGACTCATGGCTACTCAATGGAGCCATAAGAATAGTCCATCCAATGCATGGAGCTCTCTTTAATGCATGGTCTGAGGAAGGGTTAACATACACAGGTTTGCTTTTGCATTTGCATGGAGGCTTTTTTTCATGAATTGAATGTGGGACCTTTAGATTACGTAGAAGGATGCTCATTGAAGCTATATAGACATTGTTATTTTGACCCAAAATTATTGAACTAAGGTAAAATGACACTTTTGTAATATGGTACCGCTCATCTACCACGTCTCACCTACTGCTCACATATCTCCCACCTACCACTCTCTTGGTTCTATAAATAAAGAGGGTGTGAGACTTAGGAGAGCAAGGGAAGAGATCTTAAGCTACCACAAAGGAGGAGAGAATTGTCAGAGAGCTAGAGAGGAGGAGAGCATCTTGAGGCATTGTATTAAGGTGTCGCTTGAAAGGGAGGTTATAGAAGGAAGATGATGGCTCATCTCTATGTATAAGCTATGTATTCTCCATTTATTTTGCCTTAGTGAACTATTTGATTGATTCCCTCCTGTGGACGTAGATCCAGTTGGATCGAACCACGTAAATGATCTGTGTTTGCTTGTGTTCTTTGCATTTCATTTCTATGTCAGGAAGTACATATCTCACAACAATTGACGCCGTCTGTGGGAAGATCCATACTTCTTGGCTAGAGGTGTCCGCGTAAAAGTGTTCGCGGCCAGCGACGAAGAAGAGGAGTTTGACATTCACGAATGGAGGAGCAAGCGGATCGCATCGCACACAGCCGAATCGCGACATATTCGGTGAGCAGTGGAAGCTTTGATTGACTGGATTCGCACCACAGGTTGTGCGGTTCGACGAGACGGAGGAGGAACAGTCCTCGAGCGAGGGCCAAAAATTTGGGACAAGGCTGTCAGCAAAGGATTTCAGAGCAAGAGTTCGGTCTTGCGAGCAGCTCGGTCAGAGGGAAGAGGCGGAGATTGCGCAGAAAAGGGTTCGGGGAGTTCCCTGTTTGGGAGTTCGCGAAGCAGGAGAACCTGAGCAGTTTGGCAAGGCGCGACGGCTCTGGAGAGGTAGTTATTCTCGTGCGAGAGGCAGAGGAGGAATTCCTGATTTGTTCCACTGAACGCAGAGGAGTGCCTGCGGAAAGAAGGCGCGAGCACAAAACAAGAAGTTTTCTCAGGTGGACAGGTGTGATCTCTGCCAGAAGGAATCAGAGCTCTCCGTTCGGTTGGCGAAGACAGTGGAGTTCACGGGGAGAATGTAAGAAATTTGGTGAGAATCTCTTGGACAACAAGGCGCTAAAATGCTGGTTTAGGCTGAAAATTTTTAGTTGTCATACAATAGTACAACATTTTGGTGATTTCAACATAGTTCTTGGAAGGGCAGCAGGTAGGATTCATTGGAAAAAATTCTAGCCATGACAATGAGTTTCGCCAAGTTCAGCATTGAGAAATTCAACGGGAAGAACGACTTCGGCCTATGGAGAGTAAAGATGGGAGCTCTATTAGTTCAATAGGGTGTTGCAGAAGCCTTGCAAGGGTCGGCGATATTGCCGGCCGACATGACCGAGAGAAGAAGATCGACATACTGGACAAGGCCCACAGCTTGATAATCCTGAGCTTGGGCGATAAAGTTCTGAGGGAGGTGTCGAGGGAGACAACAACTCAAGCACTTTGGGTCAAACTCGAGGTACTCTACCTGACAACTCTGGCTAATAGGCTCTTTTTTAAGCAGTTCCTATACTCCTTCAAAATGCATGAAGAGAAATCCGTCTCAGAGCAGATCGACGAGTTCAACTAGATCATCAACGACCTCGAGAACATCGACGTCAAGATGAATGATGAGGACAAGCACTGTTGTTGCTAAACTCTATTCCTAAGAGCTACGAGCATTTCAAGGATGCGATGTTCCATGGAAGAATGCAGACTATTACTCTGGAGGAGGTTCAATCTCTGATTAGAGCCAAAGAACTTCAGAGGAAGCATGACAGGGACAAGGAAGTCAGCAGAGACAGTCTTATTGTCAGAGGAAGATTGAACAGTAAAGATTCAAGAAATGGTCAGTACAGATCAAGGTGTCATCAAGGGGATCTTTCAAGTGCTATCACTGTCACAAAGACGGTTATTTCAAGAGGGACTGCCCAGACAGGAAGAACAAGTACCAAGAAGAGCCAGAACAATCAGGAGAAACAAGCTTAGCCTCTGATGACTACAATTCTGCTGAGGCCCTGGTGATCACAGAATCTGAATCCAGTAAGGAGAGGATCCTCGACTCAGGGTATTCTTTCCACATGTGTCATCACAAAAACTAGTTTGAGACACTGCAACAAGAAACTAATGGGTCCGTTCTACTGGGAGACAATAAAGCTCACATGATTGTTGGAAGTGGATCAATCAGGATAAGGATGTTTGATGAAGTTGAACGAGTACTGAAAAATGTCAGGTACGTACTAGAGCTCAAAAGAAATCTGAATTCTTTAGGTATGCTGGAGTCAAGCGGATGCTCGTTCAAGGCAGAGAATGACTGCATCAGAGTAACCAAAGACCCTCGTGTCGTCATACAAGGAGTCAGGAAAAATGGGTTGTACTCTCTTATCAGAAGAACCACGATTGCTAAGTACATGTACTGTTTGGACTTAGCAAACTCAAGCAAGGGCTGAGGGCCCCTCAGGGGCCAGGTGGAGGGAATCTTTACTTCGAAGCTTCTTTATTGAGGGTAAATGTGGAGAATTGTTATTTTGACCCCCAATTATTGAACTAAAGTAAAATGACACTGTTGTAATGTAGTACCGCTCACCTACCACATCTCACCTACCGCTCACCTACCTCCCACCTACCACTCTCTTGCTTCTATAAATAGTGAGGGTGTGAGGCTTAGGAGAGCAAGGGAATAGATCTTAAGCTATCACAAAGAAGGAGATAATAGCTAGAGAGCTAGAGAGGAGGAGAACATCTTGAGGCCTTGTAGCAAGGTATCGCTTGAGAGGGAGACCATAGAAGGAAGATGAGGGCTCATCACTATGTATAAGCTATGTATTCTCTATTTCTTTTGACTTAGTGAATTATTTGATTGATTCCCTCCCGTGGACGTAGATCCAGTTGGATCGAACCACGTAAACGATCTGTGTTTGCTTGTGTTCTTTGCGTTTCATTTCTATGTCAGGAAGTACATATCTCACAACAGACATAAATAAACTCACTTCAATTACCTCGTCATCCTTCATATGCAATTTACATAAGCCCAATTCATTTCTCAAGCTATTGTATTTAAAGTTCACTAAAAATAATAAAACTTAATCAGTTTGGACGCCAATAAGAAAAAATATAATATTTAATAAAAAATCTTAACTTACTTAAATTTCTAGGAAGAATTTAAGTGAGTGGGGCCTACAACATTATATTGGTGCAATGTTTTAGTAATTCTTATCCTTTACTCAATATTGTTGCAATAAGCTTGGATCTCCTCCATATATCCTCTCTAAATTGAGCTCTTCACGTTCCTAGTCCTTAAGAGGCTGAGCATCTTACAGCCACAAAAAGGCATATGAAAATCATAAAATATTTCTGAATATGTTTTTCTTTTCAAATTGAGATGAATCCATCGATATTAAAAGTGTGGTTACCTTTGAATTTTTGATACTTATAAAAATAAGTTTTTTTTTTTAATACTACATGACACTTATACCATGATTAAAATTGAACTCCTCTATACTAAGTGACGAGGGAATTGTCCTGCACAGGTTCCTCGCAATCCCACTTCCGCAGTTCCGCAGCTTTTGCGAGTTTCACGATACGATCTCAACCAGAGAAGTGGGTGCGGGATTCTCATTGCTGCTATATTAGTCAGACCCCCGTGGGTCCATATTTAATATATTTTTTTTAATTAAAATTAGGATATTTGAGAGGAAATTATTTATATTTTGTTATTTTCTTGTTTTGACAGACTTCAGCTATTGTTTTTGTGCCTTGGAAGTTCTCTATTTTTTTTATTTTTCAGAGCATTATATTCTGTTTCTTTTGCAAGTGTTGTGGTTGTACATTGCTCAAGAACATGCGAATTCCTTCTTGCCGTCTCTATCTTTTCGTTGTTCCATCGTTAGACTCGCTGTTTTCCACCTGGACAGCTGCCAAACGCCTCTTCTCCCCTTCCAAATGACGTCAACCTCCAATATTCTCATTCCCTTGCCATTTCACAACCACCTCCTTGCTAAATTCTCTTCCTAAACACCTTCTAGAAGCCCTAATATATTTTCAAATGTGATATATTGCTGTGAATTGCCTTGTTCTTGGTTTTCTATTGAGCTTATCTGAACTGATGCATTTAATATAAATTAGTTTAAATGTTTAGTTCTTACTCTTTTTAATGAGAAAGTTCAATCTGTTCTTTAATTCAACAGGTGTTAAAATTGTAGAAACTCAAGAGAATGAACTACTTATTGAGCCTAGACTTCGATGGGCTGGTAATTGCAATGTCAACGTGGCTCTAAAACTGTTTTCCCTTAAATTCAATGTACAGGTAAGCCACTAAACGATAAGATAAAACGGACAGTATGTTTCTAAAAAAGACAAAAAAAAGGATGATTAACATACGTACCACTCATCTCCTATGAATTTACATATCTAACACCTTACCTATGCATGAAAATGTGCATTTCACTTAAAGTTAAATTGATGGCATTTTTTTATGTGAAAAGAAATAGTTTAGTGGTATTAATGCAAAAAGTAAAGTTTTAGTGTTAGGTATGTAACTACATAAGAATTGTGTGGTTTGCATGTAAATGTCCTAAAAATGGCCTAATCTTTGAACCATTTTTCGAATTTTTTATAGTTGTTGGATTTACAAATATTCTTGGCACCTCGTATTACTCTAAAGCCACTTGTTCCAAGTTTCCCATGTTTTTCAAGCATAAGTGTTTCTTTGGTGGAAAAGGTAATTATACTTGGAATGATTTTTTGCTCAAGTGAACATTTTTAAATCTTTTTTCCAAATAATTTTTCATTTTTCTGCTTCTTTATTGCAGCCTTATCTTGACTTTGGACTCAAACTACTTGGGGCAGACATCATGGCCATTCCTGTATTATATCGCTTTGTTCAGGTCTTCAAACTTCCATAATCTACATTAATCTGGGAAGCATAGTTTTCTTTGAAGTCTGGCATGATTATTTTTGTTTTCTTACTATAATTCTAGAAAATAAGTTTTGAACATACTTCAAAATTGGATTGAAACTAACCATAATCTATATGAAATTTTCTTTTAAGGACAAAATTGCTTCCGAAATTTCAAAACTCTACCATTGGCCTAAAGATTTGGAGATAAAAATTCTGGATAATGCTAGGTAATTCTCACCATCTAGAATTAGGATGAGTTTTTTCTCCTTCGCTTTTGTTCTCAATGAGTTACTTCTTGTAGCTCAACTTTGTATGAAATTTTGTTCTTTAAGAGTAAATGCTTTTACTAGATGGACATAACTTAATTTCTATCTTTTTTAAGTAAATTGTTCGAGAAGTTACAAGTTGCATGCTGACATTTATTTAGAATGAAGTGCTAAAATAGTCCCTTGGCTATTTACACGGGGTTAGTTTAATCCAGAGTTTAAAAAATGTTAAATTAGTCCCCAGGCTTTTTCAATGGACTATTTCAAGCCATATTAGAAGAGTCTGAGACTAAATTGACACTTTTATAACTATGGAATTAAAAATGTCATCTTGCAAGAATTCTGAGGACCATTTTGACACAGTTCTCCATTTATTTATTAGTTCAGTCAGCTGTCAACTTATTGCATGATTTTTTTTTTTAACTTCGTGTTTTCAGCGGTGCCACAAAGAAACCTGTTGGAATACTACATGTGAAGGTCGTGCGTGCGCTAAACCTCTTGAAAATGGATATCCTCGGTAAATCTGATCCTTACGTGAAACTGAGTTTGAGTGGTGAAAGACTGCCATCCAAGAAAACTTCGGTGAAGATGAGCAATCTTAACCCTGAATGGAATGAAACTTTCAAGCTTATTGTGAAGGATCCTCGAACCCAAGTTCTTCAGCTACATTTGTATGACTGGGAAAAGGTTTAGCTTCCTGTTGGCCTCTTTGTCTTCTTCTAAAGGCATCTTTTTGCATTCAAATTGTTTTAAAATTTAGAGAAATTTGCATATGTAGCACACATTTCTCATGTATTTACATATCTCACACCTAAACTTTTATATTTACATATATAGCACTGGCGCTTTACCTTATGCATGAAAATGTGTATTTCACTTTTAAAAATTACTAAATAATGCTATTTTTGATGTGATGTTAAAGATTTGGGTGCTCTGTGTGCGAATATGAAAGTAGTGTGATATATGTAAATTCATAAGAATCGCATGCTCTGTATGTAATTGCCTCTTTAAAATGATGGGGCATTTACATACAGACTATCCAATTCCTGTGTAGTTACATATCTAACACCCAATCTTTGCTTTTTATATTTAGACCACCCAAATCTATCATATCGAATAAAAAATACCACCATTTTAACATTTAAAAAGTGAAATACATCATTTCATGCAAAGGTAAAGTGGTATGCATGTAAAAATTGAAGTATAGATGTTAATATGCAAATACATAAGAATTGAATGGTATGTATGTAAAACTTTCGTAATTAAAATGATAAAGTATAATTGGTTGGATATCATTATGATTTTTCATATGAAAAATTATGAGAAAAGTGTTAAATAGTCTTCTTACTCTTTACAGCGGATCATTTTAGTCTCAGATTCAATAGAAGTGCCAATTTAGTCCCCATAATCTTTCAATATGTGTTGAGATAATCCCAATGGATGTCTATTTCAACCCCAATTTAAAGAATTTGAGGACTAATTTAACGCTTTTATAGATTCTAGGACAAATATAGCCATGTGAATAGTTAGGGAACTATTTTGACACTTGATAACTAATAGTGCTATGTCCTATTTTGTAGGTCAAAGCCCATGATAAACTGGGCATGCAGGTTGTGTCACTCAATTCACTTACTCCTTATGAGATGAAGCAATTCACGCTTGATCTTCTCAAGAACATGAACCCAAATGATTCACATAACAAAAGAAATAGAGGAAAAGTTGTGGTGGAATTGACATTCGAACCGTTTCGAGAAGAATTTGAGAAATTAAGCGGATTTTTAGACGGCGAAGCAAAGCTCAAAAGCCCAGGAAGCTCTTCTTCCCTTAGTTCTTCCGGTGGCGGTCTTCTTTCTGTAACCGTTGAAGGTGCAGAAAATGTTGAAGGAAAGCATCACAACAATCCCTACGCAGCTGTTTCTTTTAGAGGAGAACGCAAAAAAACCAAGGTGAAGTTTGTAATATTGGAAAAAAAATTGGGCTTGTTGAGATTTTTGGATGCTTTTTCTTTTTCTTTGTTATAATGTGTCTTTTTGTTTAAAAGTTAGGAAGATTTACAAACATACCACCCAATTCCATTGTATTTACCTACCTAACACCTAAACATCAATTTTTCATACATTCCACCTTACCTATGCATGAGAAGGTGCAGCTCACTTTTTTAAAATTAAAAGGGTGGTATTTTTTATGTGATATGAAAGATTTGAGTGTTATAGACTTAAAACGTAAAGTTTAGGAATTAGATATGTACATGCATAAGAATTGAGTGGTATGTATGTAAATGCCTCAAGTTTTTGTCTTGTATGCTTTAACATTAGGTAATAAAAAAAACTAGAGATCCACGGTGGAATGAAGGGTTCCAGTTCGTGATAGATGAACCACCAGTTAACGACATGATACATATTGAAGTTATGAGCAAGAGGAGAGGTTTCAGCTGGCATGCTAAGGTTAGAAAACTATGACAAAAAATAAAGATTTGCATACATATCACTTAATTTCTATGTATTTACATATCTAGCACTTAAACCTCAATTTTTACGTTTATATGCCACCTTACCTATGTATGAAAAAGGTATATTTCACTTTTCAAAAGTCAAAATAGTGGTATTTTGATGTGATATGAAAGATTTGGGCGGTATAATCGTAAAAAGTAAAGTTTAGGTATTCGATATGTAAATACATAAGAATTAAGTGGTATGTATGTAAATAGGCATGTTTCTCACATCCTCTTTTGTTATTCTTAACATGAATATTTTTCATTGAGACTGTAGGAATCTCTGGGCCATGTTGATCTTAACCTCGCAGATGTCGTGAATAATGGGCGCATCAACAATAGATTTAATCTCATAAACTCTAAGAATGGAGTGATCCACGTTGAGCTTAGATGGAGCACCGTTTGACCAACAGGTTTGATTTTTTGAATTTTCTAGTCTTTTAAAACTGAATACATTATCATTTTACATGAAAAAAATGAAAAAAAAAAATGTGTCAAAATGGTCAAATTACCCTTTGCAGGTTGCATTTTAGTGCTAAAACTGAAATAGTCTCCATACTTTTTTAAAAGGGGGATTATTTTGAGTCCCATTAAATATATCTAGGAACTAATTTGACATTTTTATTTATTTTGGGGCTAAATTGGCCTCTCTAAGTAGTGAGAGAATTAGGGTTTTCAAAAAGCCGCATGGTTTGGGAAAAGTTTGTATTCAACTTGCTAAGTAGCTTATGTTTGATTCATTCGTTAAGCAAACGAGACAAACATAAATAATTTTTTGAACATAATTAAAAGATTAGCCAAACACCGACAAACTTTTGTATGATTGTTCGTTTTGCATGAATTAGTTAAATAATTAAATAATTGATATTTTTATAAATTTTATATTGATTTTTCTACATTGTATTTAAAAAATATGTTAAATTTTAATATTTTTGAAGTCATTCGAGATAATTATGAGCCAAACATAAGCTAAAACAAGCAAACAACGAATTTGCATCAAGCCGAACATGAACATGCTATTCACGAGCTTGTTTCGAACCAAAAAATTTTGAACAAGCGGAACCTGAACAAATATTGAGCACATTCAAGCTCGCTCGGTTGCACCCCTAAAGATTACAATGTTAGCACTTTTCCCCCAAAAAAATACATATTCAGCATCTTCATTTTCAGCAGAATACATTGATTTATTCTATTACTGAACTTGCTGCTTATGGTAAGCTGCAGTAAGGTTCTCATTCAGCTGCTCCGACATACAGCCTCCGAAGATTGAAAAATAAGATTTTGAAGCTGGAGCTACATGGTTGTGATGAAGCTGATGTCGATCCTGGGTGTAAATTTCTTCTGTGCCTTTATGTAAATAATATATAGTTTTTGTTCTTCAGTTTCGTCTTAACAAATTTCCCTTTCAGATATCTGTGATTATTATGGGCAGAAGTTGTATTGCCAGAGATGTCATCATATTGTACATAGGAATGTAACACCACTGTCCAGTTTTCAGGTGTAATTAACAAAAGTTGTGAGGATACTGGAGCAGGTTTTACATTCACATCACACAATTCTTATTTATTTACATTTCTAATACCTACATTTTTATATTTATTTGCACGTATAACACTCGAATCCTTAACATCATGTCATAAATATCACTATTATTAACTTTTAAAATATATGTTTTTATGCATATTTGGGTTTATAGCACTAAAGTGTTATAAATTTTGTGTGTTCTTATATCTTGTATCTCACACCTTCCGCTATCGCGTTGCCGGGCAGAAAATTTTTATAACTTTTTGAAAAATTTTCACAAATATTTATTGTCTAGATAATTTTCGAATGAACAGATGAAATTGCTGGAAAATTGAGGGTAACTAATATGTCATCAAATTGTCGTTGGCGTGAATTTTGAGTTGATTAACACAAATCTAGGAGCATTTCTTAGCAGGAAGCATTCAAATTGAAATTAAAAATCATTCAGTATTTTTTTTTTTCATTAAAATGACTCGATGAGATGAATCCAATATCACCAAAATTAGGCAAGGAAAGAGTATTGTTGTAGCCATTTCAAGTAGTCTAAAACCTCCTGATGAGGTGTACTCACATGAGTTGCTACTAACTCCATCATTCAAATCAACTGTGGCTTTTTTGCCCTGATTCACCCTAGAGATAAGACTTTACAAGTGGCCTATAACCTTAGTCATGCTATCTTTTCCTCAAATGTCTAAAAGTGGCTTGACTTTATTTTCATTGGTAAGATCCATTATATTGTCATGAGGTTTGATGTGGTGAGTTGCCAGGTGAACTTTCACAAGTGGTTAGTTAGTTAGTTTGTCGATTTGCTAAGAAGTTGAATGCATTTATGTCACTAGAGACCGACATAAGAAAGTTGAAGAAATTTTTGCTAAAGGAACCTGATGATCTTTGAAAGATAACTTATTTTAAAAAGTGACTTCCATGAAATAGCAATTGTCTATGCACGGATGTACCATGAGAAGCTTTAGAAGATAAAGGGAAATCTAACCTAGTTGTTGTTGTGCAAATAGAAGCTAATCTAGGGGACAAACGATCACAATGTGTGGTTACATCAAACGACGAATTAGTAACATAGTAAATGTTCTTATGGAGTTTTGAAAAACAATTTCTCATGGAGGTGGGTGTTTTTTTGATGAGATAAAGTAATAAAATTTGTTGTTGATGTTTGCTTTTAAGTCTAACGATGTGATGTGGCGGTTTTGATGGAATGTTAAAATATTAAAATACCAAGACAAGTCTAGATTAGGCTAGTTTGGATTGATTTGAAATATCTCTTTGGAAAAGTGGCTTTAGATTGGATAAATGGCTAGAAATAATTAGTTGTGGTTAGTTAAGATGTGTACCTATAATCTGGAGTAGATGGGTAGTTTTGGATTGATATATGATGATGTTGAGGATAAGAGAACATGATTGATCCTTGATATGGTCTAGCTTGGTCGAGAACTCTAAAAAGGGGTTTAGAATAATTTTGAGGCTTTGAATGTTGGTTTGATATTATAAAAAGCTTGGGATGTGGATGAAAGAGTGGTGTTTAGAGCAAGTTTTATGAATGATTAATAAATAACTCTAAAAAAAATAAATGCCTAATCTTGTCGAAGAATTGCAACACTTGAAGTCACCAAGCAATAAACAACAAGAGAGAAAATACCAGTACAAATATTTCATTCAACAACTGATCAAAATTCCTTATATATTAGCTTTATATATAGGGATTGCAATGATGAAAAATTCAAAAAAAAAAGGAGGAAATTATAAAGAGTGGTTGGTGGTGGGTCATTAATGGAGGAAGACACTAACCACATTTCTAATTTATTACTATTTGATTATGAACATCCATAAAAACCTCCAAATTTGAAATTCAAATATTCTAGAAACTGAAATTGAAATATAAATAATAAAATATAGATTCAAATATTTATTCTTGATGGGTTCGTGTAATGGGCTTTGAATGAGCTCTTAATTGGGAACGATTTTTCTGTCAGGAGTTCGGACGTCCGGACAACGGTCGCGATGCAGCGATACAACAAATGTCTGATCCTCCGCTGCATCTAGACCATTTTCCGCACATCCGGACTCCAGACAGAAAAATCTGGCTTTAATTTGGCACTTTATTCCTTGAGTTCTTACTTGGGTTCTTGCAAGTGGATCTCTTACTTCATTTAGATAATGTGCTACATCAATTTCAATCCACACTTATTGTATCATAAGGGCTGATGGATTTGTATAGTCCATTGTGATGTGAGGGCTCTGCTAATAAGACTTACAAAGTCTCACAAAAGATAAATAAATAAAAAAAGAAGTTGAAGAAAAAAGTAGGGGGGACGAGTTAGAGAGAAATCTGAGAATTTTAATGTGAGCACAAAATATAAAAAATATTGAGTATTAAAAATTACTCTTCAACCCTTTATTTACAAAGTTATAAGTGATATAAGAAAAGCTATATTTGATTAAATAATATAAGGAGAAATGCTTGATAGCATGCTATTAGTTTATGCTAATATTCTTAAAGCTAAAAGACATGACTTTATTATATGGTCGAATGACCTTAGGTTTGGTTCAATATAAGAAATAGCCATAAGTCTATGGGTAGGGATCAATGTGAAAATCTTGATAGCTTGTTGAGTCGGTTAGATTGGTTGGCTAAATTTGCTCAACTAATTAACTCAACCAAGGAGTGATGCTAGATAACTTGCGAGCAAATATTCAATCAATGATGCTCGACAACTCTCCTTAGAAGATTGACTCGCCCCGCAACTAGGAGTTGGCTAAATTGGCTCGGTGTTCAAGTTGACTAACAAAAGCATTGTCGAAGTGAAGTTTGCAAGGAATGAAGTTCAAGAAAAGATATTTTATAAGGAACAAATATCCATGCAAGACGGCACCAAGAAACCATTAATGATAACACATGATAAGTTTTCATTAAATTTTCATCATATGGCTTGAATCTAGAGTCTTTGCATAAAGCTCGAGGGATTTTCCATGCAAGATATATTTACACTCAAATTGAAAAGCAAACAGAACTTTGTTTTCAACAAACTTATAGTCAAACTAACTAGCTCAATGAGGCTGACCAAATGATAACAAAATTGGCCCGATTTGTGTCAAATCAAGTTTGAAACAGGTTGTTAAACCACTTTTGAAAGCTTTGGATGGCTAACTAGAAGGTCAAATAGATTTGAAATTTGACAAGCTTATAGTCAAATCATGCATCTCGGCGAAACAATTCCAAGGAGCCCGAGATTATTCATCTTCGACATCATTAAGGTTCTTAAATGCCCATAAAATGTCATTGGATCAAATGAATCTCTCCGTGTCGCCTAATTGAATAGTCTAGATTCATTTTTTATTTGCAGGGAGGTCACTCCCATACTCTATAAATAGAGCCCTGCCCCCTTCATGAAAGAGAAGACTGTAACGACCCTTTGGTTGTGATGATCATATTCGACTAGTAGCATGACCACCATTCCATGGATTAGTATAAACATAGTTTGTTTGGTCGCCATAGAAGACATCGTTCGAATTGCCAAGAGCACTGAGGGTAGCAAATCTGCCCAAGTTCCCTGAGTTCCTTTGACTTTTTTCCTTAATAGGTTTATGAGGAGTTTGTTAGCTGCCTCAGCCCGCCTGTTTGTTCTAGGGTGATCAATCAAGGAGAACTTCAGATCAATCCCTTGTTTTGCGTAGAAGTCTTTTACTAGCTGGTTCGCAAATTGAGTCTCGTTGTCTGTGATGATGACGAGCAAAAATCCATACATGTAGATCAAATTAGACCGTATGAAATTCCGAACCGCCACTACTTTCATCTGAGCGAGTGGTCTTGCTTTGATTCATTTTGAAAAAAATAATATTCGCCACTAAAAAGAATATTCTTTGGCTTTTTGACAAAGGAAAAGACCCAAGAATGTCAAGTCCCCACATGACGAATGACCAAGGATTGACTATTTGCTGCAATTTCTGAGCTGACTGATGATGTAAAGACACATATTTTTACATTGCTCACACCTTCTCGAGAAATCCGCTGCATCCTCTAGGAGATTCGACCAAAGTACTCTTGTCGTTGTACACGATAAGCAATAGTCTTTCCTCCAGAGTAACTGCCACATTCTCCTGAATGCACCACCCAAAAGCACATCTCTGACTTCATCCTCTTTCAAGCACCTTAAGTATACCGAAATAACGGATCTCCTGAACAACTTTCTGCCGATTAACATATACATGGCAACTTTAATTTTGAAACAACTCGAATTTTTGATAATTTATATTTTTCCAATCTCTAGGTAGAAGATGTGTTGATCCATCCAACTCTTGGTTCCGTCGTTCGCAACCTCAATGACCTCCATTTCATTGACTGTTGGCCCGGTAAGTTTTTTTGGGTATTCCTCCCAGTCTGATGCGTTTAGAGAGAATATTGCCGACTTGATTGTCCCCCCAGTTGACACACTCGATGCAGAAGCTCTTGCATCTTCCAATTTCCTTTTTTGTCACGACAAGGTATCTGACCATCAGCTCGTCTCTGGCTTTAAGATTCGTGCTGGTATTTCCGGTGGTATACACAACAGTGTTATGACAAAATGACAAAATGACAAAAAAAACAATTAGGAGAGAACTAAGTGAAATATTTAATGAAAATGTAAAATATATTTTAAAACATTTTTACTATTTTAAAAATAAAATATTCAAATTTAAATATTTGTTGGATACATATTATATTAATATTTTTTAAACGAGCCGACACACAAACTAACGAGTTGAGTTGAGGTTAGCTTGAGCTTAACTAGTTTGTTCATCAAAATCAGTTTACGAGTCACTTATCAATCCAAATTTGAATCAACTCACAAATCTATTTAACTCACTTGCACCCTAATGTCAAATAAATTATATGGTGTGATCCACATATGAACACATACTATATAGTGTGATCCACATCTTCAATCACTTCAACATTTATACAGTCATAATAAATAGCTTTAGGTAAAGTAGCAGCATAGGAGCCTCTGTTGAGGCGACCCCAGTCCTGCTCCTCTTCCCCTGCGCCTGTCCCACCATTCGTCGTCCCTGCTATCACCTTCACTGATCGGAGCTTTCGCCTTGCCTTTCTTTAATCCATTCTTCATTCTTCGTTTCTCTGTTCTCAGTAATATAAATGCCAGATCTTCGGTAGCTTGATCTGTCTGGCCGGTGAGGTTGAAGCTAACATTGTTTTTTTCTTCTTGCCCTTTTGATTTCTTTCGAGGTTTCATCAACGTTTTCTTCGGCGTTCTTCAATGCAATTTTCTGTTTGGCTTTCATCAGATCCATTTGGATGGTAGATCCACCTCCGGAGAATCTTATCGTCACTCTCGCAACTCCACTAGTGCTGACTAGTTAGGGGATCTCTAGCTCGCTTGCTCCCCGACCTCTGGTTCATCTCTAGGTATCACTCTTATATCTTCTTAGATAAATGTACTGCACAAACACGAAACATCCCTTGTTCAATGCCTCCATTTTCGATGGATTAATTCGGATCCTTTTTCTTTTCTTGCCCGCTGCGTCCGGACTGGCTGTTTTTGAAATTTGAACTTCGAGTTCCTTTTTTCCTTTCCTCTTTCCCCTGTCCTTCTGAAAAGGATTAGGGCTTTAATCACATCGGACATTTTTCTTTATTAATTAATGGAGATGCGATCTGATAAACTTGACCGGTGTTAATCTCTTTTTGTTACCGAGATCTTATACTTTTCTTAATTAGGTTCGAAGCTTGGAAGTGAGGATGATGATGCGAAGGCTGGCTTGCTGTCGTCGCAGAACCAAAGACTTCAGCATAGACCTTGATGAGCATGACAGTAAGTAATCTGTAATCTCCACTCTGTTTTTTAACAACCAGCAAATATCAGTGCAAAAATAAATGTTTTTTTCCTTAAATCGAATATGAAAGTAAAAACAATAATATTAAAATTTCCTTAGATCAATTAGGATGCATTGTTTGAAGTAAAATACAGAAAATTTTCAGAATTTTGATATTTGATTGGATGAAAACTAAATCCACTGTTATTTATTGACATTTTTGTAATTCATCTTTTAGTTCATTTGAATATAGGGATAATTACCTACCGACCACCCGAAATGTTGATATTTACAAATTATTAATCTTCAAGATGATTTTTTTGAACTACCTTACCGATGTATTTACGAGTGCCACGATTGAAAAACATGGGTTGGGATTTTACCATGAATTTTGATATTGGAGTGAGATTTTGAAAAATGGATGAAAGAGGATGATTGATTTATAAATAGCAAGTTTCCGGTGGTCTGCATGTAATTGGCCCAATATATATTCTAAAATTGCGTCCAGACTATTTTCTCGACCTTTTCTTCCTCGGCCAACGCCCACCATTGGTTGCCTGTTGCTACATCCTAAAGCAATTATTGCATTTAATTTACATCCAACCAATTAACTTCTATATTTATTTTGAATTAAATCTCTCGTAAATTTCAAATTCCTCCCACAAAATATCCTTTATGAGTTTGTCGCAGCAATTAATCCAATTACAAGTGGCCATAAAGAGATTTAGAGCTTTCTTCTCCATATATTAACTTTACCGCCCATTAAAGAACAGTCAGAAATTGTACTGTTTGAGTAAGTGGTTGTTGAAGAATAATTGTGATTCAGACTCTGCTGCCATGACATCAACAGCATACCAGACCATTTTGAAACAGAAACTTGGGAATTTAAGCATTCAGACTCTCACGTATTCCTGTAAAAAATTGGGAAATTTACATATCTAAAACTTGGAATTTTTTTTTTCATTTATATTATTTTGGTGACATAAATTTATACATGAAACTATACATTTCACTTTTAGAAAGTAAGTAGAAGTGTTGTTTTTGATGTGATATCAAAGTCTTGAGTGCTATATATATATATATATATGAGAATTGAGGTGTTAGATATGTAAATATATAAGCATTGCATGATATGTTTGTAAAAGACTTCAACAATTATTTGTGAGGATGCGATTTTTTTTTTTTTTTCTTTTTTGAATTTGGGCAACTACGGTAAGGTTATTGCGCTTCAAATTTGCATCACTATGTTGGGAAATTGGATTCAAGGACGAGAATATGCAACTTAGCTTGGTAATTACAGATTGAAGTAAAAAGATTCATGAGCTATTAATTAAAGGGACAATTACATACAAACCACCCGAAGCTTGCTATTTATAATCAATCACCTTCTCTCATCCATTTTTCAAATTATCACTCTAATATCAAAATTCATGGTAAAATCCCAACCCATGTTTTTCATTTTTATCAAATTCTCAATAGTTTGATCGTGGCACGCGTAAATACATCCGTTTGGTTGTTCAAAAATATCACTTGTGTGGTTAATTTGTAAATATCAATATTTTGGGTGGTTTGTATGTACTTATCCTTTAATTAAATGTATTTCTAAGCTCAGAAAATTGATTTGTGAATATTTAGCTTCCTTAAAAAATGGTTCATTTACATACATACCATGCCATTCTTATGTATTAACATATGTAACACTTAAACTTTAATATCTACATTCATAACATTCAAATCTGTAACATCACGTCAAAGATACCACTTTTAGTAACTTTAGGAGTGAAATGCATCTTTGCATGCTATAGGTTTATAGCACTTAGGTATTATAAATATAAAAAATCTAACTTTAGTGTTAGATATATAAATCCATAAAAATTATGTGGTACTTATGTAAATTTCCCAAAAAATGGAAATTGGAGAGAATCCACCGACTGTTTTCCCAAAGGATAAAAAAAACCAACGGTCTGTTTGTTTTAATGATTTAGATTCCTTCATAGGATCATGAATTTGAAATTACATATAAAAATATCTGTTTAACTTTGATGGGGACCATATGGTTTCATTGCCCTGAAGGCCAAGAGAGTTTTGGGCGCAATAAATGGTGGTATGTAGGTGGATATGAACAGCAGTTAATGGGTGACACGGGGACCGACACTTTATGTTACTGTTCTTCTGCTAGCGGAAAAGTCGTCCCACACTTTTTCTGTTGGCTTATTATACTAGCCTTGGTTTTTTTTTTTTAAATGGGGCATTTGCATGTAGACAAACAAATTCTTTTGTATTTACATATCTAACTTTTTACATTTAAGTCTCAGATGACATATATGTAAAAAATTAAAGTTTTGGTGTTAGTATGCAATTAAATAGGAATTGAGTGGTATATATGTATATCTTTTTTTTTTTTAATGGTGAGGTGCTAAAAAAATGTTAGTGTAAGAAGAGGAAAATTTCTAATCATTCCGACTCCACCTTAATCACTGTAGTATGCTTTTTTGGTGCTTACTTTTTTTAAAATAAATTATACTGCTGGAGATACATGATTTAAAACGAATTTTATATTACCCTTGCTGTCTTTCATATGATGTTATGAGCATATAAATTTGTTAATAGATAAGCCAAGCTAAATATTAGTGTTTAAGATGAAAACTGGATATATTATTCTAATTTAAAAGGAAACTTTTGATAAGTTTGTATGATTTCTCTTATATACGAGTATTTTATATATCATTGACATATTAGTAGAAAATTCATCTGGGTGTAGGAATCCTAATGTAATATTTGAGTAAAAAATTTTTGGAATTAAATTTATCGGCATCCCAACTTTGATATCTATAGGCTTGTAGTTTAAGTGAACATTTAAATGAGTTGAGTCCAAGATCCTAGTTCAAATGAGTTAAAATTAAGCACTTGAATTATAGTTGGAAAGTTCGTGTCATTAAATGAAAGATTAAGCAGTCAGACACCACCCGTCAGGCTTGGGAGGAACTCGCAGAACACCTGGCATGAGGATGTGAGCTCATAACAACAACAACAACAACAACAACAACAACAATAAACCTATATAGTAGTAAGTGTGGTTAGCCGCATGAATATTTTTTCTCCATTGTGTCTTATTTGAGTGTCATATTTTCATTTAATTCTAATTAATTAAAATCATTTTTTATACAATAGGCCCAAGTCTTTTTAGATCTACATCTAACTTTCTTTTAGGATGTGAGCTTAACAGTAAGAAGATTTTCAAATCAATTAAACATGATTACAACAATATTTACCCTCCAAATAAATTATCAGAGAATCTAAATCCAAGCTTGTTCAGACAAATTTATCTGCCAATCTACAAAATAAGATATAACTATACAATTGAATTAAATTAAATGGTCATAAACTTAGCCATATCCAAACTATACATGAAGCATGAATATAAAAAGCTCCTCTAATCAATGTATAGCTAGCAACCTAATATTCATAAATTTAAAGTGTGAGTTTGTCAGAAACAAACTCAGTAGGTGAAAATGTTATTGAGCAAAATATAAACGACAAAACACAAGGCATAATATGAGAAAAGAAAAGGACATGAATAAAACATATGTTATATTATAGCTGTTCCAAATAACATTTAAAATATGAGATCTTTTTAATTAAAATTGATCCAATGATATTCAACAAATAGTAAAAGAAAAGAGAAATCTATATAAACAAATGATCGTTGTTTTCACATGCCAACATATTTACTCATATGTATGTTCTATAAATGACTTTTTAATCATATATTGATCTCTTTTTATATGTAACTATATATATTTGTATTTATAGTTAGTTTACTACGTCACTTTGAAATTGGGAAAGCTAGGCACCAATCTCCAGGAAATCCATTAATTTCTTGTAGAGTTGTCACTTTGTGGATTGGTTAGTTCGGTCAGCCAACTTTCAAAAAGTTTTAATACTGACATACATATTATTATAAGAATCATGTATATTTCACAAATATTATTGGCCATGAATCATTTTTAGGTATATGCATACATACAGACCATGCATACATACATGCATGCATACATACATCCATACATATCCATCCATCCATCCATACATACATACATACATCCATCCATCCATACATATACATCCATCCATACATACATGCATCCATCCATCCATCCATCCATCCATCCATCCATCCATCCATCCATACATACATGCATCCATCCATACATGCATCCATCCATCCATGCATCCATCCATCCATGCATCCATCCATCCATGCATGCATCCATCCATACATGCATATATCCATCCATACATACATACATGCATGCATGCATACATCCATCCATACATATAGATAAATACATCCATACATACAAATACATACAAATACATACATCCATCCATATATACATCCAGACATACAGATCCATACATCCATACATCCATACATCCATCCTTACATTCATCCATACAGATACATACTTCCATCCATCCATACATCCATACATCCATACATTCCATCCATCCATCATCCATCCATCCATCCACACAGACATACAAACATACATAAATACATACATACATACATACATACATTTATTATCACGATGTTGAATTTGAAATGCAGACGATCAAGTTCATGAGATAATCTCTTCTCCATCGAAACACTTCACACCTGATCACTATCGAATGTGAAATCATTGAACTGATTCGCCTATCTGAAGTTGTAGTTCTTCCATCCATCCATCCATCCATCCATCCATCCATCCATCCACACAAACATACAAACATACATACATACATGCATTATCACGATGTTGAATTTGAAATGCAGACGATCAATTTCATGAGATAATCTCTTCTCCATCAAAGCACTTCACACCTGATCACTATCGAATGTGAAATCATTGAACTGATTCACCTATCTGAAGAAGTTGTAGTTCTCTGATCTATTTCTTGGGCACCTCTAAAATTTTCTTTCATATTTATGCTTCTGTGGCGAAGTAACCAGAGAACTCTGCCGCCCACAGTAGCAGTATAATACTTGGGAGGCACCAGAAGATTTCAAACTCATCTTTTCTGAAGGTTTAAAATATTAAAGCACAAACAGTTAGATGCAACAATAGTTAAAAAGAATAATATAAATAAACAATTGTAGTTTTAAAAAGTTATGAGGTCTCAGAGCACAAAGTATAAATCGACGAATAATCTATCACTATAAGAAGACAGTAAACCTTAAAAAAGAGGTTTTTGGTTGCCTTTAAGCCATATATTATCGAGCCCGTATAAGTCACAGAGACCATATTGAAACAATCATATGAGTGATAAAAAAGGGGACCTTGATTGTCTTTAAATCATGTAATACCGTGCTCGCATGTGTAATAAAACCATACCACCACAAAGGCCATTTAGAAGAACCCCTAAGGTCATTTATGTCATCATAGTCTTCAAAAAATACATGCAAAAAGAACAAAAAAAAAAAAATTGCACCGAATCAAAATTCTACCCGATTATTGCATATAGCATCTTTGCAATAAACAATATTTGTTTTTGCAACATATTAAACAAATAGAAAATACATCATACAAAATCCTTTCACCCATTAATTATTGCACTTTTAATTTTCTCTCTCAACTCCATCTCCCCAACATGTACAAGAGTCATAAATCGGATTCAACTTGTGATATTGATTGGCCTAGGCGATATTCATATGCCTCAGTAAGGATATGTGATTGATCATCATCTGCACTATTGAAATCAATGTCAAAACGTGATGTATGCCGATGAATGTAGTTGTGGATAGCCATCGTAACATCTACAATCTTCACTTGTAACGCCGACAATCTTCACTTGTTTGTTGAAAGGATATGTGAGTATATCTCACAAAATAACCCTTTTTTTTTTCAAACCCAATGTTCTTTCAATAACACTATCACTATCACCGCCACCACATCACCACTACTATCACACATACCACCAACACACCACCTCCCCACCACCACCACATCACAACTACCCCCACACACACCCCCAACACACCACCACCGTCACCACACAAATACCACCACCACTACACATTTATCATCAACACCAACTCATGACCACCACCACATCATCACAACCAACAAACTAGAACCAACATACTACCCAACCGAGAAATGGAGCAACAAAACAACACAATTCATTGGTTCCGCATAGAGGACACAAAGCACCAATAGCAACCCATCATATACAGTGTCCGCAAAGCACCAATAGCAATCCATCATACACAGTGTCAGCAAACTACCAATAGCAATCCATTCGAGACAGAGAGCAAACCCTTCGGGCAACCTCTAAATGTCACAGAAAAAAAGAAATCCTCTTTATATATGAAAGGCCACTGAATGGCCTTTGATAACTAAAATAAAAGTTGGAGAAAGAAAAACATGTCAACTGCTCTACAAGCAAAGAAAGTAGTGATCCATGTAGTTAAACTATGAAGCAATGCATGGTGTTAATGAAAACTTTAATTTCTCCATAGAACAAAGCCACAAAATGCAACATCAATCCAAAAACATCATTGAACCAAAAATCGTAAAGAGCAAAGAGCCAAAACGACAAAGGCAAAAAATCTTCAAATTTCATAGAAAAAATATGCAATCGATTGTTTCCCCTTCCTTGAAGCATGTAAGTTAATCAATTTCTCTATAGAGGAAAGCCACAAACTACAAAGAGCAAGCCACACACCGCATTGATCCACAAATCACAAAGAGCATAATGGCGAAGGGAGGGTAGAAGATACCGGATGACAATGAAGAACAAGGGGAACTAATAGAGGATGTCGAATCGATCATTCTCCCACCGTGAGAGAAGAGGAGGAAATACCTAGGGCAGAGACTCGAGAGGAGAAAGCGGAGCGAGGCAGAGAAACACGAGGAGAACGAACCACGAACCAAAAACAAGGGGCAACGAGGTAATAGGCACGCTAAAAATTGTGAACCGTGAGGTCAAGCCCGCGACTCGTGTTTATGGGTGCGTTTCGAGATAAGCCTCTGTACCGCGCGAACCAAACAACGTGTCAAGCTTCTTCCCACCGCACTGCAACAAATAAGCTGTCCCAAAGCAACATAAAGGGGGGTGCCGAAAAAAAACCGCAAGCCAAAATTTTGAAAAATAAAAAAAAAGCTATAACATCCATTGCAACTTCTTGAACAACAACTACTTCTAAATCATCTTCAAAACTACTTTTTTGAACAACTGCAATTACCTCAAGCATGCCCTTAGTTTCCTGTTTCTGGTAATATGGGCTAAAATAGTTCAGATGGAGGACTATTTCAGCGCAAATTTAAAGAAGCTTTGGACTAATTTGGCATTTTTTTCATATATATATATATATATATATATATATATGGACTAGGGAGTGTATGCTTATTCTAATTTGCTTTAATGATGTTTTAAGCCAATTTTTCTTTTTATCCGGTTTCAAACCTGCCTGCAAGCATTTGCATGACCGCCCCCAGGCCCTTTTGAACTTTTATTATCCACGAAAGCCACCATTATTGCTCAACTTTTTAAGCACTCAGAAATATAAATATGAAGGCATTATTGCAGGGGTGATGACCTATAGTGGACTTGAGAGCTGCATTCTGAACAGCTGCTCCTATGATGATGAGAGCGGGGGCAGCGGCATGAGCCGAAGCGAAGGCTGTGCTGTGACGGACTCATTGGACGAGGACTGTGCAAGCTGTTCATCTAGCAAGGAGACCTCGAGATCCTCTTTCTCCTCGCTGTGTGTGGTATCGAGAAAGCTAGATGAAGAGCATTTGCTCGATGAGATGGCGACAAACTTTCACAACCTCCGTCTTTGCAAAAGAGGAAAAATACCAATTGCTTGCACCATGCATCATCTTGATGTTCAGATCATGAGGGAAAGATTTGCAAAATTGCTGCTTGGGGATGATACTTCTGGGGGTTCTAAGGGCATAAGCGCTGCTTTGGCACTCTCCAAGGCTATCACTAGCCTATCAGGTAAAGAGATGCATTTTTTTCATTATCATTTTTTCATCCTCGGAAAATCACCATTGTTTGTAAATTTTAAATCCCTCCTAACTTATGATCATAGAGCGACAATTTTCTAGGAACAATTTCTTGAAATTCATTCGTGTGAATTGGTTGCTTAAAAAATTGAATGACCTTAAAAATAAATTTTGTATTGTATAAAATATCAAAATAGTCCCCTGACTATTTACATCGGATCATTTTAGTCCCAGTCTATAAAAGTGCCAAATTAGTTGCCAAACTCTTTAATATGGCTGAAATAGTTATTTGGATGGACTATTTTAACTCCCATAAAAAAAGTCAATGGACTAAATTAAATATTCTTATAAACTCTGGGACTAGTTGTCCCCTACAAAAAATCAGGGGATCATTTTGACCATTTATCTAGGCCCGCCCTCTTAAAAAAAGGGTGTACATTCTTTTCCCTAAATTGCAAGAGAAGCTGTTTTCTCAGTGGGGCTTACAATCAAAATAACTGTATTCTTGATATATTATCTACATGGTTTAATATAGTAGTAAATGTATCTTTTCTCTGTTAACATATTATTGGTTCTGGACAAATTAACTGGTAACTCAGTATCTGTATTCGGTGAGCTCTGGAAACTTGAACCTTTACCTGAAGAAAGAAAGAACAGATGGCGCAGAGAAATGGACTGGTTGCTTTCTCCAACTAGCTATATGGTGGAGCTGGTGCCTGCAAAGCAACGTGGATCCAGTGGTAAAATGTTAGAGGTATAAGTCCTAAATATGAAGCATGCTTTCTGAATATTCATATCGAGTAAGGTTTCAAAGTAGTCCCCTGATCATTTACATCACGACATTTTAGTCCTAGAGTTTATAAAAATGCCATATTAGTCCTCATCTCTTTGAATATGATTTAAAATTGTTTGGAGAGTTATTCTAGCCTCTATTGAAAGAGTCTGTGGACTAAATTGATACATTTTATGATTTAAAATAGTTCGGAGAGCTATTCTAGCCTCTATTGAAAGAGTTTGTGGACTAAATTGACACTCATGGGACTAAATTGATACTTTTCTCTGTTTAATTAAAAGCTAGTACGCACATACCATCCAATAACCATGTATTCATATCTAAAACCTAAATTTGCTTTTTACATTTTTACCTCCCAAATCTTTAATATCACATAAAAAAGTGACACTTATGGGACTAAATTGATACTTTTCTCTCTTTAATTAAAGCTAGTACACACATACCATCCAATAACCATGTATTTACATATCTAACACCTAAATTTGCTTTTTACCTTTTTACCACCCAAATCTTTTATATCACATACAAAATACCACCATTTTATCTAAAAAATGATTTTCAACTTTTTATGCATAGGTAAGGAGGTATGTATGTAAAATTTGAAGTTTAAGTGTTAGATATGCATATGAATTGAGTGGTATGTATGTAAATCTTCCTATTTGTTACTCTCGTGTCATGAATTATTTTCTTCTTTAGAGCAGATTATGACCCCCAAAGCTCGGTCAGACATCCACGTCAATCTTCCTGCTCTTCAAAAACTAGATTCTATGCTTATTGTGAGTCCCAGCTTTTCTTTTTCTTTTTCCTACTGGTCTATGTTTTGTACATTTTTTTCTATGAAAACAAACATATTTGCTGTTGCTAGCATTGCAATTTTATTTATTTATTTTTCCTCTTATGGATCTCCCATTTCCATCATGAAGTGTGATTAAAATGGTTTATCTGCAGGATGTTTTAGACTCAATGGTAGATACAGAGTTCTGGTATGTTGAAGGAGGTAACAAAGCTGATGGCCGCACTAGCGGCGGCAAGAGGTGGTGGCTTCCTTCACCAAGGGTTCCGGAGTATGGGCTTTCACCAATTCTGAGAAAAAGGCTTGGCATTCGGGCGAAACTTGTGAATCAGGTTCTGAAGGCTGCTATATCTATTAATGAACAAATATTACTTCAAATGCCCATACCTGAAGCTGTGACAGATGCCCTCCCAAAGGTAAAGTTTGTAATTTGATAATTTTTTAGGAATCTTTGCTAACACATGTCCTATAGTCTGCTCTTTCTAAGTAAAATAGTCGTTAAGTAAAATAGTCGTAAAACTTTATAAATTATGAAGATTTACATACTTACCACTCAATTCTTATGTATTTCCATATCTAACATCTAACCTTCAATTTTTACATATACGCTGCCTTATCTTTGCATGAAAAGGTGTACTTCACTTTTAAGAAGTTAAATTTGTGCTTTTTGGGATGTGATATGACAGATTTGGGCAGTATAAATGTAATAAAACAAAGTAGGTATTAGAAATGTATTTTCATATCTAACACCTAACCTTCAATTTTTACATATACACTATCTTAACTATGCACGAAAAGGTGTACTTCACTTTTAAAAAGTTAAAATAGTGGTTTTTTTCGATGTGATATAACTGATTTGGTGGTATAAATGTACAAAATAAAGTAGGCGTTAGATATGCAAATGCAGAAGAATTGGGTGTTGTGTATGCAATAGCCCCTAGTAATTATGTTAATAATCCTTTCTATTTTATTAAAAAGAAAACAAGTCAGAACATGCACCACTGAATTTCAAAAGATTCAAGCAATCATGTTTCTTAATGCTTATATTCCTATTATGAATATATAAACTTGATATCATTATTATAGTTTGGACACGCACAATGAAAAATGCGCTCCATTAGATGAGTGATAGAACTAATATGCAAGTAGAAATGAAAGGAGTTGTGCTTAAGTTAACAAGTATAGATGCTTTGTAAAATAATTGTTAGGGAATAGTCATAACAAGAATGAATGAAAAATAAGAATTCATAGAACCCACCCCATATACTTGGCATATTATCATTTATGGTAAGATTCAATTTGTATGTTCGGTATTTTTATACTTATGAAATAGAATAAATTATTATCATTATTCTAAAAATATTGCTTCTAAAAGACATCAAAATATAGGGATATTCTTACAAGTTTATATAAGCTATTTCCCAAATCTCCTAAGCTCGTAATTGCTCTGAAAGATTTTACATAAATACCATTCGATTCTTATGCATTTACATTCCTAACACCTAAACTTGAATTTTTACATCATGTCATCTAATCTATGCATGAAATTGTGTATTTTATCTTTTAAAAGTAAAAATAGTTTCATCTTTAATATGATATGAAAGATTTGGGTGATAAAAGTGTAAAAAAGTGAAGTTTTGGCATTAGATACTTAAATACATAAGAATTGCGGTAAGTATGTAAATGTCCCAATCTATTTTCCTTGCAGTCGGGAAGAGCAAGCCTAGGGGAGGAGATCTACCGATTGATTACTGCTGCACCCTACTCCTTTGAGGAAACATTACTTTCTATGAATTTAAAAGCTGAACATTCTGTTCTTGAAGCATTAAACCGGTTAGAGGGCGCCTTGTTTGCCTGGAAGCAGAATATTTCTGATGAGGAAATCAAAAGATCACCAATCCATTATCCCTGGAACTTCGTGAGGGATAGTGGATCTGTTGTTGGAAAAATTGAGGTGTGGATCGAAAGAGCTGAGATGCTTGTTAAATTACTGAAGAACAGATTCCCAAATCTGCCTCAAACCTTCATAGAAGTCACCAAGATTCAATACAACAAGGTTAGTAGTTTTCATACGCTTCAAACCAAGTTTTTAAAACTATTGGTTTAGATTTCATTGGCCCAGATTAGGTAGTTTTGATAGTTCGATTGAGTTAAGATTTCGTTTACAATTATTATTATTGTGAAAAGTGTCAAAATAGTTCATTGACTCTTTGCAGAGTATCATTTTGGTCCCAAAATTTAATAAAAGTATCAATTTTGTTCTTAGACTATTTTAATATAGGGTGAAGTAGCCCCAATTTAAACAGTTTAGGAACTTGTTTGACATTTTTATAGACTCTTAGATTAAAATGACCTCATGTAAATAGTTAGGGGGCTATTTTGACATTTTATTATTATTATTATTATTTTGCAATTGAAGTCAAATTAGAAAGGAGTATGATTAACCTCAACGTACAACAAATGTGAATTGTAGTGGGATCTCAATAATGGAATTCTAATAAAACTAAATCCACTCCGTAGTTTAATCAAACTGATGTTCTTTCGCGGAAAACTAAAAACTCCTAATTTTTATGTGAAACATCGCCAAAAACTTCAAATTTTGATCCGAAATTTGAAAACGATTTGAAGCAAGAAAAGTTAACTTATTCCAGATTGTTTCCAATCAAAATCAATCTGAAATCATCAATGCCTAAAACCCCCTTTCTCCTCTTTCATGTAGGACGTCGGCCACTCCATATTAGAGGCTTATTCCAAGGTTATTATGAACCTAGCGTTCAAAATACTCTCAAGGATCGGAGATATTCTTCAAGAGGATGATATGAAGAAGCCATCCACTCCAATCGCAACACTAAAGTTTGATTTCTTGTCTGATGTCTATCTTGCTGGCATAAAGGAGACTCCACCTGGTAATCTAAGGCGTTCTCTCATTAATCAGATGAATAATGTTGATGGAAGAAGAGATTTTGAGAAGCTGAACTGTGACTGAAACTAATCCATCTGGTAGCAGAGCCTTCTCCCACAGAAATTATGCTTGTTGGTATGTATTTTTGATCAAAATGACAAACTTCAGTTTTTTATTTGTGTATTTATTGTATATTTGATGATATTTCTCCATCTTCAACAATCAAAATTTTGCGCAAGGAATGAAATGTATGATGCACGTTTGGGATGGCAGTAATGGCTGCCTTGCCTTGAATTGAGTGTGATATTGGTGCTAGATGTAGATGTGATTCAACATTTCTCTAATTGGACAGCAGTTCTGCTGCTGTTCTAGCAGTTCTTGTGAGTTATTAGAATTAGTAAAGTTTATTTCGTTAATAGTTAGAATAGAAATTTATAATATTTGTTATTTTAATATATTTTATTAGCAAGGATATTGGTTTTTTTTTTTTGTATTTTTCTTATTGCTCTTTTCCCTTGACTTAGAGATTTACAGTAATGAAACTAACCTCTTTTCTGAGGGTGGATGAATATTGTCCTGCATGAGTGCTTTAGCCCAAAGAAAAATTGAAAAATTGACATTGTTTTAATTCTTGACAAATAAATATATT
>NEWO01000071.1:1655637-1696408 GCA_003013225.1 Phalaenopsis aphrodite
CCATGATGAGAGCCCACGCCATGTGCCTAATATTCGAGAACCCCTCGTCACGAGGGATCGAACCCGTGACCTGAGGGGACTTGCAGTGAATTCCGCCAACCAAAACGCACGCATATATATATAGTATTTGCGCCGCGTATTAAGTCTCCTTGGTCTAAGGTTTGATTCCCTCCGAGTGTTGGGTGTGGTACTCGAATTCTTATGCGCATGAGGGATGATTGAGGCTCGTATAATAGCCTCCAAATATTCCTTATATATATATATTTATAGCATTTAAAAAGGAAAAAAATGAATGTTACTAAAAGAATTTCAGCTTGAAATGTATGTGGATTCGCCCCTAGGCACTTGTACTAGCATCCAAATAATATATAGATATGTTTTTGTCCGAAATAACGCCACTCATCAGCATCTGAGCAATGAGGATGGCCGAAATAACGCCACTCATCAGCACCTTTACTCTCTTATTAATGCGTTGAATCTCGATCACAGCTAGAAAGAAGATAATGAGGGGGATCACCATCTTCACTAAAAAATGATAGATGTAGTGTTCAAGTATTAATTAACCATCCTTTATTACATGGATCTTCCCCTATTTAATTGAGGATTTTTTCATATAATATAAAAATTGATTATTTTACATAGATGGTTAAAGATCTTTGAATTATCATTTTGTCCTCTTCTGACATTGACATATAAATAATTTTATTCTAATGTTTTATCCTTTGATAACGTTGTATTTCATCATATTTTTTTTTGTGTGTTCGTCGGTTCACATCCTCCTTATCTGATTCATTTCTTGATATAATTCTTTGTTAGGCTAAGTCGACCTTGAAGTGAATTGGGTCTTATTTGGTTAAGTTTATCTAGAGATTATGAAGTAGAGTGAGTCATCTCATTAGATGTGTTACTTGAGCTTGATATATGAGTTGATAAGATTCGTTTGGCGGCTTGCACTCAATAGCCCATCCTTCGATGGCTCGTACCCGACAACTCATCCTCCTTGGTAGGATAGTTAAGGAACTCCTGGATCTGCCTTGGTGGATCATCCAAATCCTGTTACTCAGTTGAGTATGGCTAGGGGTGTGCACCATTTGGATAAATCCAACAAACCGATCCGAGCCGAACCAATTTATTGATTTAGTTCGGTTTCTAAAATAACAATTCCATATTTGGTTTTAAAATTTGTATAGGTTAGTTTATCAGTTGAGGTTTGTTTTTTGTTTTTTTTTTAAATTGAGCCATATATTCGGAAGTGCGGTTCCGGTTTGGCGGAATGGGCGACTAAATTGTATAACGAATATTTTTACTCAGGGCTTGGTTGATTTAAAATTTAAAATTTGGTTTTTGTAGAATCGAGCTGATCATACAAAATGTTTTGTTCTCCTGAAAAATTATTTGGATCGGGTATTTGGATCCTAGATCTCGATTCATTGCAGTTTATAAAATTCCCAAATCGATTCATCCGAACCGACTAAATGCACATCCCTAAGCCTGGTTGTATTTTGGCTATACACATTTAGTCTCATTTTTCTCTTCTCCTAAAAGGCAAAGCAGCAAATAAAATAAAAGCATACTAACTTAACCAATTTGAAAATTAGTTGGGAATACATCAAACATATGATTTAATTACATTTTATGACATGTGAATAACCAACTCCTTTGGGTGCTAGTTGATTCATACCTTTTTTTTTGCCATCTTTTTCACTTCATCTCTGCTTTCGCATCTTGTTCCTTGACCGGCTCGAATGGATATATGCTTGCTTAACAAATGAATCAAACAAAATTTATTTACAAATGAAAAAGTTTTTCGCAGCTCTACCAACAATAATGAAAAATAAAAATGAGAGAAGTGTGAAAAGCTTTTTAGCCCATTCTATAAAAGTGTTAATTTAGCCCCCATACTTTTTTAACAGAGGTTAAAATAGTCCTCATTGTAAACTATTTCAACTCATTAAAAAAATAGGGTCTAATTTATCATTTTCATTTACTCAGGGACTAAAATGACTTAGTCTAAATAATCAAGAGGATTATTTTGACACTTCTACTAAAAAAAAGAGCTTATGACTCGAGCTCTAATGAACCCAAATGGAGGGTTTAGCCGACTTGATAACAACCGCAACAACACGCCCGCCCTTCATAAAAAAAGGGACCATTCACTTAATTTTCAACATTAATGCAATACATATAATCCATCAAAATTTATATCACTTTCATCCTAAAAAAATTCCAGTGATTTAGAAATTCCTCCACAAATTTTGATCAGAAAAGAAGACAATGCTACGTATACCATATACTGCAAAAATGCATATACAACATTCTGGTGATGAACAATGAATCAAAACATTGTTCAGTTCAGTGATTTACAGATGAAGTGTGATCTCTACAACGATTGGAACCACAACTCAGTAATAACACATCAAATTTAATTGCTATTAATTTCTACGCCAAAAAAAAAAATAAAAAATTATAATAATAATAAGGAAAAATGCTGCAAAGAAAATTTGGATCTTGTCATGCTCTCCCTGCGCCGCCATGACGCTGGGTGCGGAAGTAGCTAAGAAGAGCTTGGGCCTGCAAAGCAGGAAATTGATTTAATTTAGGAAGATTTACATACATACCCATGCATTTACATATCTAACACCTAAACTTCAATTTGTACATGCATAACACCTTACCCTTTAATTAATAGATGTATTCAAATATATTCAGAAAACAGAAGATTGTGCTAAGGGTTAGTTTTGGTCTCTAGAAGTTAGGAAAAATGAATCATAAAACAGTGATATTTGCTATATCCAATGATTTTCATTCCACACTTGAAAAGGAAAATAAAAACTATTTTCTAAATAGAGAAAAATTTCAGGAGTTCATTTACTCTTTACAGGGGATGATTCCTGGAGTGTAGAAAAGTATCAATTTAGCATCCAGACATTTTTAATATGGGCAGAAAAAATTCCCAAGGAAGTTTTAAGAAAATCTGGGGACTAAAGAGTAAAAAAAAAAACCTTATCTAAATACTAAGAAGATCTAGTAAAGTGCTAAAATAGTCCTTCCACTATTTATGTAGGGTCATTTTACTCCAAGAGTTTATAAAAATATCAAATTAGGCTCTATACTATTTTAATACAAGCTAAAATGGTATTCAGTAAGGGTGTAAACGAGCCGAACATGAGCGAGCCCAGACTCAGCATGAGTTCGGCTCTTTTATATTTCGATCTCAAAAAGTGTGTTCGTGTTTGACTCGTTTACTTAGCGAGCCCAACTCGAGCTATTCACGAACAAAGAGTCGTTTTAGCAACCATAATCATGTAGCTATAAGATGTTAAGGATTATGACAGTTTAAAAATTATTATTTATATTAAAACAATCATTTGAATCTAATTTAATAATTTTTATTCTATTTTCTAATACTTTTAATTGATTATAAATCTTTGTAGCTTTGTAGTCAATAAATTTTTTTAAAAATACTACTCATCAATGTATATATATATATTGATGAGTAGTATTTCGAGCCAAACACGAAAGAAACGAACAAATTTTTTTTCGTGTTCGGCTTGTTAACTTGGCGAACGAGCCGAATATGAGTTTCTTAACGAGCCAAACACGAGCTGTTCGCAAGCAACGAACCGTTTTGACAGCCCTAATCTTCAAGGAGGACAATTTTGACTTCTTTTTTTTTAAAAAAAAACTTGGGCCTAAATTAATATTTTTATAGACTCTAGTACTAAGCTGAACCCCGACCAAGAGTAACAAGATTATTTTGACATCTAGTGTAATCTCACAAAAGTTAGTTGGCTCTAAAACTCCCAAGATAGACAAACATAGAGAAAGAACGCACCTTTTCTCTAGCGCGAGGCGTGCCGGACTGAGACAGTGCCACCAATGGCGGAACAGCCCCTTCTTGAAGAACCGTGCTACAAAATCTATTGCTATTCGTACAAAGCTGAAGCAAAGCCGATGCAGCATTCTCCTTCCCTCTCGCCGAACCCAACTCAACAACTTCCACCAGCACAGGAATCCCATGCTCCCTTCCAATGGCAGTCCTTCCTTCCGGAATCGTTGCAAGATTCGCCAAAACAGCCACAGCCTTATCAACCATGCCGGCGGCCGGATCCATCAGATCCACCAAATACCTCACCGCCCCCGCCTGCACAATCCTCGCTTTATTCTCATGAAATGTCGACAGATTAAACAATGCCGTAGCCGCATCCTTCTTCCCGCGACGACTCCCATTACCTAACAAAGCCACCAAAGGTTTGATGGCGCCGGAGCGCCCGATCCGCACCTTGTATTCTTCGATTACGGATAGGCTGAAGAGCGTCGCGGCTGAGTTTTCTTTCGATTCTGAATTTCCGGTTTCGAGCACGTGGACGAGAGGATCGATGGCGTCTGCGTTAGCAATGGCGATCTTGTTGTTGTCGTTGATCGATAGGTTTAGAAGAGCGGTTACAGCATTCTCTTGGGTCTTCGGATCAGTTGAATTTAGAAGAACAACTAGAAGAGGTATGGCTCCGCAATTGGCAATCACGATTCTGTTCTCCATGTTATGCTTCGCGAGAAGTCTCAGATCTTCTGTGGCAGATCTTCGTGTATCGACGGATTCGCTTCGTAGATCCGCAACCAGTTTCCGAACCTCGGTCTCGACGCCAGATAGATCTGGTTTGGTATCAACAGAGGATGAAGAAATTGTCTTCGGATTAAAGCGGTCGGACGGGCGTCGCCAGTAGATTTGACATCTGGATCGAGCATCGGAGAGCTTGGGTTCTATCTGAGGAGCAGAGGAAGGAGGAGCATCGCCTGAATCATCACTGCTAGCATGAGCAAGATCACTGTGAACGCGATTGACGGATCTCAGACGCTCGTTTTCTAGAACAGAATTCGAACTAAAACTGCCGCGGATTCTTCCCTGAATTTGACTGTCTTGAGAAAAATTTTGCTTGGAATGAGTTGGAATTTGATCACCGGACCCAGATTCATTCGGGTCCTGAAAAGACGAGCCTGTGGAGCTTGGATCTGTAGAATGGAGCTTAGAAGATGACGGTTTCTCCTCGAGCAGGTAACTTCCATGGTGGATTCCATTAGAGTAAGCAAGACGATCCTCAGCTGATGAAACACCCTTTTCTGGCTTCATATCTATATGGCTGATGAAAGCCGTGGATCTTACCGGATCAGCCGGCTTGATGTCGTTCGATTCGCACCAGTTTTCGATGAGCGCCTTCACGGTATAATTCGGGATTAAATTACTGTGCACTAGCATTTGGCGAGTTTTGGGGCAAACATTAAACCCTCGATCAAGCCATTTTTTGATATAAACCCGCTCGTAAGTTTGTCCCGATGCCACAATCACGGGATCAGACATTAATTCGAGAGAGAGAGGACAGCAGAAGTCAGGAGGAACAGGGACGCCATTAATGCTCTGTAGCTGCTTTGATTTAATGAGACAATCATGCATATATGTGATGAGTTCCAGAATCTGATCAATGCGCTCCAGTTCCCTATGACTTTCGCTTCGCCCGAGCTTTGATTTAAGCTTATCAAGCGAAACAACCTCCATGAGCAATTCCTCATTAGATGACAAGCTCAAAAAGTTTGAAATTTTCTCCAGATTTTCGGACCAAAATGGCGTTTTGATATGATTTTCGATGAGCACTTTTATTTTATCCGAGATTTTTTCATGATGAACTGACTCAATCTTCTTTGTAAAAGTCTAGAATGAAACGCGGAAAGGATCAGAAAGAAGGAAGAACTGAAATGAATAAGTAGTGAGACTGAGAAGGAATTACCTCATCATTTTCTGCAGATAGAGCAGAAGGGTATGAAGATTTAAGTTGTTGGCAAGCCATAACTGCTAATGTCTGTATTTTGGTTATCTTTGGCTCATTTTGGATCACCTGAGGCAGAGATTAATTAGCAACAAAGAATGAGCTATAATTCATCATTTCTTAGTATTTTGTATGAAAATTTCCTTTTATTTTATAGCTCCATGTTTTTCGAACAAATTTAAACAAAGAGATAAGCGGATAGAAAGATGGCGTATGTTTATAGCACTTTGGTGCTTTAAATTTATGCATGAAAACCTGTATTTCACTTTTTAAAAAGCGATAATAGTGTTATTTTTTATGCGACATTAAAGATTCGAGTGCTATGCGTATAAATATGAAAGCTTAAGACATGTTAATACATAAGAATTGGGTGATATTCATGCAAATGCCCCTATTTTATTTTATAGCGAAAAAAACCCGGTTTTTAAAGAAGAAACTGTTGAACAATTATATAAACATTGAATGGAAAAGATCGGGAGATCAACATACAAAGTAAACTTTACTCATCGTCTCATGCCAGCTTCGAAGCAGCTCGCCGGCTTCATTAACGATAGAATCGAGTTGGATCAGTACTTCTGTTAGTTTCGCATTGGGAATTATCTCGAAGAGAACGGCTTCCTCCAACACAGGCTTCAACAACATCAATATCTCATCAATTTTTTGGCAGTATCTTTTAACTATTTCTGCTTTTATGGCATTACTGGAAGATAAAAGTCCAAAGCATGAGATGCTATTAAGAAGTATCTTTATGGAAGACAGCTCCATTCTACCTGTCATGTAATTTGCAAATGTCTTAGAATAGCCACTCATTCTCAAAACAAATGCATACCTAGTTCTAAACATATAATACTTGGGGCATTGACATATATACCACCCAATTCCTATGTATTTACGTATCTAAAGCCTAAATTTTACTTTTTTGCATTCATACCACTCAGATCTTTCATATCACATAAAAAATATCACTGTTTTAATTTTTGCAAAGTGAAACAAATCTTTTCATGCACAATGAGGAGGCATATATAGAAACTGAAGTTCAAGTGAGATGCATGCAAATCTTTCTAAAAGCTTTAAATTCCCAGAATTCCTCAGGCTGATAGCTATAGCACGAAGCAGAAGGAATGAAAGTGGTTGAGAACCATGGTCAGAAACACACTTAGGTGGTGTTTGGGATCACTTTCTGGATTTTGTTTTTTATTTTTATTTTTAATTTGTTTCGTTCGCATTTTTACAAACAAGTTTGGTAAATTAGAAAATGATTAGTTATTTTTAAGAACACTCAAAATAACTTTTAGATATTCCGAGTGTTTTTATAAACAAATTAATCTATTTTTAAAAACAAAAAAATAAAATCATGAAAAAAATGCAAAACAAATATGTTTTTAAAATAAAAGTAACAAGAAAAAAAAAATTAAAGTGATCCCAAATGAGCCCTTAGTTTATAAAATGAATCATTACAAAAAATGATTCTGGCATAACTGAGTTTTCAACCAAGCTGATGAAATCATAGCAGAAGACAAGGAAAATACTACCCCCATAACCTTAACTTTGTTGCAACAGAAGGATTCGCGTAGGCATTGAATGAATCATTACCATTCAACGACAACATTTCAAACTAAACATGCCTATTAAGCCAAAATTCACACTACAAAGTTCAAATTATAGCCTAACTTGGTCTGATTATGTTGTACTGCTGTTATGTCACACAATTAAGGAGAATAGTGTCAAAATAGTCCCCTGAATCTTCGTAGAGGGTCATTTTAGTCCTAAATTTTGTTAAAATGTCAATTTAGTCCCTAGATTTTTTGTAATGAGGATTATTTTAGCCCGTCTGGTAGCATTTTTAGAAATTTTGGACTAACATAGCCTCATGCAATAGTCAAGAGACAAATGTGGCACTTTACTCAAAAATTAAGTCATTGCAGCCCTGATAGAGATGAAAAAATTACTTTGTAAGCATGTGACCTAAGCCATGAAAGAGTTGCACACCAAATATAGCACATTTTTTCCCTGTACTTACAGACAAATCAAAACTGTGGTCTGTTAGATTTTTGGAAAACCAACAACAACAACAACAAACCTTTATCCCACCAAGTGGGGTTGGCTACATAATTCCTTTTTCTCCAATGTATCCTATAGAGCGTCATATTTTCATTTAATTCTAATAATTTAACATCATTTTTTATACAATATGCCCAAGTCTTTTAAGGTCTACATTTGTCTTTCTTAACATAAGTTAAATCTAAAACATATACTCTCATAATCAAATCATAAAATGGTTGACGTTTAATGTGAAACCATTTGAGACGACTCTCTCTAATCTTGCCTGCAATTGGAGCTACACAACCCATTCATGGATGGATTCATCTCGCATTTTGTCTCTAAGTGTCTCGTCACTCATCCATCTAAGCATTCTCATCTCAACAACACTTAACTTTATTTTATGCTTCTCTTTAAAGGCTAACATTCCTTAAGTCTTAGCAGCATTTTTTCATCACACAATACGCCAGATGCATTCCTCCACTTCAACTAACCAACCTTAGTTCTACTAATAACATCCCCATCTATACCACAATCACTTTGAACAATAGATCGAGATATCTAAAACGTTCACACATTTTAATGATTTGATCACCCATAGTTACAACTCTACCACTAAAGCTACTACTACTAAAACTACATTCTATATATTCAATTTTAGATGTACTCTCGATCATTATCACTTAATAATATTTGAAAAGTTTTTAAAAATTGTGTTTGTACCAATGGTGCAAAGTTTTTGAAAATTATCTTCACTTCAAATTTTCTTTCATTAAAAAGTTTTTGAAAATTATCTTCACTTCAAATTTTCTTTCATTAAAAACACCCAACTTAACCTTGTGTGATTGACAATAAATATTTTTGAGAGTGCGTAAAATATTTACGAAGGTCTCATATATCACTATGAATCAGAGTAAAATGTATTGTTGGTTTGTAAATTTGCGGAGGAAAAGATGCACTATGATGTTTGGCAAACTGACAAACTTCAAATTGTAAATATGATAAATTTTTAGCCTTAAATAAAAAGGAAATAAAAAGATTAAATACTGAAAACTAGGATGACTTAAATTATAATTTCATAACATATATTATTGCCTTTAGAAGCAAAATCAGAATTTAAATAAATACTTTGACATTGTATATTCGCATCAAGTTCATCGTCAAAATAATAGAATCAATTATTTTTCTTAGCATTGTCAATCATTCTCCGAGTGGTAAATTCTTGAAACTCAACATAAAGAGTGAAAATTAACTTTACATTTATTGTCACGACCCGACCTGGGACTTGAAATTAACTAAGACGGGAACACACGATCGGATGGTAGAAACTAAATTTTCAATATTTATCTACAACTTAACTTATGAAAAGTCACTAATCAATTTAAAATAAAGCAGTAAAATTAAATTTACCTTGTTGCAGGTTGTCTGCATCTTCTATAAACGTTTTCTCGTCCATCGTTCATTTTTTAATCACCTAACCTAAAAAGTTAGTTTAACATAATTGTGAGCTAAACAAGTCATTTAATACTCATACTCTTAAACAATGACAATACAAAGAAAAAGAAAACAAAATATGTCAATTAAACTTTTCATAAATCAATACAAATATTTAATATGTTATTCAATGCATTACTATATCAATATCATATCTATATCATTCTATATCTGTACAATCGTCACAGGAGCACCGTCTAAAATTTGTGTCAATTAAAATATATCAATTTCAATATCCTTTTCCATATACATGCACGGGTATCTCAATGTTTTCTATTAGTATCATTAAAGTGTGACTCCATCATAGTCAATCATGTACATACAAACAATCTATGCAAATAACATCATTCATAATTTCATATCACTCAATATGTAATACTATAATGCATTAATTATTCTATATTATGCGATTATAAGCATTCACAACAAAATGACCGATAAAATTTAATAATAGACTCAAAAGCATTCACGTCGTCTTGAGTTAACTTTAATTATCATAATTATTAATTTTTTTATAATTATCTTATTGACTCTTTCAACTAGATTATAATACGATTTTTGTAACGACTTGACCCGAGGCTCAAAATTAACCAAGACGAGAATAGACAGTCGTACAGTGGAAACTAAATTTTCAATAATCATCCACAATTTAACTGATGAAAAACTAATCAATTTAAAGTAAAGCAGTAAAATTAATTATACATTGTTACTAATTGTTCGCATCTTCTATAAATATTTTCTCATCTATTGTTCATCTTTTAATTACTTAATTAGCTTGAAAAATTAGTTTAAAATAACTGTGGACTAAGCAAACAGTAAATACTCATACTTTTAAACTTGAACAAACAAGAAAAAAGAAAACCAAATGCATGTCCGCTAAACTTTTGATAAATCAATATAAATATTTGATATAATATTCAATACATTATTATATCAATATCATACTAATGTTATTCTATATTTGTACAATCATCAAAGAAGCATCGTCTAAAAATTGAGTAAATTAATACACATCAATATCAATATTTATTTCTATATAAGTGTATAGATACCTTAGTGTTCTCCCATTAGTACCATCAAGGGGTGACCCCATATTTGACCATGCACATACAAACAATATATGTAAATCATATCATTCATAATTTCATATTGCTCAACATGTAATACTATAAAAGAATATAAACATTTGCATTGAGATTATAGATAAAATTTAATAATAGAACAATCAATTGCATTAATCAAGCAGTATTAACAACCCATAAAACTGGTTTAGAAGAGATATCAAAATGATACTATAATTTAAGAATAAGAGTGCTCACTTCGCTGATAGACAATCTACTTGCTCTTGATGCCAATTTTTTTCCTCTAAAATGGAATGCCTAAACATGATAAAAAATTTAGTCCATGACATGTTCCTGCCTTTAACAATTATACCAAATTGTCACGTCATGTAATATCATTTTTGTGTCATAGTGTTTATATTCATGCAGCCGACCCCACGTAGTGGGATAAAGGCTTGTTGATGTTGTTATTGCAAAGTTTACGTTCATGCTTCACAAACCAACCCCAAATATAAATTATGAGTCTAAAATTGAATAGCTAATTCACAAATTGTTCAACAAATCATTATTCTTGTTTAAGACATTCGTATGTTATGCACGAAGTTTTCACTTATGTGTTGGGTTATGGTGGTTATATTAAAACGAGAAAGAATTTTTTATTACATAAATGTTGGTTCTAGCATAGTGAAATTAAGGGCATATGATGAAGTGCTTATGACATTGGTTGGACTTGAGTATATTCTACATCTGATAAAAAATATCATATATTTAAGTGCTTTCATGATGTTCAATTCCTTAAATGATGTTTAAGTCATTAAGATTTGCAAAATGAGCTTTGGTAGACTTGGAAGTGAATAGTCTTGGTTAAGAAGTGATAAATCTCTCTTTCGAGATCAGAGATTGACAACACTCCATGGTGGTGGCCAACAAAGCTCAAAGATAGAAGGTTATTGAGACAATCAGTGAGACAATTAGTAACGCTTAGCTCAAGGACAAGCAATGTGCCATCAAGATTCTGTTACTTCCAAATGCTACATTAATTCTTTCAATTGAAGCCCATAAAAGTTTTTGCTGTGTTGAGAGAAAAATCCAAGGCTTAAACTTTGGAGAAGATGAAGATGCATCATTCTTGATCTTGTCCATCTTTTGAAACACTAATTCCAACACCTTTGACTTCAATTTTTTGAATTCTCTTATAACAAGTTCAAATTCAATGGCCAAGGAAGTTCATTTTCACACTTCCTAACAAGAACTTTCCACCAACACAAACAAATCTATTTCACATACTTCATCACGAGCCGAATAAATATAAAAGAAAGATTATGAACCTTTTCAACCAAAAACCAACAAGGGGCTATCTGCCAATGGAATTAGTTTAAACATGATAACTTTTAAATCTTGGATTTAGTAAATCCAATTTCTTCTCAGTTTTGCCTTAAATTCCTCCGTCAGCTGAATCCTTTTTTTTCCAGTGTCGTAACATAAATCCCAGATTTACTAAATCCAGCATGAATATGAATTTAAAGGATTTACTGAGGACAAATGTCTGCCTCATGGCTTCCCCAACCTCGGCACAAATTTTTTTTCTTCTATTTCTTGCTACCATAATTTTATTTTGTGATTTCTAATTGATAATAAAAAGACTTAAATTTCCAAAAGTTCATGACAGAGAGACAACAAAAGAATCAAGCAATGAATTAAGTAGACAGGAGCTCCGAATCCAATTGAAGATGAAAAACAATTCAATTCAAGCTTAATATTCTTCAGCAGGATCTTCATCCAACTTTGAAATCTTCAAACCTTTTATGTTAAATCCTGAAAACAAATGCGAAACACTTCTTACAGATTTAATTGGATTTAACTTAAAAATTACCAAACATAATTTTAGATTTAACAGCCCTAGATTTAATCACCAATTAGCCTCAGAAGAGCTAATTCTCAGGCAGGATGATAGAAGAAAGAACATAAAAACCATCTCATTCATGGCTCATCATAATCACCAAAACCCGGAATTCTCCACAAACTAAACCCTACAAGCCCCTAAATCCCTCATCAGGAGAACCGACCCATCGAATTCAATCTATGATCCAAACAACCATCATACCTAAGCTCTCATCAAGCATCTATCAAACAAAACCAAAATCGCAAAAACGGTCATAAATCGCAGAATCGAACGAAACAACGAGCGTACCTGCTGATTCCCGATCTGAATTTCAGTAAAATGGAGAGAAATAACGCTTAGATAAACTCAAACTGTTTCGAGAATGTCAAAGAGATAAAATACTTCACCTTCCTGCAAATCCTCCTCCGTGTCCCCGGCGGCGGTCTCCTCTTTCGAACCTTCGCCCATGACTTCGCCTACAGGTTTCTGCCCCGCCATGATTGGTCGGCTTCCCTGCTTCAACGCGGAGACGCGGGGCTCTCTATTTAAGGTCCAGCTATGGTGTAATCTGAAGAAAATTTTCGATGGGCGGCAGATTGAGCGAGACAGGCTCAGTCGACTAAGATTTGACTCCAATTTAATAAGAAATTTGACTTTTATTTTTATCAAATATCTCTAATTTATAAAGTTTGAGGAAATAAATTTAATTCTTTCATTTTGTTTCATCTGTTTGATCGATATAGACTATGGATCAAAATGTTTGTTTGATTCATAAATTCTTCTCTGTCATATATTATTTACTTTGTTGATGGTGCCCACTAGGGGAGTAAATGGGCCTAGTCGGTTTGCGAGCTGGCTCGAGCTCGCCTCATTAACGAGCTCATGAGCCGAGCCAGGAGCTTGAGCTCGAGCTCATCTCGACTAGGCTTGTTGACTCATAAGCCTGCTTTATTAACCTCTAGTCATTTTTTATGCAATTTTCAAGCGAGTTGTCGTTGCATCCTCCTCCTCCAGCCATCATCGATACTTTTATCGATGAGCTCCAGTAAAAATTAAATTTTTAGTTTGGTTACGCGAGCCGACTTGCGAGTTGGCTGCTACGACTACTGTTAAACCCCTGGTATAAAAGACAGATGGTAACACTGGGCATGATGAAAAGATTAGAATATGTTTTTTATTCTCAAAAGAAAAATATTGAGCAAGAATAATATAAACTAAGTAAGAATAATAGAAAGAAATAAGAAAGAATTATTTTATTCCATAAGAAGAATATAACTAATACAACATACAACTGAAACAAAATGAGATAAAACGAAAGAAACTAAAATAAAAATAGGAAAACAACTACCCAATCCAGAAAAAAAATACAATAACTTATGAAAAATTGGAAATATCAAAAGTAAATCTAAATTTGAAAAGTTCGCTCTAATAGAGAGGCTCCAGTAAGTGGCTAGGTGAAACATGTTATATAAAAATATTAACAATGAATTTGAAAACAAAACTCAATAAATAACAATTATTTATTAAAGTAAATACAATAACGAAAATGAAACAATAAATGGGGATGATTGACCATGTGTATAAAGGACTTTGCAAAGAATATCACCATCCATAAGGGAAATTGTTGCCAGTAGTCATTCTATGCCATAGTGCGGGTAGGGTGTCACAAACTCTAATTTTTCCACAGCTCGTATAAGAGGGTTCTGTGGCTTCCTCTGGCCACAAGAAGCTCTAGAAGAATGTGTGGTGACTTCCAAACATCAGAATGAGCTTTAAAAGGTCTCACGTCATGTATGGGTCTTCCCGTCGGTAAGTCCTCCTGGGTAAGGCTAAATCGATGCCAACCCTAGCTCATTGCCACGAACAAGTGCTAAAGAGTCCTTGATGGGTCTCTTGAACTATAGGATACCACTGAAAAACTGTAGATCATCTCGAATAATGTAGGTGGACACCCAACACTCTTGACATCGAAGGAAGATGCCAACATTCTTCTCTTTCTTGCTTCATATCTTACCGATCTTGATATTTAGTTGAACAAATTTATTTTTGAATGATATTGGCAATGTTAAAATTAGTATTATGAATAATAAGATCTTTTGGATTGGTAAGATTAATCCAACCAACCATATTGTTAAAAATACTCCTTGCTCAAATTACCCCAAAAAAAGCTTGGCCAAATGGATTTGTAATAAGTATTACTCCCTCCCACTTGTCCCTATTTGGTTGGATTTCCCTACATAGAGGTATTAGCACTACAATTGAGCTCATTTAAGGAAACAACAAAGTTGATAAAGTGTTCATTTTTTTCCAATGAAAACATCAAACTGTCTAATTTTTGGTTGTATGTTCACTTTCAATCTTTTCATAAACTATCTTCTAATATGATTTGATATTCTTATGGAGTCCAACAATTATCAAGTTGTTAGAACATAACTTCTCTAATTATTTTCAAGGATGAAACAATATGCTCAATTTCACATTCATTCTCTATTTTATGTAAAATTTGGTGGGAGGGAAATAGATTTGCCATTGGGTGACTAAGGGCCCGTTTGGGGCAGTTTAAATGTGCGACAACGTTATTAAAAATGCCGCCCTAGTGTTTGTATATCGCGTTTTACATGTGTTTTTCGAAACAGTGTTTTTATATTATATTACACGCGGATCGCGGGTATATCCCTGCGATCCGCGTTTGGGCTCGATTTTTTACTCCGCTACCCTCCTAAGCCCGCAACCGACCTTCCTTCGAACATTCGGCGTCGATCCCGCCTCCGTCGCTCTGCAGGTAACAAAACTCATTTTCCTCGCTCGACTTCTCCCTCCTTTCCCCCATTTCACCGAGACACTCTAATTTGATCCTTGATTGACCTTTTTCTTTTCACTAATGATTTTATTATATGTTATACATTACTTCGGCTTTTAGGCTTATGTAAGTGTTATCTTTTAGCTTTATGTTGGAAATTTGCTAGCTAGATCTTTAGTACTCATTCATTGTGGTTCATAAATGATTTTGTAATTTTTGGTACCATCTTTTTGCTCGCCACATATTTTTGAGTTTTTTTTTTAATCTTATGTTCTCTTTGTTATATGCTACAACTTCATGTATATACTACAAAAATGTCAGGACAAATTTCGAGGAAATCGAACGACAAAAAACAGAGGCATATGAATGAAGTTCCGAGCTAGAGAACATAACTTTCACCAATGAACACTCGGTCAGCTTCATGACAGAAACAACCGACAATATGTTCATACCGACGAACAGAAGTTTTCGACCAACGAAACCAACCAGCGAGAGAGCATAATGAAGCGAACGAGCATTTTTTGTCAAGCAAGCAGATCTTTATGAAAAAAAGATATAGACGAACATTCGACCGACACAACTGATTGACCTCGAGACTTTGGACACAATCAACTGTTCCATTAGAAAGGTATTTATTATTATTATTTCCACGTGTTTTTTCAAGTTTTTTGGGGTTAAATCTTATTGATTCTCCATTTATTAGAACTGAATTATCAGACTTCTATCATAAAAACCGAGAAGCCGAGGAGAAACGGATCCAATGCACCCATCATTCCTCCGGAACAACTTATCACCAACCCGAATACGCCACGTGTTTTCCTCAACCTCTCCAAAAAGATGCACCGCACCAGTTCTTAAACTGCTCCGACGAACCATTATACCTTACTCCTCTCCAATTATCTCAAAACAAATACAATATAAATTAGCTCCATCTTCTTCCTGACTTCCCACTCGCAGTCAAAAACAACACAGAAGAAACCATGCTCGCCTTCCACGCACTCCACCCCTTCACACCCAGACCCGATCTCTCCCTCACCAGACTCACTCGCACCCATAACCTCACCCACCACATCCCCTTCTCGCTTCTCCGCAGAACAACCTCAACCGATAAACTCGTCGGAATCCCCAAAGCCGCGGCGGCGCCGGAAAATATCAACTTCTCCGGCGAAAAGAAACCCTCTGTCAAAATTAACCACAACCCCCTCGCCGTAAAACCGATAGCAAAAAACAACAGGGTGAAGCTAGGGGCCATCTTCGGCCTCTGGTACTTCCAAAATGTAATCTTTTACATATACACCAAAAAAACTCTCACCTTTTTCCCGTATCCATGGCTTCTAGCTTCGTTTCAGCTCCTCGTGAGCTCTCTATGGATGGCTTCACTGTGGGCTACAAGACTTCATCGTCTTCCCCCCCTTAACCGCGAGTTCTTTCTCGCACTTCTCGGCCCAGCTTTCTTCCACGCCGTCGGCCACATCTCCGCCATGATCTCCTTCTCCAAACTCACCGTCTCCTTCACTCAAGTCATCAAGGCTTCTGAACCAGTCTTCTCTGTTATCTTCTCCGCCCTCCATGGCCACTTCTACCCCATTCACATTTGGCTCTCCGTCATCCCAATCGTCGCAGGGTGCTCCCTCGCTGCTGCAACAGAAGTATCCTTGAATGCCGCCGGGCTATGGAGCGCGCTCATAAGCAACATTGGTTTCGTTTTGGGAAATATCTACTCGAAGCAGAGCTTCAATGAGTTTAAACATGTCGATGGGATCAATCTCAACGGCTGGATCTGTGTTGCCTCTCTGTTTTTGGTTTTCCCTGTTGCTTTTGTTGTTGAGGGGAGTCAATGGGTGCAGGGTTACAGGGCGGCGATTGTGGGGGTTGGTTCGCCGGAGTTGTTCTGTGCTTGGGTTCTGCTCTCTGGTTTGTTCTATCATGTGTGCAACCAAGGTTTGTATCAGGTATGGAATGAGGGTAGCAGAGTTACTTTCTCTGTTGGTGATGGGATGAAGAGGGTGGTGGTGTTTATTGTCTCTGTGATTGTGTTTGGGAATGCTGTTAGGCCTTTGAATGCTCTGGGATCAGCTATGGCGATCTTTGGGACATTTTTGTATTCTCAAGCTAGGGCAATGGGGAAGAAGAGCAAGAAGAAGAGGAGGATGAGGGCTTGTTGGTAGTTTTGGGTTATTGGATGGAGGAGTGCTGGAAGCTTCTCTGTTGCGGCACTTAAATTATATCGAAAGTTGAAATCTTTTTGATAGTTATTAATCATTTCTTATGTTTTATTTCAGTGATGTGATCGGTTTGTTGTTATTGTTGAGGATAAGAAGAGAATAATACTGAAACTTGATGGTTAGAGTGAAGGTTGATATGCTTTTTTTTCTTTTCTTTTTATTTGGATTTTTACGTATATATCATACAATTTTTATGTATTTACTTTTTATGAGCTTAATACATAAATTTAAATTTTTATATTTATAAAGGATGCAATAGAAACAAATTTTCATCATAGGCATGAATGTCGATATGTGACACAAATTTCAGAGTAGTTTTTCAAGTAAGGAAGATTTAAATTTCAACTTTACTAAACTCATAGTCAAACTAACAGGCTCTATGACATGAACACAATGACGCCAAAGTTGGATCAATTCAAGTCGAATTAAGCCCAGTTCTAGTCAAACTATTTTTGGAGGTTTTCGGTGCTCAATTGACATATCAAACAAATTTCAAATCTAACAAGCTTATATTCAAATTTAAATTCAAAGTGGGCATCTCAATGAGACTGTTCCAACAAGTTCAAGTTCAGTGAATGCTAACATTGTTAATACACTCAAATATTCGCACGATGTCGATCCTTTGTTTCGTCCGATAGTGTGGTCTGAATTCGTTCGCTATTTGCCTGGAGGTCTCTCATAAACTCTATAAATGAAGTTGAACCCCTTCATAAAAGGGAACTAAGACTTGAGTCTAGAAGAGGATCAAGAAGAGAAGATGACTAGTGTTTTGCACCGAAGATCCGACAAATGCTTTTTGTTCTTGCCACTATTTGCCACCATCGATCACAGTGGACCACCATTGGACACCTCCTGCTCGTTGCAATGAAGCTCTATGCAAAGTAACAATGCATATTGTTAAACAACAACCAACATGACAGAGTAATGAAGCATTGCGTGGAGTAGCAACCAATGTCATGGAGCCGCGAAGCTTCTATGGAGCAACGTGTCATCCCAAACACTGTGCAACAAAGTCCTTTTAAGATGGTGTACTAAAATTCCCACAACAACAACTAACTCCAAATGTTATGTAATAAGCCCTCTAGCAAATGAACAATGTAACTGTGTGATCATTTTATGCAAGAGGGATAAGAGTGTGAACCAATACTCATTACGCTCTAGTGGATAATTTTTTACTGGGCTTAGCCCAGAGTATGTGATTAATCTTTGTGCAAGGCTAAGACAATAATTCATTACTCTAGTGCCATAAATTCTCCAACACGCATCAATAACATTTAAATCTTTCAAATTACATCATAAATATTACTATTGCTATTTATATTATCATTATTATTTTAAAAGTGAAATACATCTTAAAAGGATGAGTGATTATCGATGATCACCCAATATGATATTAGTTATGTATTAGCTTAGAACAATATTAAATTTACCATCAAAGATGAATTGATGCTTCTGTCTCTTTGTTCTTCGTTGTTGCAAAGGGTTGAAGAAAAAGGTGAATAATGGCATTTTTGGAGATCTCTGCCTTCCGAGCTAGCTCTAATTGAGACTGTGTCGTAAGGTAGGATCAGAGAAGGAGCCGAATAATGGGATTCCAGGGCAAAGTGGTTTTTGAGCTTATTGAACTCTGAGTGGCCATCGAAAGTGATTTGGGACTCGAGTTTGGTGAAGAGAGGGGCAATGAAGGAGGCGCAGAAGGCAAGGATGTTTTCAGCTTTGTGAGAGGCAAGGAGATTTAAGAGGAATTGTTTCACCTTGGTATGGCTGGGCTTAGAAGGATCGAGGTTGGAATAGATGCGTTAGTTTCCAGTGAGCTTGGTGGAGGGAATGTATGTGTCGTAGAAGATGATTTTAGGTGAGGGTTTCAGGCAGGAGAGGGGAAGGGTGAGACGAAATTGTAACGTGTCACCCAAACTATTTTGGAGCCCTGATAAGTATAATCACCAACAATTTCATTGAAACTTGCAGACAAAAAAAAAAGAAAAAAGATAAAGGCAATTTTGCAACAATTTCTTATAAATTCATTGTTTCCTATTTAAAATTGTAGGCACGCCATAACAAACAACTGATGCCCCTATTATAATAGGAAGTTTACGAGCTCCTCTCGCTTCACTAATAAATGAAGCAACTCTCAATTTGGCTTCACAAAACCTGCAATTCTCCTCAACAATCTTTGTAGATTTCGAAACTTTTCTTCTATATAAGAACTTTGATTTTCCGACATTAGAAGTTTCTGCCAAACCAATACATTTGTTGCAGTTATGAAGGATGGAGTCATAAGTCCATGAGTTGAGCATAGCCTTCGCGAAATGCTCGATATCTTTATTAGATACCTCGCATAAATTTGCAATAATGGCAGGTGACCTTGCAAATAAGTATTGAAGTGGAGCACCTTGAGGCACATAGCAACTTCTCTGTCTAAGAGATCCACTGCTACAACCCATGAGCAAAGCAGCAGCACAACTACTGAGTTTTCCAAAGGAATCCGGACGTATATATTGCATTCCTTTGACATTAAAAGAGAAGGAAAGATTTACATACATACAACTCAATTCCCTATGTGTTTACATATCTAATAACTATTTTTTTACATGCATGTCATCTTATTTGTGATTGAAGAAGTATATTTCACTTTTTAAAAGTTAAAATAATGATATTTTTATGAGATATGAAAGAGAGCTGATTGGTAGAAAGGTCTAAAAGTGAAGGTGTTAAATATGTAAATAAATAGGAATTTGGTGCTATGTAGGTAAATGTTGTGATTAAAAAAAAAAAGATTTACATACATAACACTCAATTCCCACGTATTTGCATGTCTAACACCTAAACTTTGATTTTTACATACATGTCATCTTATCCATTCAAGAAAAGGTGTATTTTACGATTTAAAAGCTAAAATGACTGTAATTTTTATGTAATATGAATAAGGTGTTAAATATGTAATGCATAGGAATTAGGTGCTTTGAAACTATTAAATGACAGCGGCACAATTATGAAATAATAATTGGATTAAAACAAACTTATCACTTCCATGGTCAAAATATAAGTATAGGTCATGATTTTGTAAAACTAGTAATACTTACTAACTTGTTGGAGCACTTCCTGCTTTGCCCTGTACTACAACAAAAAGCTACTAGTAGCACCAAGTAGGAAAAAAAAACATATAATTTTAACCTAAATATAAAAAATATTTACATATATACCATTAAATTCTTATGTATCCGCATATAACTAATACCTAAACTTTAACATTTACATATATGTCACCTTAAGCATGCATCAAAAGGTATTCACTTTTTAAGAGTTAAAGAGCAATGATATTTTTTATGAGATACGAAAGATTTAGGCGACATAAGCATAAAAAGTTCTAATAGATTTGCAAATACATAAGAATTAGTTGGAATGTAAGTTAATGCCCCAGAAAAAAAAAGATATTGCTTTAAATGTATTTGAAGAGAGTATTACCTCCCACAATTGATTTTGAAATCATTCCTCAAATTGTTGTTCTGTATGACTGTGATCACAACTAGGATTAAACAAATAATATGCACGAAAGGGGTATATGTATGGAAGATTAACTTCAAATGTGTTCTTCTTTTCACAGGCATGATAGTTCGGTTTTAGCAAAATGCTGCCTAAGGAAGACATGCGATAAACCTCCTACTTTTTCAATATTGACATGTTCTCCCATCAGATCATTTGCAGTCATGCAAGCATGGCTTAGGATAGCCCTCCAGTGCAAAAACTACTTTATTCTAAAGAAAATTTTCCTCGAAATCTAAAATAAAGGTTGTTCAAGTAGGGGACACGGTTAAGATAAACACAAGAAAGTCATCCGGCATATCACCTGTGCAAATCTAAAATGAACACGAGTAAAGTGGCAAAATAGTTCCCAGACCATTTACATCGGGTCATATTAGGCCCAGAGTTTATACAAATGCTAAATTAATCCTGAGACTTTTTTATTAAATAATCATCACAAGGATAATTTCAACTAATATTAAAAGTTTTAGGACTAAATAGACATTTTTATTGGGAAGAATTTACATGCATATTACCTAAATCCTATGAATTTACACATCTATCAACTAAACTTTTTTTTTTACATTTATACCACCCAAATCTCTTATATCACATAAAAAAATACAACCATTTTAACAATTAAAAAGTGAAACAATTCCACACATAGGAAAGGTGGCATGTATGTAAAAAATGGAGTTTTCGTGTTGATATGTAAATACATAAGAATTGAGTGGTATATATGTAAATATTCTTTTTATTAACTCTGAGGCTAAAATGACCTCATGTAAAGAATCAGAGGATCAATTTGACAATCTTCTCCAAATAGAATTGTTAATTAGGTGGTTCAATACCAAACCGAAATCTTTATTCACTATCAAATGAAAGTGATTACCTGCATATCAGAATCTAAGACGAGAATAATTGGTTGCCTATCAACTTTCATGACTTCGCCCACTGCTTCCGAAATAAACCTTTCAATAGATGCGAGGATTAACTTAACTTAATTACTACGGTCAGCAAATGCTCTAAACCTTTGCTCCCCACAACTTCCTCCCATACCAAAAAATCCTTTAAAAAATAGTGATTGAGAAATGCATGCTTCAGCAGCAAGGACAGACTGAGTACCATTGAGTATAACTTTGATGAGATTATCATTGAGCATAAAATCACATTGGGAATTCAGAGAATTCGACAGTCTTAGCAAAAATTTCCAAAGATTTGACATCCAATCTCTTGCACAAAAGCAAACATCCCCATGGTCCTATCCATTTATCTTCCATTGCTCTGCATCAAAACAAAAGAAAAAGAAGTCAAAAGACCAATAAATAATAATATGTGCATCAATTTAGTTTTGAATAACAAAAACCAATATATTATGCCTTATTTGAGATCTTTTTTTTCTTCTCTTTTGTTTATACAAATTTTAATTTATTATGTTTTTCTACATATTTATAGTTATTATTTTAAAAAAAAATAAATTAACATTTTTTTTTAAATACTTGATCACTTTTAGTTTTGAAAGTAGGAAGTTGCTTAAGCATACTTCAATGAATTATTTAGTTGATTGTCAAGAATCGTTCTATAAGACCACCACTTGATGTAGTTAAGACGAATCTCAGCTTCATTAAGGACATGATTAGATAGAGACAAAAAATTTGCTTCTAAAATGAGGCTGTATGAGGGAGTCACATCGTCAATCACAACACTACTTCAAGGACAAGGACAGTCGGAGACCACATTTTCACATATGAACTCCTTGCATGAACTAGACTTGGGCTGAAATTCTGACAGCAGTTAAAACATGAATTTATTAGCATATAATTGTAAGGGATATAGCATATTGGAAGATTTACATCCATAACACTCAATTCATATGTATTTGCATAATTAACACCTATACTTTAATTTCTACATATATATATACCAACTTACTTATGCATGAAAAGATGTGCACTTTTAAAGGTTAAAACGACAGTATTTTTTGTGATATAAAAGATTTGGGTAGAATAAATGTCAAAAAAAAGTTTTTAAGTATTAGATATGTAAATACATATGAAATGGTGGTATGTATCTAAATGCCTAACATTTTTATCATTTTAATCAATGCTTAGTAAACACATACCTTCTGAAATTGAATCAACGAGCAAGAGCATAATAATAGGTTGCTTGTTCCCACCAAACCATGTGATAAGCAACCATGCCGGAAAAAAGGAAGGGAGAATCAGCAATTCCCCAAGCAGGCTAATACAAATAATTCAAATTATGGGAGACCAAGGAAAAAGTCCTCAACGAACTCTCCAAGATTTTCAAGTTTTTCTGGTGTATATCTGAAATAAAATAAACAAAAACTATAGTCTCTAATATTCAATTAGATCCTAAAAACGTGAAATTAAAAGGTATAATTTAAACAGAAAAAAACCTTGAAATTTAATCTACATTTGCAGTGAAATTGAAAGGCCTGCAAAAAACCTAAAATGAGAAGAAATGCAAGATTAAGAGAGTTAGATTCCTGCCAAAAAAAAACCGCACTATAGTGAGAAAGATGAAAAAAGTCGAACAATATGTTAAACAAGTTTTTCTGCAGACCAAGGAGGTCAGAACTAAAGCATCAAGTAATTGATTCAATACAGTTAAATCTAGCCACACATCTAACTTGTAATGGAAGTTGTGAAAAAAAAGGGATAATTACATATCGACTACCAAAAACATTGTTATTCACAAACAAATCAAGCTTCTAGGTGATTTTTTAAATTATGAAATCGATACATTTACGCATGCCACGATCAAATCATTGTGAATTAGAAAAAATGAAAATATGGGTTGGATTTTTATCACGGCCTTTGATATTTGAGTGAGAATTTGAAAAATGAATGAAAGAGGGTGCTTGGCTGCCCTGTATGTATTCGCCCAAGAGAAATTAAACAATAAATTTAAAATAAATAGAAGAAATGCCAGATTAAGAAACTTGAGTTCTTTCCACAAAAAAAGGTCAATCTAGAATAAGAACCATGAAAAAACAGGACTTTAAGTTGCCATAAAAATTGTTATTCAAATCACATAAATGTACATATTTTTATATAGTCACGTATTTTAAATAATTTCAAATACATAAGACTAGCATGCATGTCATTACTCTTTTTTTTATACTGTAAATCTTCTATTAAAAATTTTTTATCCCGTCGAGCATTTAGCTCATTCGACACTTAGTCAACTATTATACAACTACGAGAATGTACATATTGGACTATAGTTAGAGAATTTAATTAAACATAATCTTAAATTTTAAATGAACAATTCTGATTGTAATAAAGAAAAAGTTGTTTATGATGAAAATTAAAGACATCTTTTGATATGCCAAAATTTATATGTAGTCTCTTAGAAGCTCCATAGTATTATATTAATGATTAAAAATATACAAACTTTTATATCATGCAGTATTAAGAAACTCTATAATATAAATGACTGAAAAGGCTGAAGGAAGGTGATTGAATGGTGACAGACAGCGTCAGACAACATGGCAAGGGGATTTACGGGGCTGAAGAAGTGAGATAGAAGGTTGATAGAATATGGAGGGTGCAGGGATTGCTGGGATAGCGATGGTAGCAATAGAGAGTGATGGAAATCACAGAAAGGCAACGAAAGGGCTATCCTCAAGATGACAGCATGGAGGAGAAGGGTTGGAGGCATGTGATAGCGGTTGGGGCTGCGAAAGCAAGGTTGGAGGCTGAGAGGAGGGTGAGAAGACAAGGAGGGTGCATGGATGGCTGTGAGAGCGATGACAACAATAGAGGGGGCTGGAATCTCAGAAAGGCGGCGAGTGGGCTATCCTCAGAATGAGAGCGTCAAGGGGAAGGGTTGGTGGCAAGGGACAGCAAACTGGGAGGGAGTAGACAAATACAGTAAAACAATAAGGTGGTTGTTTTACTTATTTAGTAAAGAAAAAATTGAATGAAAATAGTATATTAATGATATCGATTATAAAATATGATTTCATGTGCATGATTAACCGTGACAAAGTTCATGCCCTTATATACTAGTTACGAAACACTAAAAAACATGTGCATATAAATGAAAAAAGTAGTTGATTTTGATATATCGTAAATGATATAATATTAGAATGTGCTCATGTGATGGTTGTATATAAAATGATTAAATAGAGAAATGATGTAATACAATAAAAAAAAAGTATTGAACTATCTTGATTGATCACATTCATAAATAAAAATTGACATTTACTTTTATATTGATTTGTTAAAAATTGAACTTTCAACTGACATACATAATATTTTCTTATCCATTGTGCTATTATAGTTTAGAAGTAGAAGTATTCACGGGTTTTAGTTAAAACATTTTATTTTACATTAACTTCAGATTTTAAGATTTTGTGTAAAGATAAATAATAGAGAGAATGTTTATAGAAGACACGAATAACCAAAAATAAGATAAATTTAACTGCATTAAGTATCTTCTTTTATGCAGTAACTTTCATTTATATTTTGATAATTAAATATTAAATATAGAATAAAAAGTAGAAAAACGTCTAACCGTCTGTTCTAAACATCAAAATTTCAAGCCTCGGACTAGGCAGTGATACAACATGTCTTTTAAAATTAATGTAAAAAATTTCATTCTATATTTGAGCTTTAACACAGTGAGTAAAATCATGCACCCTAAGTTGATTTTCAATTGAAAAAACTTGATGGTAGCAAATGACGGTAGATGCTTTTCTGAAGAATTAAAATCATGCAACCTATTGTACCCCTCGTTGATAATTTTGTGCACGTATGGACTTTGGCCACATAATTTGTTTATCTAAGATGAAGGCAAAAAATTACAAAAAATCAAAAGAACAGTAATTGTCAAATACTGCCTTTTTAATCAAAACAAACTAAGTTTTTCTCCCACATTCGGCTTAAAACTATAACAGAATAAATTTGAAGAATAAGAAAATAAAAAATGCAATAAACTATATAAACCTCAGCCTATACCTTCTTCTATTCCGCCTATCATATGGTTCTATAAACGAGCATGGCTTGAAAATTTTCCAAAATAAAGAAACATTTGATTAAAAAATAAGTTGGCGATTTATGATTTCTTATGCGCACAAAATTTCAATGGACAACCTAGTGTATTCTTAATTGTTAATTGCACACCTTCTAAGCCTTGAAATTGCAAGCCTTATCTCTAAGATAAGAAAGATATTGATAGTTAACAATTGAACCAATAGAAGCTTGATGAAAAAAAAAGCAGCCCAATGGCTTAATGAAAGTGATCCTTGGGAGCAAAGAAGTGGATGAATAGAGCCCTCTACAGTAAGATCGATGCAATGAGTCGAGACATTCGTGCTAGAGAAAATAAATTTTTTGTTATACATAATTTAGAAAACCAAAAGTTGGCTGCCAAAGATTTTGTAAGTTATAAAAGTCTCTTGTTGGACACGTTAAGTTTTTTCTCTAAGACTTTATATCTTAGATGTAAAGTCTCTTTACAATAAGAAAACCCCTTTTACACAAATTATCTTTGTTACACATGACAGATTTATCAATTTATTATTAATATTTTAATATTCAACATTAAACTAAAAAGAATAATCATGCTACACATTTGAGGATATTTAAAAAATAGCAATTGAGAAAAAAACTCATTAGATATCAATAGAGGTGAATGCTGGCAGACGGGGGTAGAAATGTAACCAGATTTAACTAAAACTGCATTGTTAAATGTGTTTGCAAAGATTGTTTGTCTCAATTACTCTTTCACCTACAAAAAAATCTTTCAGTCAAATTGTAATATGTCTGTCAAACAAAAAAAAACTATTTCATTTTTTGCAAAAAACTGAAACCAAAATAAATATAAATATTACTAAAAATTTAACATGTTATTCAGAAGCATCAAATGCACATAAGCTTTAAGTTTAACAAAGGAGCTGACATTTAAAAGAATGGATGAAACAGACGTTCTAAGTCTCTCCAACGTAAGTTTAAAGCTATAAAGACATTCAATTTTTTGAACATTTTTTTCATTCAAAATAGAATCAGAAATTAAAAAATTTTGAATAAACATCAGGAGAGAGCATGAAGAGCTCTTCAAACATTCTGTCCAGAGAACAAAATTGTTGATATTATTATTAGGAATCTATAAAATGCTTCAAACCAAATCTGGGTCAATTGGAGAAGTGCATGAAGAATGACCACCAAACATTTTTTCAATAAGAAATTTTCATACTTGCAGAAGAAGTTAATCAAAATATACATATCAAAGTGAAACCTTAAGAAACCCAAACATATAACAAAGGTAATCAGAATTAAAAAAACAGAAAGCGTTGTAAAAAATTTGTTTTACATAAACATTCAGACTTTTAAAGACAACATATCAATAATGCGACAGAATATGAACATTCTACTCTTTACACTTTGTTTAAGTTCACTAGTCAAAATATGATAAACACTGAAGTTAAGTTCAGATAGTAAATTGATTGCACATTGCGCATCACACTGAATTAACTGAAAAGAGTTACAACATGAATCAAGTTTATAAAGTACACATCAAAAACATAAGTGTTAAACCTAGTAACTAACGTTTCAAATTAGAGATGATTTACGAATTTAAAATACCAAAATGCTACCTTCTAGTCTTTCTTAGTCTCTTGAGCAAATTGTGCTCACAGGAAGTATGCACCGACCAATTGATGATATCTTGAAGTTTTTGGTTCAGACGAATCATAAGTTATATTCTCTCATAACTCAGTAACATTTAAACATCATGAACAATTGCATATATAAACATATTAGAAAGCTAATATAAGCATAAAAATAGTTTATCAAAAATTTAACGATTATATTGTAATGACATGAGATTTTTACTTCTTACATTAGTATTATACATTAATTCAATACTCGATTTACGAAAACTTCTAGCATATGATCAACTAGAAGCATGGAACCCTGTACTTCGCCATAAAATGGAGATTAAAGTAATCGATGTCCCGTTGATTAATGTTTTTAATGCTAGAGATTTCAACCTGCAGAGAGCAAGAGTAGTTTTGAGGAAGTGTTTGGTACTTAGAACTCATGGGATTGAAAATTAAATTAGTTGTTTTGACCGTCTTAGTGAAGCTATTTCCCTTTTGGTACTTTTCGCCATCATGTTATTTTTATGCTTATGTTAGCATTCCAATATGACTATCTATGCAGATGTTCATAATGTTTAAATGTATCTTATGTGTTATAGGAGAATATAACTTCTGATTCGTCTGAAGCAAAAACTTTAGGATATGACCAGCTGACTTTTGCATAATTCCTGCGAACACAATTTGCTCAAAAGACTAGCAATGACCGAGAGGTAGCATTTTCGTATTTAAAATTCGTATATCAGATCCAATAAGAAACATCAATTATTATGTTTAATACTATATTATATTATTGTTGTGTACTTTATTAGTTTGATTCATGTTATAATTCTTTCAGTTAATTTAGTGTGATGTACAACGATAAATCAATTTACAATCTGAACTAGACTTTAATGTTTATCATATTTTGACTAGCGAACTTGAACAAAGTGTAAAAAGTATAATATCTATATTGTGTCACACTCTTAATCTGCTGTTTTTGAAGACCTGAATGTTCAAATAAAGCATATTTCCTACAGAGCTTTCCATTTTTTCTTTTTTAATTATCTTTGTTATATTTTAGGGCTTTTTAAAGTTTCATTTTGACATGTATATTTTGATCATTTTCTTCTGTAAGTACGAAAATTTCTCTTTAAAGAAATGTTTGGTTATGTCATGGATTGACAGAAGACGAGGTTATTCCTTATACACTTCTCCAATTGAGACAAATTAGATTTCAAGGATTTCACAACTTCTTGATAATAATATCAACTTTTTTGTTTTCTGAATAAAATGTTTGAAGTGTCATTCATATTCTATTGATGTTCATCCAAAATTTTTAATTTCTGATATTATTTTAAATGAAGTCAATATTCAATAAATTAAAGATCTTTATAGTTGTAAATTGACGGTGGGGGGACTAAACAGGGTTGTGTCATCCCTTCTTTTGGATGTCACATCTTTTGTTAAACTTACCTCCTTTGCTAAACTTAAAGCTTATGTTATTTTATGCTTCTGATAACATGTTGATATTTTTTAGTAATCTTTGTACTTATTTTGGTTTCAAGTTTATGAAAAGAATAAAATGATCTTTTTGTAGGACAGATATACTACAATTTGACTAAAAGACTTTTTGCAGGAAGAAGAGTAGTTGAAATAAGCAATCTTTGCAAACACATTTGAAAATGCAGTTTTAATTAAACCTATAAATATTTATAACTTTGTCTGCCAGTTTTCACTACTATTGACATCTAGTGGATGTTTCCCATCACTTATTTTTTTAATGTCTTCCAATATATAACATGATTGTTCTCTCTAGTTTAATATCAAACATTAAAAAAATAATAATATATTAGTAAATCTACCATCTTTAACAGAAAAAATTGTAAGAGGGGTTTTCATATCCTAAAGTGGTTTTACATCTAAGATATAAAGTCTTACAGAAAAAATTTAACGTATCTAAAAAGGGGCCTGTAGAACTTACAGAATTTCTACCATAAACTAATGGTGAATAGGATCATCCTTATCTTGAGCAACTATCAGCTCCTCGGCACATAGCCATCACTCTTGACCTGAAAATTATTATTGTTATTATAAGTATAAACTGAAATTTACCACCATAATTAATAAAGTGCTCACAACAACATCCATAACTTTTCATGACATCTTATTAATGCCACTAACAGGCTAAAGAAGATACAATTTGTAATTTCTTGTAAATAATGAGTTTTTGAATGGGCAAAACAACAACAGCTTCTCTCACTTCAATTTTCTCAACGCCAAATCATCTTGTATCATTTTCTCACTTACCTAATAAGCAAAGCAAAAGAGATTGATCATCATTTTCCCATTGCAATTTCTTACATGCACTAAAAAGATTATATAATGCTTCAAAAATAATTAAAAGAATATGAAATTGATTTGAATTATTCCCTTTTTAATTTCAACAACAAAGTTTACATCAATGAACTAGAGAACAATAAACTATTTAGATTCAACATAAGAAGTGAAATATAAAAAAAATTATAACTTCTTTAACCAAAATCCATTGTTAATGTTAAAATGATGAAATATAAGATGTGTTATTATTTTGAAGTTAAATAACAATTGAATACATTCAAAAGATGAAAATATGAATTTCTTTTCGATAATTCCAACCTAAGGGTGTTGTATGGACATAACATATGAATTTCCTAACCAAGCCCACAGCTTCTATACGAAGCATTATGGTCATGGAAATGATTAGAATAGCAAAATAAAAAGCATAATAACAACTAACTTTAACCTTAGTCATTTATTTATGTTTTCATATTCCTTAGATCCTAAATAATAGCATTAATACAATAAAACGTGGTTTAATAAGGCGGACATATATTATCATAATAATACATTCTTGGGTGTTTGTACCAACTTATGAGGGGTTTAAAGAAATTAAAATCTATGTTATGTTTGTTGGTAAAGCAAAAGAATAGAAACCCATGTACATATACAGAATTTAGAGGATTATCTAACCTTGTGGATGATGACTGTGTGCAAACTCTCAGCTTGTAATGACATGGTTACATGCATGAAGATAAATAGTTATGTAAATGGGAGTATTTAGGTTTCGATAAGTTTTTCTTTTTATCCCCAATGATTTAGACATAAATGAATTCTAGGGTAGTCGACGAATTCATCTTTATTTTCAGATCAATATAAGCTATAGTCAAATTGCATAAATCTTTAAGATTTTCATGTCCAATCTTTATGGGTATTTATTGTCAATTTTCATTGAAATTAATCCAAATGGGCGTTTTTTGCATAAGCTAATAGTGTATTCTAACAATAAGGCTTGAAGAAACTTTTTGTTGTAACTAGTAATGATGTGTTGAAGGGATTTGACATTCACAAAATATAAGATTAAAAAAAAACTTAAAGCTAATAGAAGGTTAGATCTTACGAGAAACAAAATTTCCAAATAAGATTTGTGTGGCACTTCTAAGGAATTGCAAGGTGCATAAGATTGTAGTTCCCTATGATTTTAAAAAAAAAAGAATTTTGACTATTATTGTCAATTTGATTCGAACTAACATTAATTGGCTCGTTATTATAAAAAGAGATACTTTGCGGCGAATTGAACCGATGTAGCGAAGGAAACAAAGTGATCAATTTTCTTATGTCGCATCGAGATGGCGAGGGAAACTACTAGAAAAGAGAGAGATGAGGTGAAGGGGAGAAACGAGCTAGGGTGAGAAGCACGTGCACTGCTGGAAATAGGGGAGTTGTGCTCGCAAACTCACTTACAATGAGAGGAAGAATGAATACCAGGCCGAATTCAAGTGTAGGAACAACTTTTAAGGATAACACAGGCATACTAGTCGCGAAGTGAATTGGAATACTGAAAGAGGGGGGTACATGTTGACTATGTGGACCAAGGGTCAGTTGATCGTATGCAAAAATAAATAAATTTATTTACTTCAAAATTTTTAAATATCTAAGAAATAAATACTAAATCAAAGGATTCGAAGAATAAGAACATTATAGAAAAGATAATACTAATTTTAAATAATAATATTAATATTATTAATGCATAAACAATATTGACATGATGAAAGTAAAATCATGATATAAGGATAAATATTTAATTAGAAGGTAAATATTAATAATTATTTACCTATTTAGATAGAAAAGAAAATATTAAATACTATCATATTAAAATTTTATTGAAATTTAAAATATTATTATCAATGATCGAATTGAGATCAATTAGAAACTTGCTAAGTGATGAAATTGACTAATATATAATACCACACTCATATATATATATATATATATGTAAAATTAAAATAAGATTAAGTGTGAGTCATAAAAATTTAACAATATAATCATAATAGTGTATCAAAAGTTAAGCTAATAATTAGCAAATATTACTTATAACTTAAAAACAAATGTTATAGAAATAAATTAAATAAAGATTTATATTACATAAAAAGACCAAATATAATTAAACAATTAACTAAAGGAATAGGTTAACCATAATTTGAGAAATTATAAGAAAAATGAAGTTATTAAATTAGATAAAGAAATACAAATCTAGGTATATATTTGATAAGAAAATTAATAATACAAAGAATTCTATCATTGAAATCATAAATAGAAAACGAAGTAAAAAAAAGTAGAGAGAAAACACAAGTTACTTGTCATCAAAGTGAGTACTCGTGTTTAAATTTATGGTGATTTTGTTGTTTCCTCATAATTTAATACAATAATTATTGTTATTTGATCAATTGTTATTGTAAGTTTCATTATGATTTACTTTTATTATGAAAGAGATTGATCATATAGAAACAAATAACAAATTATTTGTTATGATTTACTTTCTTATCATATATATTATAAAAAAATAATTATTAAAAAATAATGAATAATATGTATAATTTAAATAAAATGATTTACATAATTTATTTTATAGATTAAATTTATTATGGAGTTCACAATTTTATGGAACTATTTGGGAACAAAATGAAGGTACTTCTATAGATTAAATTTATAGATTAAGGTACTTCTGCACGTAATTTAAAAATAAATATTAATATTAATATATATTAATTGATACAACTTTAGAAGATGCACCTATGACAAATGCGTATACATGAAAAAATATTCATAAGAAAATACATTGTGTTGTATTATAGAATTGTTTAACATCTCTTGAATACAACAACTACAAACCTTCATCTAAATGAATCCTTTGTCTCCATAGTGTCATAAAGAGTGACATATTTTCATTTAAAATCCCTTGAATGATCATTTTAATTATAAAAACAACCAAACAAATTCTATAAATATTTACAATTAAATAGCATCATATTATTCCTACTTCACTATATTAATGTAATTTAGAGGAATGAATATTCATGAAGTAGTTATACTTAAACAGAAAAATTTCAACCACAAAACGTCAACCAAAATGAGTTAAATAAAGAACAATATGTATAAAAAACATGGCCAACAACCAAATAGTGGGATGAATCTATTGATTAGGTACATATCTTATTTTCAATCAAATTAATTTTTTTGTCGTTATTGCTTCTTTCAATTAGTTGGATGAATCTATTGATTAGTTAATAATATCATTAGAAAAAAAAATTTAATTTAATCCTCTAACCATTTGTTTCCACCTAAAAAATTTCAACCTCATTGGTTGGATCGTGACAAAGATCATTTTTGAAGTTGTGACAAGATGAATGAGAAGAACCCAAGACAAAATATATGTTCATTTTATATGATTCCTTGATAAAGGTCCAACAGGATATACCCACCGCTAAATTGTGGCCAAACGTTGAGCCTTTGTATATGACCAAAGCTTTCAAATTTCATCAAGTCTCAACACACCCACAATATTGTGTCATTGTGACGAGGTATACTATAGGAATGAGTAAGCCAAACAATTAATATTAGGAGAATTGTCAAAATCCAGAAGTTTATGACAAAGGATAAAGGCCACAACTAACATATAAGGACCCAATTCTTGTTCAACCTCAAATGTGAAATTGCTCTCTACTCTCATATATATTCATTGTTTTTCCCCTCACATGAGAGTTATCTAAATTAAAAATCAACCCTCACAATGTATTTTTTAACAGTAGCAATCATCATGTATGAAGGATAGATAAATAACAAATGGCAATGTGTGAAAGGACTATGGGAATGAACCCATCAATAATGCAGAAATACCACAGCGGATAAGACTTTTATTACATCATTTATTCTCATAAATTGGCAAGTAACCCAGCTTAAGGAATTGCACCTTTCTCATGAAAAAAAAAACCTAGCTGCATCCATACCGCACTTAATCATTCATACATTTCTGAAATTGCATAAATGAAAAAGAGAATGGAGAAGCATAACACTAATGTGTCCCCAATATATGGGAATCACTAATCGAGCTTTTGGTAATTACTTGTAATGGTAGGTCAACACCGTAATTGTATAACGGTAAAAACTGTGTTTATTTACAAGCAATTCCAATGAATTGTCATAATTGAGACGAGTAAAGGTTATTTCAAATAGAAGGGAAGCATAAAAGCTGAAGAGATTTTTGACAGTGCAAGGCATTATGATTTGGTTAATAAAAAAATTCAACTTGTTTTCATTTTTTTTTTAAGAATAACTGTAGGCCATACAACTAGCTACATTGTTTGGATGATATATAGTAGGAATAAGGATTAAACTTCATTCAAGTTTTCGAGGATGTAAAACTTACAAGTTGATCCATTTTTAAGAGGATGCAAATTCATCCCCAAGGTATTGTGCTATTGTTTCTATAATTCTTTCACTAATCCAATTAGACTTCAAGTGGAAAATACAAATAAAAGAGTAGGAAAGGGAAGCGCTTTAATAAGGTAGCTTTAGTCAGGAAACACATATACCATATACTCAAAAGGTTTTAAAACGAATGGACAAAGATGATGGGAAGGTGAGAGCATGGCTAGTTATTTGGGAGAAGAATAGGCAGAGCTGGAAATGCACATAGTAGGATTTGTCAAGGCAATGGTTCAGTAGATTGAAAAAGAGGACGAAAAATATTGATCCACAAAGAAGTACATAAAACATTATCATATATGCCAAATACAAACCTGCTGCATATTATAAACATCTTCAAGTGACAATTTTGAAACCATAAGAGCATAAACAGCTTGTGTTGCATAAAAAAAATACATCATGCACTCAATTCGTAAAATACAATTGCAATACATGTTCATATTTTTTTTTCCATAAAAGAAACCTTTCAATTATATGTCCATGTCATAACTAAACCGGGTTATATAAGTCTCAACCAAATCAAACCGGTTTTCTACTGTTGCCCTCATCTGAGCTACCAAAACCTTCTCATCTTTCCCGCCCCTTCCTCTTTCATGCTTTAACATGAAATGAAAAACGGATAAACATCTCCCTCGCCTCATTCCTCCAATCGAGCGCCACCACCTTCCTTTCACAACTTCTTCCTCGATTGAGCTAACAAAAATATTAAGCTTTCTTTTCTCCCTTACCTCCTTTGCTTTCCTTTTATGGCTTTGTTTTTCAACTTTGCAACTTAAGTTAATATGCTTAGTTATAGATTTTAAATTAGCATTATGATGATTAATAGAGTTGAACATTGAAAAACTTATGTTTTTATAGTCAAACATATTTTCAGCTATTATTATTTCTCTATACATATTTGTATTTATTTAAACAAGTGTAATTAATCAAGGGTCTGTGTTATGTAGAACCTCCAACCAGTGCAATTTAGTAGATCTTCATTGATTTTGGAGACTCTCATCGCTCACTGAGAGATAAGTAACCAAAATCCATTAAGAAGCAAACACAACATTCTATGTTAGGGGTGTTATTCTTATTATTTGTATTGAATTTCTAAATAATTTATAATATTGATAGTCTTGACTTTGTGATTCAATTACTTGCTAAGAATATCATATTTTTTTATGTTCATAATGAAATGTTAAATTGCATAGATGAGTTGGCCTTGATTCATTGTTGCATAAATTTATGTATATTGAATTAATGCATATTGTAGCAATAATTATTTTTCACACATGTTATCTCAATTGAATGCAATAAATTTTAATCATGTCGTCAGTCAATTCGTGTTTAATATATAAATAATACTAGTTATGCTATTTATAAAATAATTATTGCTAATTTGCTTATTAAACATAAAATGTATCTTTGTATGCAATGTCATACAGGTCAATTAAATCTTTTTTATATTATCTAAGTAAACTGAAATGTCTAGAGTGACAACTCTATAAAAAAAATCATTGAATTTTTTGTGCTAGAGTTTACCTTAAGAAGCTTAGGGTGCTTTGATAAAATTAACTATATCAATATGCAAACTAATATGCAATGTAATGATAAATGACTAGTTAGTTACATTTAGAGATGTATGACAAAACCTGATATGGTTAAATATGAATAAGTCAGAATAAAATTACATGTATTACAGTTCATCAAACAAATAGTTATGAGCATCATCATATTAGAACTCACTTTAAAAGATGGGCATATTTCATTGAAGTACTGCAAAATCATTGAAACTCAATGATGAGTTGATAATATTTACTATCTACTAGTACATATAGTAAATCATCTCTTTTGTTATTCATGCTACATGCCACATTAACTTGTCGATAAAAATTTAATAATTAATAATTACTAGTTAAGTTTGACTTATTAATTATATTTTTAAAAAAAAAGTTTTATCATGTAGCTTAACGGATCATCAACATGGAAGCAAATTTTCCAAACTTATAGAATCTCATTTTGTGGTGTTAAGCTCCTACAGTTCGGCTTTTAATTTTGTTGAATATTGCATAGTTTTACTTTTGTAAGTATTTCTTCAAATTCTTTTCCATTAGATGTTATCGGGCTTCCTTATTAAAATGATATTGTAAGTTTTATTATTTGAACGAATGTTATTTATCCTCCTTGCATGTTGTAACATATTATATTTATAGTTGTTTGTTTATGAATACAAAATAAGGTTCTTTAATCTTTTGGACGAGTCCAATATTGCCACCACCTTCCAAACCCAAAATGCAACATTATGAATGTGAGTTTTCTGGTTATAATTCATTCTCGTTTTATAAATGTTGATGAAAAAAAAAAAAAAATTATTTAACCTTAAATTATTTAACCAAGCAAAAACAAATCAAAGCTCGTAAACAAGCATGGCTGCACCAGAAAAAAAGTTATATTCAAAATATTCAGCCTACGGAAGGCATTTATAATTTTCCTAGTTTCACACAAGAGCTGCTGTTATCAAATGTTGGAACAGTTCTCAACAAATTTGTTAAGAAAGTTGGCAGCATTGGCAACGGCAGGAGCATCCTGAAGATGCTGCTTCATGGACAAGAACAATCAAATGATTTCCAGGTCTTGTTCATGCATGTCTGTAGGAAACAATGGAATGAAAGTAAGATGCTCTCTACAACTTGACAGCTAAAAATTATAACCTAACTAAAATATTGATAAAATTAACAATTGCTCCACTCCGGGCAAACGTGAATTTTGAAAAATAAAACAAACATATAACATTAACATTAAAATCAATCCCTTGTTAGTTCATCCCAACATTTTTTGTTTTTTATGAGATATTTTAATCGTATGTCTACAAGCAATATTTTAATCCCAGCATTTTAGTCCCAATATTTTAATCCGAACAAGAAAATATCTACAGCAACTAGTGGACTTGGTCGTATGACTATCACTTCCATCTTAACCATACAGATTTCAATTAAATTCGCATCTCAATCAGCACTAGCTTAATATAAGTTTTCCATTCCAAAAGGACAGCCAATATAGGCAGCTCACGTGATAATGGTTTATTGAAAAATTTACCAAACACTAATGAAGCCAATAAAAAAATTGCTCCTTCAAATTGTAGGACGATATGGAGTGAGGTTGGCAAACCAAACCAACGGTTTGGTTCAGGGATGAACCAAATTTGACCTGCCCGAATAGGTGTAACACAAACCCAACCTATTTATTAAACAAATACAAAATCTAAACCCAAACCTAGCGAGTCTTCAATCAGATTGAACCGAACATGATCTGAACTACTCATTTGGACATGCATTTCAAGTCAAAATGAGGACCAATTTAGACTAAAATCAGATTTATGAGTCAATATCAGATTTGGAGGTCAATCTCCAATTGAAAGTCAAAATCAAGTCAATTTTGGGTTTGCAGAAAACCCAAACCCAACACAACAATTAATCAGTTACAAGTTAATACCCAAGTTTGACCATGAAGTTGATCATATCATATTGAACCAATTTTTTTTCAAGTCCAGTTCAAGTTGACTTGTGGTATAAGTTTAATTATTGACACCCCTAATTAAGACAAAAATTTCACTGAGATTTCCCAGAATGTATGATGAAATACACTAATTAGTACACCCTTTTATTCTTTTATATTTAATCCCATCCAAGCCATAAAAAGATTGCAATTCAAAAAATAATACCAAAACTATTTATTCTCGAGTTAAATAGTATATGGTCAATTATATTATTCTATACCAAAGAGGTATTGATATTCGACATATGCAGGCAAAGAGGTATGTAAAGTACGCAAAATAAATGATCTTAGCAAACCAAAATTGTGACCGGCACAAAACTTCGAAGGATGGTCGGAGGTCGCCCTTCGTGTCGTAAGGCGGTCGTCGCCCCACAAACTATCGAAGCTGCGGCGTGGAAGTGGCAGTAAGGACGTCAGCGAGAGGAGCGCCGACGGTAGCAAGGTGTGGCGAGGCTGCTGGCCAAATAAGCAAGGGCAGGCACACAAGGTGCGGTCGGCGCTGGAGGAGGCGCAAAGGATAGGATCCCGCTAAGAGTTCGCTTGGGAGGGACTAAAGCCAGCGGGATCTGGACACCGGCGTCCACAGCGGCCGTCGGGACGTCGCCAGAGAGAACTGGAGGAGGAGGCGCGGCTGAAGTGGGAGGAGGTGCGGCCAAAGTGGGAGAGAGATTCCATGCGAGCTCTTTCTTGGGTAGGAGCCCCATCTGGGGAATAAGACACGGCCAGGAGCATCGGGAAAGCGGCGTTTAACGGCAAAGGACGCCGGCCGGCGGAATTCTGGCGCGCCGGCGAGGCTGGGGCGAAGGTCGCGAGATCGGAGCTTGCAGTTTTTGCGAAGCAGAAGAGAGGGAGGCCACGAAGGTGGCGCCGTTCGTTGTGTATCGGCTACGAGGAAGTTCGCCGGCGAAGGAAACCGAAGGCCACGAGGAAGGGGCCGAGCCTAGGGTTTTTTTGAGAGCCAGGAGGTTGGCGGCGGATCTGCGTGCGATGGAACGAGAGTGTATTCCTTCGTGTGTTGAGGGTTTAAATAGGATTTTTTATTTTTTTTAGTATTTGTTATTTGAAATCCACCATTTATTTGTTTTTTGCTCGTGCACGAAATTAGAGAAATATGGGTGTACTTCCAGAGTAAAATCGACATTTTGGACTCGGTCTATTTCGCCATCCAATCTCATTCTAGACAAACTTGTCGTAGATCGATCTAAAAAAGAGGTCAACAAAAGCTTAAATAATTTACTATGTAATTGTGCATATATTGGTATACTCTTCTCCAAAACTAGGAAAGATGAATTTACAAAATTCATATGCAGTGAATGTTCAGTAATAAAAGCTATAAGAGAACGTTAATGTCGTGGTAATATTTGGTTATGTGTATATAAGCCATTGATGGTTGCTTAGGGAGACTCTGTCGGACATAGAGATTGTAGTACAGAGTTGTGGGAGTCGTGAGTCATGTTGGTAGTAGTGATAAATTGTCATGACGTTCATAGACAACAGAGACAAGAGTTGAAAGTCACATGGGTTGAGACCATTTAGGTTATAGTTGATCACCTAGGTCGTAGTGGTGAGTTGCAATGACGTTCGTAGGACACATGTGTCAGATTGAGAGCTGCACATGCTTTGATCCAAGTATGACATAGTTGATCACATAAGTCATAATGATAATTTGTGAAGACATCTGTAGACTGTAGAGATCAGAGTCAGAAGCTCTATAAGTCTTGAGTCATGTTGGTCATAATTAGTTGCGTAGGTAGTAGTGATGAGTTGCAACGATGTCCGTAACCTGCAGAGATCAGAGTCGAGAGCTACATAAGTTGTGAGCCGCATAGGTCATAGCTAGTCACATAAGATGTTGTGATGAACTAAGATGACACTCGAAAGATATAAGGGCACGAGTCGAGAGTTGTAAGAGTTAAGAGCCATGTCGGCCAAAGTTAGTCACATATGTCGTATTTCTAAGATGTGATGATGTACATAGGTCATTTATGCTATAAACGGGACCTATAATAAGGTTTGTAGGTTACTGTTCCCGAGAATATAGTTGTGTAAAAATTATATAGTTGACTCCGCTATGCAACGGTGCCAAAAGCTTGATGCAATATTTTATAAATAAGAAATTTAAACAATTAATGTTGAGATTCTACGCAAGTATACGTATCGTTATCAAATAATAAACGACTTTCTATTTAAGCCCTAAATATCGATCCCACTGAGAAGCTTTAAATTTGAAATGATAAATTTACTAGAAAATTCACAGAAAATCAATACAAAATTACTGTCACTAATTTCAAATGTTGAGATATTATAAGAACTAAATTAATTAAATAATAACAAAATTGAAATACAAAGTTTAAACAGTAACTACTAAACTATTAAACAATTAAACTACATTTATGTGATGAAGATTTTTTATGTGAAAAAATATTTTTCCCACTACAATGAGGTTTTGGTAAAATGAGATGAGAAAAATAGTTCAATTATGTATTGTGTCAAGTAGAAGCAGTTTTAATTCTCTACCCTGATATAGTGTTATAAAATATCATTGGCTAATCTCAGTTTTAGCCCCTAAATCTATGGCTAGGCTAGGAGGATACTGACTTCCACTCCAGAGCTCCCAATTCCATTCACCTAAAAAGCTAACTCTCGCTTTATTTTTTAAACACTAAGACTGAATTGGAGATTTTAGTTTGTCACCCTAAAGGTTCTCCAATTCTACACCTAACAATGTATATTTTTCTATTTATTTGCACTTAATTCCATGAACGAGGTTCTCCTTCATGGAATCAAATGTGATTTTCACTCTGTTGTAGAACGCATACTCCATTTTCTGGATCATATGTTTCACAACATATTTTAAAAATTCAATTGGTGAGATCGAAAAGTAAATTAAGTTCGGAGTTGAAAAATCATCACAATTTATTTTATATTTTAATATTGACACATCCATATTATCTCTTCATTTCACCATATATCAGAGTAA
>NEWO01000071.1:1699790-1729334 GCA_003013225.1 Phalaenopsis aphrodite
CTCATGTATCACCAAAACTTGTTAGCATTTAGGTGAGTTCCTCCGACCGGGCTCGCTAAGCTTAAGCCGTCAGGCGAGCTCATCAAGATGAGCTCAGTCATATTTTCTGACTTCTTATAAGCTCGCTTGTACTAGTCGAATCATCCTCTCAAGCTTGTTGATAACTACATAATTGTATCATGAAGCTTGGTCAACGATTCTTCGAGGCAGAAGAAAAAAAACTCCACTCCATCATCAAGTTTGTGATCATTTATTGGTCGCCTGGCTCTCATACCAAAGATATTGTCAGCAAAAAGGTCTACCTGGGCACCTTATCGTACAACTTATAACGTAGTTTTTTAATACATTCCATAGACCATCATGTAGGCACATAGACTCTATGTTGTAAAAATATGAAGTAAAAATGAGAGAAGAAAAAAAAAAGATCCGACTCTAGCTCTCTCTCTCTCTCTCTCATTGTATCTCTAAAAATTCTTCGGCTTCCTTTCAGCTCTTTCACAAGGTCTCCCGAATTGCATGAGTTCACGGATTATACAAGATCATACATCATAAAAGGATTCAACATAAAATAAAGCATTTATTTTACAATAATTATAAAAAAAAATTTAATATGTTTATCTTTCTTGTGAATTTTAATTTGATTAATCGATTTTAATCAACCACTACAAATTAATATCAATGTATTTTAATATTTTTTTAAGCGACAATATTGCTCTTAAACCATGATGAAAATAGTCGAGAAAATTATTGAAAAAAAATATGTTGTGCACCCGCTTTGAAAATTTTTTGGCTTTGTCGCAAGGATCAACACGATGACGATTAGGGGAGCATAGAACCCTCAGAACATGTACAACTTTTATAGTGGCCCTCTGGCCTTTGGTCATTCGAGTGGCTACAACACCTCTTATATTTGGAGTCATTTTAAACAGCTGAAGTTTAAACAAAATTAAAATATACTAGGTAACCATTTAACAATGATTAGAAGACTTATCTTCATAGTACTAAAAAGACAAGTGAAATTGAATATAAAGATAGACTATGATACCACTCAAATTCTCATCCCATGAGACATTATCTACTTTGGCCTAGCGGCCTCACCATTTTGTCATACTAGTGCAACTTCCTAAGAGGTCACCTATCACAAGATTTCTCCCGCATGAGCAAACTTAACGTCAAAGTTTATGCTCCAAATGTTACACTAAAAGATGTCTCAATCAAAGTTCAACTTCAGTCTATTTAAGGGATTTCACACCAATAACATCGATGAATACAAAAGCAAATGAAGTCCAGGGAAATATCATCGTTGCACCGGCACCACGCTCACTCTCATTGACAATAAGACATCACAGGTTATGACAAGCAGGTCCTAAGCAGCCTAAAGCTTCTCAAATGAGCAACTCCAACTTTCTCTTGCCAAAACAATCCACTTCTCCGACTGCACAACCATCATTCAAAATTGCTTTTTGTCGAATTAGTTAACAATGCAGCTTTGATATCAAATGATAGAATTGGTGTCTAACATATTCGACAACTATTGAACACAAAACTTCCATATTTCATGCAATCTTGACGTCATGCAACACACCTTCGAATCTTTCGTAAGAGAGAAGTGGATTAAACATCGATAAAGAATGTAAATACAATTTTACCTTTTAAAAACTAAATTAATGATATTTTCATGTAATATGAAAGATTTGTAGTATAAATATAAAAATAGAAGTAAGCTTTGTTATACATGTAAATATATAGAAATTGTGTGGTATGTATTTTAATGCCCATACTTAATATAATTTGAAAGATTACATCGTTCTATGACAACAAAATATACAAAATAAAAGGCTGAAATTAGTAAATGAAAGAGCTGGCCATCACTCCATCTAAAGGGCACTTACATAAATGCCACACAATTTTTATGTATCTATATATCCAAATCTTAGAACTTTCATATTTGCATGCATAGCACTTATTATCTTCTAAAATTGATGTACATCCTTTCAAGCATACATTTATCAACATCAACATGATATAAATGCAAATTTGAAAAGTTTAGGTGCTAGATATGTGAATACATAAAAATTGTGTGGTATGAATGTAAATTTTCCAAAAAAAAATTGTAAAAAAATGTGCTGCTAAAACACCATAACAAATTAACATCACATCTGTGTAGAAGAACATCATATTACAATCATTTAATAACTCATTTTCCAAAATACATTTTGTAAGCACAAGCAATCAAATGAACCCCTCAACCTCCAAATCAAAATCAATCTCTGCAAATTGTGAAGATTGCTGCTAAATGACCTTCAACTGCTGCAATCATTTAATCATTCTGATTTACAAATCTTATGTATTTACATACCAAACACCGAAACATTCTGATTTACGAGCACACCACTCAAATCTTTAACAACACATAAAAAATATCACGGTCGCTAAGTTTATGACACCAATGGGGGTAAAAATGTAAATATCCCTAATTTCTCATATAGATAATTACATACAGACCACCAGAAACATTGATATTTACAAATTAACCACCAAGGTGATTTTTTTGAACTGCCGAAGCTATGAATGTCCGTGCGCCACAAACAATGGTTGATTTGTAAATTGAAAGTTTTGATAAAAAAAGATAAACTAGTAATCTCAACAAAATGTAGGCTACTGTCCGATATGCACTGGAACTGTGGATGTAAATATTAAAGTTTAGATAATGGATATGTACATACACAAGAATTGTGTGGTACATATGATCTAAATACAGCATTTAAAATGCAAAGGGGCAGAGAACAAGACCTAGCCATGTAAAGTAGCCAAGAGTTGAAGCTAGGAGAAATGTTCAGCTAATGCTGTTAAATCTGGGTTCGGAAGTTGAGAGCAGCAAAAGAAATCAAAATCATGTTGGAAATATGATCCAAAATGCCAACAAATGAAGCATATACAAAAAGTTACATTTATATGTCCACACCCCTGTAGAAAGTAAATGTCCTGTATGTTAGACATTATAGACATTATGTCCTGTATGTCTGACCATAGATATATATGTATCCTTTACTCTTGTAAGCTGTTCTTTGGTTAATGCAATTGAAATCCTAGCCACTTTTTCTTTCTTCTTCTCCTTTGCAATTGTTAACATTGTACATGCATATGAACAAACATGCATGCAGATTTCCCCACCCTGTATAAAAGACCCCCAAGATGAACCAGTGAACCTGCAGTTATATTTATATGTCCACAAGATAGAAATATCTATGGTCAGATCAAAATCAATATATCCTAAAGCATAAGAATCAAGTAAAAAAAAAAAAAAATAAAATGCCAACATAAGGTGTAATGAATATATTTGAAAAGCCCAAGGGCTAAATCTATTAAAATAGGAAAGATACATAAAAGTTGTATGAGAGGGCCCAATAGAAGCACCCTACCCATACGATACAACACACACAAGCACCCCAAAAGAGAAGAGATACAAGAAACAAAAAAAAAGTACCAAAATCGCAGAAAATAATAGCTAGTGACGAGACTGTTTAGTCCTGTCTTTGCCTCTAGTTCTAGGGTGAGATCCAGATAACAAATTGTTGAGTGCAGAGCCATTTCCCGAAGTAACCAAAGTATCATCCATTAGGTTCACAAGCTGAAGTTTGCCTTCAATTTTCTTCTTCCTCCTTGAATAGACCTGTCATTCCTCCTCAAAAAACTGACTCATCTGATCATCGTGTTGGTAAATAGAACGCCGGACAGATAAAAGCTTATGAGCACCAAAAAAATTGTCAATTGTTGTAATGACTATATATATATATATATATATATATATATATATGCATATGCATATAAGTATATACATATGTGTATATAAATGTATACGTTATACACATAGCATATACACGCATATGTATATACAAGTATACATATATACACGAGGAGGCTTTAATTTTCTTGTAATGGTAATACTGGCAATTTTCTAAAGGCTTGCTAGTGATTTGTAAATAGCAAGTATTGATATAAAAAGAAAATCTAATAATCTCAACTGGACTTGGGCTACTGTCCCACAGGCATTGGAACTGTGGAAGTAAATATTAAAGTTTGGATAATATATATGTACATACATAAGAATTGTGTGGTACATATGATCTAAATACAGCATTTAAAATGTGAAAGGGCAGAGAACAAGAACTAGCCATGCAAAGTAGCCAAGAGTTGAAGCTAGGAAAAATGTCCTGCCAATGCTGTTAAATCTGGGTTGGGAAGTTGAGAGCAGCAAAAGGAATCAGAATCATGTTGGAAATATCATCCAAAATGCCAACAAATGAAGCTAATACAAAAAGTTATATTTCTATGTCCAAACCCCTGTAGAAAGTAAATGTCCTGTACATACATATGAACAAACATGCAGAGCAGATTTCCCCACCCCTGAAGAAAGGACCCCCAAGATGAACCAGTGAACCTGCAGTTATATTTATATGTCCACAAGATAGAAATATCTATGGTCAGATCAAAATCAATATATCCTAAAGCATAAGAATCAAGTAAAAAAAAAAGTAAATAAAATACCAACATAAGGTGTAATGAATAATATATATGTATATATATATATATATATACACACATATATATATGTATGTATATGTATCTATATGTATATATATGTATGTATATATATGTATGTATGTATGTATGTATCCGTATATATGTACATATAATATATACATATGTGTATATAAATGTATAGGTTTATACCCATAGACATATACACACATACGTATATACGCGTATACATATATACACGAGGAGGCTTCAATTTTCATGTAATGTAATACTGGCAATTTTCTAAAGGCTTGCTAGTGATTTGTAAATAGCAAGTAATGATAAAAAAAGAAAATCTAATAATCTCAACTGGACTTAGGCTACTGCCCACAGGCATTGGAACTGTGGATGTAAATATTAAAGTTTGGATGCTAGATATGTGCATACATAAGAATTGTGTGGTACATATGATCTAAATACAACATTTAAAATGTAAAGGGGCAGAGAGAACTAGCCATGCAAAGTAGCCAAGAGTTGAAGCTAGAAGAAATGTCCTGCTAATGTTGTTAAATCTGGTTTGGGAAGCAGATATGTTAGTTTCCAGTGAGCTTGGTGAAGGGGATGTATGTGTCGTAGAAGATGATTTTAGGTAAGGTTTCGAGCAGAAGAGGGGAAGGATGAGATGGCATCATAGCAGAGTGCGCAATACTATTTTGGAGCCTCCATACTTAAAGCACCTTATTTTAAAAATATATTTATAAATTAATTACTTTATTTTCAAATTAAAAAGAACTTTCTTTTGGTTAAAATTTTCTTTCAATGTGAATATCACGGTAATATTTGAATTTATTTAATTTTGAAGTTAATAAATACAAATACAATGTACACTTGCAAATCATATTTATTGTGAATAATTTGGCATTAATTTTCATGAATTCTTGGATGAGATTAGCTAATAATTTTGTTCCTAAGTATTACAGAGAGTACGAGTTAGATTTTAGCATAACTAATCATTTTGGAATCAACTCTAGGCCAGACTATTATATATATACATGCTATTTGCTACCATTTAAGACAAAAAAAAAGAGACAATTCTGCAATTTCTTATAAAAAAAAGATTAAATTTTTAATTATACCTTTAAAAGAAAAGCTCTGAAACACAGAAGTCCCAGAACAGCTATTTCCCGACGAACTCGACCCAGAACCACCTGCTACCTCCGTCTGCCAATCACCGGCAACAACTCGATCCATTTCCACCGCAAAATCCCGATTCAAACAATTTTCAACACCATCCGATGAGCATGGAACCCAGCAAGGCACCATACAAGCATAGCAATAGCCATTAGTCTGCTGGAAAATAACTGGCATCATCCGTAAACCATTGCAGCAATTTCTTATAAGTTCATTGTTTTCTCTTTAAAATTGTAGGCACACCATAGCAAACAACTGATGCCCCTATTATAGTAGGAAGTTTACAAGCTCTCCTCGCCTCACTAATAAATGAAGCAACTCTCAATTTGGCTTCACAAAACCTGCAATTCTCCTCAACAATCTCTGCAGACTTCAAAAATTTTCTTCTGGATGGGAACTTGGATCTTCCGACATTAGATGTTTCTGCCAAATCGATACATTTGTTGCATTTATGAAGAATGGAGTCCTGAGTCCATGAGCTGAGTATGGCTTTCGCGAAACGGTCAATATCTTTATCGGATACCTCCCATAAATTTGCAATAATTGCAGGGGAGCCTGCAAATAAGTAGTGAAGGGGAGCACCTTGAGGCGCATAGCAACCTCTCTGTCTAAGAGATCCACTGCTACAACCCATGAGGAAAGCAGCAGCACAACTACTAAGTTTTCCAAAAGAATCCGCACGTATATATTGCATTCCTGTGGCATTAAAAGAGAAGGGAAGATTTACATACATACCACTCAATTCTCAATGTAGTTACATATCTAACAATTATTTTTTTACATGCATGCCACCTTATTTGTGATTGAAGACGTATATTTCATTTTTTTAAAGTTAAAATGGTGGTATTGTTTATGAGATATGAAAGAGTTGATCGGTATAAAGATAAGAAAGTGAAGTAAATGTTGTGAAGAAAAAAAAAAGATTTACATACATAACACTCAATTCCTATGTATTTACATGACTAACACCTAAACTTTGATTTTTACATTCATGCCACCTTATCCACGCAAGAAAAGGTGTATTTTACATTTTAAAAGCTAAAATGGCTGTAATTTTTATTTAGTATGAATTAGGTGTTAAATATGTAATGCATAGGAATGAGGTGCTTTGAAACTATTAAACGACTGCGGCACAATTATGAAATAATAATTGGATTAAGACAAACTTACCACTTCCATGACCAAAATACAAGTATAGGTCATGATTTTGTAAAGCTAGCAATAGTTCCTCACTTGTTGGAGCATTTCCTGCTTTGCCCTATACAACAACAAAAAACTACTTGTTAATGCAAAGTGTTTCACATAGGAATTAGGTGGTATGGAAGTTAATGCCTAGAAAAAAAGAAATTGCTTCGAATGTACTCGAACAGAGTGTTACCTCCCACTTATGATTTTGAAACCATTCTTCAAATTGTTGTTGTGTATGAATGAGATCGCCACTAGGATTAAGCAAATAATATGCACGAAAAGGGTCTATGTATGGAAGATTAACTTCAAATGTATTCTTTTCACGGGCATGATAGTCCAGTTTTAGTAGAATGCTGCCTAAGGAAGGCATGCGATAAACCTCCTGCTTTTTCAATATTGGCATGTTCTCCCATGAGATCATCTGCGGTCATGCAAGTATGGCTTAAGATAGCTCTCAAGTGCAAAAACTACTTTATTCTAAAGAAAATTTCCCTTGAAATCTAAAATGAAGGTTGTTCAAGTAGTGGACAAGGTTAGGATGAACAAGCAAAAGTCACCCGACATATTTAAACAAATGCTAAATTAATTCCGAGATTTTTTTAACAGAGGCTAAAATAATCCTCAACGGGATTATTTAAACTAATATTAAAAGAGTTTTAGGACTGAATTGACATTTTTATTGGGAAGAATTTACATGCATATGACCTAAATCCTATTCATTTACATATCTATCAACTAAACTTTTTTTTTACATTTATACCACCCAAATCTCTTATATCACATAAAAAATACAACCATTTTAACATTTAAAAAGTGAAACATTTTCATACATAGGAAATGTGGCATGTATGTAAAAATTGAAGTTTAGGTGTTGATATGTAAATACATAAGAATTGACTAGTTTGTATGTAAATATTCTTTTAATTAACCCTGCGAATAAAATGACCTCTTGCAAAGAACCAAGGGATCATTTTAACAATTTTCTCCAAATAGAAGTGTTCAATGGGAGGTTTAATATCAAACCAAAATCTTTATTCGCCATCAAATGAAAGTGATTACCTGCACATCAGAATCTAAGACGAGAATAATTGGTTGCCTATCAACTTTCATGTCTTCACCCATTGCTTCCGAAATCAAACTCTCAATAGATTTGAGGATTGACTTAACTTCTTTACTACGGTCAGCAAATGCCCTGAACCTTTGCTCCCCACAACATCCTCCCCTACCAAAGAATCCTTTATAAAACAGTGACTGAGAAATGCAGGCTTCAGCAGCAAAGACAGACTGAGCACCACTGAGTATAACTTTGATGAGATTATCATTGAGTATAAAATCACATTGGGAATTCAGAGAATTCGACAGCCTCCCAGCAAAAATTTCTAGAGATTTGGTATCCACTCTCTCGCCCAAAAGCAAGCACCCCCATGGTCCTATCCATTTATCTTCCATTGCTCTGCATCAAAACAAGAGAAAAAGAAGTCAAAAAGCCAATAAATAATAATATGTGCGTCAATTTAGTTTTGAATAACATAAACCAATAAATTAGGGCTTATTTGAGATCATTTTTTTCCTTCTTTTCTGTTTATAAAAATTTTTATCTAGTGTTTTTCTAAATATTTTTAGCTATTATTTTTAAAAAAAATAAATTAACATTTTTTTTAAAATACTTTATAACTTTAAAATATTTTGAGTATTTTTAGAAATAACTATATTTTAATCAACTAGACAAATATGCTTTGTTTCAAATCAAAACATAAACAAACCAAAATAAAAAAAAGAAGAAACACCCTTCAATTTTGAATGTAGGAAGTTGGTAAGCATACTTCAATAAATTATTTAGTTGATTGTCAAGAATCGTTCTACAAGACCACCACTTGATATAGTTAAGACGGGCCTCAGCTTCATTAAGGACATGATTAGATAGAGACGAGAAATTTGCTTCTAAAATGAGCCTGTATGAGGGAGCCACATCGTCAATCACAGCACTACTCCAAGGACAAGGCCAGTCGGAGACCACATTTTCACGTATGAACTCCTTGCATAAACTAGACTTGGGTTGAAATTCTGACAGCAGTTAAAACACAAATTTATTAGCATATAATAGTAATGGATATTGCATTTTGGAAGATTTACATCCATAAGAGTCAATTCATATGTATCTACATATTTAACACCTATACTTTAATTTCTACATACATGCCACTTATGCATGAAAATGTGTGTTTCAATTTTCAAAGGTTAAAACAACATTATTTTTTGTGATATGAAATATTTGGGTAGAATAAATGTAAAAAAATAAAGCTTTACATGTTAGATATGTAAATACATATGAATTGGGCGGTATGTATCTAAATGCTTAAGATTTCTATCATTTCATTTTATGCTTAGTAAACAAATATACCTTCTGAAATTGAATCAACAGGCAAGAGCATAATAATCGGTTGTCTGTTCCCATCAAACCGTGTGATAAGCAACCATGCCGGAAAAAAGGAAGGGAGAATCAACATTTCCCCGAGCAGGTTTACATAATCACCATCAAGCAAGCTAATGCAAATAATTGAAATTCTAGGGAGGCCAAGGAAAAAGTCCTCAACGAATTCTCCAAGATTTTCAAGTTTTTCTGGTGCATATCTGAAATAAAATAAGCGAAACTATAGTCGCTAATATTCAATTAGACCTGAAAACGTGAAATTAAGAGGTATAATTTAAACAGAAAAAAACCTTGAGATGTAATTTACACTTGTCTCTGATTCCAATACATTCTCGCTTTCTAGGCCCTGCAAAGAGCCAAAAAACAGAAGAAATGCAAGATTAAGAGAGTTATATTCCTGCCAAAAAAAACCAAACTAGAATGAGAAAGAGAAAAAAATCGGACAATATGTTAAATAAGTTTTTTTTTGCAGACCAAGGAGGTTAGAACTAAAGCATCAGCCAAGTAATTTCTTCAATACAATTAAAACTCGTCACACATCTAACTTGTAATGGAAGCTCTGAAAAAAAAGGAATAATTACATACCGATTACCAAAAACATTGCTATTTACAAATCAAACATCTAGGTAATTTTTTAAATTATGAAACCGATACATTTACGCATGCCACAATCAAATCATTGTGAATTTTAAAAAATGAAAAATATGGATTGGATTTTTATCATGACCTTTGATTTTTGAGTGAGAATTTGAAAAATGAATGAAAGAGGGTGCTTGGCTGCCCTGTATGTATTAGTCCCATAAAAAATTACACAATAAATCTAAAAATAAATAGAAGAAATGGCAGATTAAGAAACTTGAATTCTTTCCACAAAAAAAAAGTCAATTTAGAATAAGAATCATGAAAAACGGGACAATAAGTTGCCCAAAAATATTAATTCTACAAAACAAAAGAGAATAACCTATAGCATCTGTTACATAATCCCATCAAAACATTTAGTTAAAACTCACCACAATTCTAAATTGGATAGGAGTTGTTAGAAAAAAAAAAGTACAAAATAAGTTTAACACATCATGCAACAGTAAGAATAAAAAAATAGAGAACAAGGATGGCTAAAGCCAACAACAAATAATTAAGGATGAGGCTAAGGATGATGAGAAAAAGAAATATAAGGAAAGAGACAGAATACTTTTGGATGGCAAATTGAGTAAAAGATGTGGTCAATGTGCTATTAGATCACTTTATAATTCTACCTACAAGAAAACAAGCAGCAAATGCTTTGTCAGAAAAGTGTCGGCGAAGTGTCGGACAAGTGTCGGTGTCTTATACAAGTTTGACACGAGTGCAACACATTTTTAGAAGTGTTGGTATACATTGTCTCAAAACCAAAAAAAACAAATTATTCATTAGCCTAATTTTATAAAAATTGTTTTATATTGAATATGTCATATTATCGATGAAATTATTGCATTTTATATAATCCCCGATTTCAAATAATTTCAAAAGAAATTTTAATATTCAAATCTTATAAATGTTTCATAATGTGATACATAATAAAATACAAAAATATATATTTTTAAATGACATGTCTAACTTGATACGCGTAATTAATTGTGATTGATATAGGTAAAGCTTATAATAATAATACTACAAATAAAAAAAAAAATCTATGAAAGGTCAAATCATCTAAGATAGCTGAGTAAAGCATGATTGTGATTTACCGAAAGAGGTAAGCATCAAAAAGGGCTAAAAAGTTGATACAAATAGTCCAGCCTTGAATTCAGAGCAATGATAAATTGTTAGCCAACGGGCTAGGTGACGACTTGATATTATGAATGTGTCAAGATTTATAAGAATCACATAACATTTTTCAAGCTATGAACAACTAAGAATGACAAAAAAGTAACTAATGCCTTAAATACTTGACATTCAAGTAAAATATTATATTTCTTTGCAAGAGGTATGTTTATCGCTTAAGATAGTCATTTATTTAATGTGAGATAAGAGTTTGATTTACCTTAATTCACATAATATTCATTTTTATAATTAAAGACGCCCATGTTAATACGTAAGACTAGCATGCATGCATTACTCTCTATTTTTTTATATTTTACATATTCTAGTAAAATTTGTTTATCCCATAGATTATTTAACTCATTCGACACTTAGTCGACTATTATACAAGCAGGAGAATGTACATATTGGACTATAGTAAAACAATAAGGTGGTCATTTTATGTATTATGTAAAGGAAGAATTGAATGAAAAAAGTATATTAATGATATGGATTATGAAGTATGATTTCATATGCATAATTGACCGTGAAGAAATTCACGCTCTTATAGTATTAGCTATGAAATGCTAAGAAACATGTGCATATAAATGAAAAAGGTAATTGATCGTTGGACCGTCTCTTCTTAACTTTGAAAACTTAGATTAACATAGTCTGACTATCTATTCTATCTCTTGAAAATTTCCATGCCTTAGACCAGGATGTGATAAAACATGTCTTTAGAAATCAATGTAAATGATTTCATTTATATTTAAGCTTTAACACAGTGGGTGAAATCATGCACCCTAAGTTTATTCTCAATTGCAAAGACTTGATGGTAGCAAATGACGGTAGTTGATTTTATGTTAAAATCATGCAACCTATTGTACCCCTTGTTGATAATTTTGTGCACAATTGTTCTTTGGCCACATAATTTGTTTATTTAAGATGAAGGCAAAAAATTACAAAACATCAAAAGGACGATAATGGTCAAATACTGCTTTTTTAATCAAAACAAACTCAGTTTGTCTCCTACATGCTGCTTAAACTTTAACAGAATAAATTTGAAGAATAAGAAAATAAAAAATGCAATAAACTATATAAACCTAAGCCTATCATCTAATTCTATTCCGCCTATCATCTTGTTCTATAAACGAGCATGGCTAGAAAATTTTCAAAAATAAACAAACATTTGATTAAAAGCCAAATTGGCGATTTATGATTCTTATGCACACAAAATTAAATGGACAATCTAGTGTATTCTTAATTACGCACCTTATAAGTCTTGAAATTGCATGCCTTATCTCGAAGATGAGAAAGATATTGATAGTTCACAATTGAGCCAATAGAAGCTTGATGAAAAAATGCAGCCCAATGGCTTAAAGAAAGTGAACCTTGTGAGCAAAGAGGTGGAGGAATGGAGCCCTCTACAGTTAATAGTAAGATAAGTGACGCAATGAGCCGAGACACCTGTGCTAGAGAAAATAAATTCTTTGCTATACATAATATAGAAAAACCAAAAGTTGGCAATCCTAGGGAGAGATATATAGGACATGGTTGAGGAAAAGATATATATTTTTCCAAAATTGACAACGACATCAATATATTTTCACTAACCTTTTGAAAAAGTGACGGGATCTGTCGACATAGTATGAAGGCCATTAATAACCATGAAATGATGTCTTGCATATGTACATTTGAGAGTGAACAGCATTTGGTACTGGAAAACATAAGTGATAAAAGTAAGCTTCATGAATAACAAAAAATGGGAATCAGATTTGTAGCAAACAAAACAAAAAACAACTTAAATAATCACCTCATGTGCTCGGGATGAAAATCTTTCAAAAAGAACCAGCTCATATTGTACAGTAAAGCAGCACGTTCAACAGAAAAAATGTCCCCTATATTATTGTCCCCCATTAATTTGAACAAATTTAAATCACAACCATGGAAATTAGCATCAAAGCAAGGCTCTCCATCAAACAACACAAAGATGCATTGCCAAAATACACGATGTACTTCATGTGCATCCTGTTTTTCGCAAGGTGCCTCCAGAGATTTTGCTAAATAAAAAAGCAGAAAGGAATAAACAGTGAGATAAATACGCAAAAGAAAAAACAGCTCACCTTGACAAGGCATTTTCATGAGAAAAATACTTACCAATTTTCAGTAAAAGCCTTAATAAAAGACGCCTTCGCTGACATTGCCATTTAAAATGAATGAAATTCTCCATGGTTCCCTCTTTTATCATCTTAAGGCAAAGACATCTCAAACATTCAACTTTAGTAAAAACTTCACCATCGAATGGACAAGTACCATCCTCTTTAATTTGCGAATTTCTATAACTAAATATATCAGTGTCTAGAGTCCCATAGGGTGCACTACTACAATTCTCACTTTGTGCAGAAATACTGGTACTTTTGTCATGAAAAGATCGATTTCTTGAACTTCTCTGGGGTTTCAATTTATTATTATGACTAGCCACCTTTGCAGGCTGCTTCAACCCTTTTCTAGACGGTTTTTTTAGGGCCCTTTGCGTATGTGACTCTCCACATTCTGCACCATGTGGCACCACAGTTAATATTGTTGAGCTCTGTTGCTCAACTTTCAGAGAATCAAAACTATTTTCTAAACAAGAACAAATGTGACAAGGAAGTAATTTCTTATCACTCTCCAATGGATGTGATTTAGCGTTGTTTATGACATGTCTGGTGTCTTCAAGCTGGAATTTGCTTAGAGATTCACAAATACTAAATTGTTTCCAGGAACCAATAAAAGAACCTTCCATATTATCATTACTTAGTTTTCTAAAAACTGATCTATATATATCAAGAGCATTAGACTGGACATGGGAACCCTTATTCAAGCGTTCCGTCGATAAATCTGCAATTTGCATATCAATTTTAACTTCAAAAATTAACTTGCAATGCCTGCAAGAAATTATGATGTCATTTTCCTGTAAAAGCTTCCGAGCAATGTTAAATTCTTGTTCTGCTAAATCCCAGAAAAGCTTCTTACGGTATAACTGACCTGAAGAGTGAAAACAACCAAAAAGAAAGTTGGTTAAAACAACCATCATTTCTTTGGATTTCAAACAAACGAATAAAATGAAGAATGCATGGCAAATACCTAGAGCACAATTGAAAACAATCTGAAAATGTGGTAAAGAATGTAAAAATGAAAATCTTTTTCCAGTAAGGAAAAGTCTTTCCGCTTGAACGGCGTCTCCTATTTCTTCATGGAAAATCCCAACCTGAAAAAAAAAATGAAATCTATGCAAATGTTATAAATGAAAGGCAGAATAGAAATTTTTCATAATATGTAACAGACCTGCAAAGTACTTTCAAGATAGCAACCAAGAATGATCCAAGGGCTAAGAGAACATTTTTCCATGTTAATTATGTCTCGCCAAACGTCACTGATAGCTGATCCAAGCAGCTCAAGGAAAAGATGATCATGTTCACCATTAGCTTCTACTGAAGATTCTGTAAGTTCTACAGGTCTCTTGCTGAACACGTTAAACTTTTTCCGCAACACTTTATATCTTAAATGTAAAGCCTCTTTAGCATAAGAAAGCCCCTGCTACACAATTATCTCTGTTAGATATGACAGATTTGCCAATTTAATATTACTATTTTAATATTCAAAATTAAACTAGAAAAAACAATCATGCTACACATTATAGGACATTAAAAATAATAGCAAGTTCTGAGAAAAATCCGTTAGATGTCAATAGCAGTGAATGTTGGTAGACAGAGGTAGAAATGTAACCATAGTTAACTAAAATTGCATTGTCAAATGTGTTTGCAAAGATTACTTACCTCAAGTACTCTTCCACCTGCAAAAAGGCTTTCAGCCAAATTATAATAAATTTGTCCAGCAAAAAAGACCATTTCATTCTTTGCAGAAACCTGAAACCAAGATAATTACATTGTTGCTAAGAAAGATCAACATGTTATTCAAAAGCATCAAAGACACATAAGCTTTAAGTTTAGCAAAGAAACTGACATCTAAAAGAAGGGATGACACAGCAACTTTAACTCCCTCCACCGATAGTTTACAGCTATAAAGATCTTCAATTTGTTGAACGTTTTCTTCATTCAAAATAGAATCAGAAATTAAAAAATTTTGGACAAACATCAAGAGAAAGCATGAAGAGCTCTTCAAACATTCTGTCCAGAAAGTAAAAGAGTTGATACAATTATCAGGGAGTTGCGAAATCTTTGAAATCAAATATGGGTCAATTGGAGAAGTACATAAATAATGGCCTAGCCTTCTGCCTGTCCATAGCATAGTCAAACATTTCTCCAATGATACATTTTCGTACTTACAGAAGAAGTTGATCAAAGTATATATGTCAAAGTGAAACTTTAAAAAACCCTGAAATATAACAAAAATAATTAGAAAAGAAAAAACAGAAAGCGCTACAGAAAATTTGTCTTACTTGAACATTCAGACCTTTAAAGACAGCAGATCAAGAGTGCGGCACAATATGAATATTGTATTCTTTACACTTGGTTTGACTCCAGTAATCAAAGTATGATAAACACTGATTTCAAGTTCAGATAATAAATTGATTGCACGTTGTATATCAGACTGAATTAACTGAAAGAATTACAACATGAATCAATGATATAACATAGTGTTAAAAACAATAATTGATGTTTCAAATTGGAGATGATTTATGAATTTAAAATATAAAAATGTTACCTCCCAGTTCTTCTTACTCTCCTGAGTAAATTGTGCTCGCAACAAGTATGTTGATGCTAATTGATGATACCCTAAAGTTTTTGCTTTAGACGAATCATAAGTTACATTCTCCTAAAACACATAAGTTACATATAAACATTATGAACACATGAATAGATAAGCATATTGGAATGCTAACATAAGCATAAAAATAATAAGATGGTGATAAGTACCAAAAGAGAAATAGCTTCGCAAAGACAGTCAAAACAGCTGATTAAACTTTCTATCCCCCGAGTTCTAAGTACCAAACCCTTCCTTAAAAGTACCCTTGCTCTCTGCAGGTTGAAATCTCTAGCATTAAAAACATTCATCAAGAGAATATCAATTACTTTTATCTCCATTTTATGGCAAAGTGCAGGGTTCCATGCTTCTAGTTGATCATATGCTAGAAGTTCCTGTAAATCCAGTATAGAATTACTGCAGAATGCTAATATAAGAAGTGAAAATCTCATGTCATTACAATAGTTTTATGAGACCGTACCTGTTCAAGAATCTCTCCTAAAATGTTCTTTGGCCATGTTGGACAATGGCAAAGCAACAACGAATAAAGAAATGGAGCATCATCCACTTTATTGACATCACTAAAATCTTTGCACAACATCTGAAATTTAAAACTGTTAGGCAAGTTGATCAATGGGATTGATATAAGAGAAACTATGATATGTTAAAGAGTACCTTTATCCATTGTTTCATCAATGGAAAACAGAGGGATGAGTTTGGGAAAGAGATTTCCACAACATAAAGCTCATACATACTCTTACATACAACTTCATGAAAATTGGAGGCACCGAGCTTATGCAAAATATCTATTATTCTGACACATTTGGTAACTGCATCTTTGATGACACCTTTTATTGAATCTCTGGATGCCGCAGAGCCTTGAATGCTTTTAGAATATGTCAACTGAGGCTGGCATAAAAGTTGTATGTGCTTCCATATTGTTTTGCAGCACAGTTCCAAAGCTTCTGAAGGCTGAGAAAAAAACAAATATAAACATGAAACAGCGAGGTAATGGAAGACTCGATCTTTTTATTAACTAGAAAACAACATGGTTTATAATGCAGAGAATAAAGGGCTAAACAGATGGTAAAAACAAAATTTTCATGGAAATTTGTCAATAAAAATGCAAGTTAAATGCCTGAAGATCAACAATTACGTTTCTGATAGAACATGCCCTCATAATTTGTAAAGTTTTTTGATGTAGCATAAAATTAGTTTCAATACCTTGGTTCTGTATTGTGTCCAATACGTGAATGGTAAAACGTAGTTTTGTAGGATGTTTAATAGAAGTTCAGGAACCAGGTTTCGAACCGTACAAATGCATACATTAAGTTCGTGCCATAGGTGCACCGCCAACCTGTATAAGGTCACTTTGGGAATCTTTCAGCCGAAATACTTAAACAAAAGGGGCATTTACATATATAGCATGTAATTCTTCTATATTTACATATCTAACACCCAAATCTTCAAAATTATCCCCATACCATTCAATTCTTTCCTATCACATCAAAAATGTCATTAATTATCAATGTTCATAAGTCAAATCCACCCTTTCATGCATAGGGTAAAGCGATACACAAGTAAATATAGAAGTTTTGGAGGGAGATAGGAAAATTATTAGAAATATGTTTTAAGTAAATTTCCCTAAAAAAATATTCCAAAATTGACTCCCTTGATCACTCAATAAGAAATGATTTTGCCCCTAAATTTGTCACATATAACTTCTTAGGTTACATCAATTTCGAGCAATCCAATACAACAATTTAGTATGTTAAAGCAATTGTTCCACCCAAAAAAAAAAAAAACTTACAAGCATATCACTAAATATTTAGATATTTACAAAATTAACACCTAACTTCAAATTTTACAGAAATATGCAACCTTCTATATGCATGAAAAAGTTTATTCAATTTTTAAAAGTTAAAATAGAGATATTTTTTATGTGATTTGACTGATTTAGGTGGTACAAATGTAAAAAGTAAAGTTTAGAATGTAGATATGTAAATACAAAGGAATTGGGTGGTATGTGTGTAAATGCCCCCAAAAAAATCAATATGTGACCTATAGATTTCCCTTATGAGCATCTCAAAACTTAAAACTAACAAGATAAAAGAATCAAGCTCAATTATAATACAAAATACCTTAAAACAGAATATGAAAATCCAACATATTATGAAAGCACAAAAATTATACAAGTTTATTAAGAGGTTTCATATAGAACTGAGACAACCTAAAGACTTTTTAAAATATTATGAGGATTGAAATTGTTGAGAATTATATCAAGAAAATAATTCAATCAAAAGACCAGAATTAAGTGTCAAAAAATGGAATCTATAACTTGAACCTATAGAAGCCACGTCTCAAACCTTATAGAAGCCACCTCTCAAACCTATAGAAGTCACCACTCAAACCTTATTGTAAAATTAAAGTAAGATTAAGATTTTAGTTAATAAAAATTTAACAATATAATCGTAATATTTTATCGAAAGTTAAGTTAAAAATTAGCAAATATTAATTATAACTTAATAAATAAAGTTATAATACAAATAAATTAAATAAAGATTTACACATAAAGAGAACAAATATAATTAAATAATTTAACTAAAGCAATATGTTAACCATAATTTGAGAAATTATAATCAAAATGAAATGATTAAGTTAGATAAAGATATACAAACCTATATATATATTTGATAAGAAATTAATAATATAAAGAATTCTATCATAGGAATCATAAATAGAAAACGAAGTAAAAAAAAGTAGAGAGAAAAAACAGGTTACTTGTCATCAAGATGAGTAATCATGTTTAAATTTATGGTGATTTTGTTATAGCAACAACAACAACAACAAAGCCTTAATCCTACAACGTGGGGTCGGCTACATGAATCTTTTTTCTCCACTGGATTCTATTTAGTGTCATATTTTCATTTAGTTCTAGTAAATTAAGATTTAGTGTCACATTTTCATTTATGTTTAAATTTATGGTGATTTTGTTGTTTCCACTAAATTTAAAACATTAATGATTGTTATTTAATAAATTGTTACGGTAGGTTTCATTATGATTTACTCTTGTTATGAAATAAATTGATCGTATTGAAACAAATGACAAATTATTTGTTCTGATTTACTAGCTTATCATATGCATTATATAAAATTAATTATTAAAAAATAATGAATAATATGTATCATGTAAAAAAAATTATTTACATAATTTATTTATATATTGACTTGATTATGGAGTTCACAATTTTATGATACTGGCTGGGAAGATAAAGCTACTTGTGCATGTAATTTAAAAATGAATATTAATATTAATATACATTAATGGATACAACTTTAGACAATGCTCCTATGACAAATATGTATATATGAAAAAATATTGATAAGAAAATATATTATGTTGTATTATAGAATAGTTTAACAACTCTTAAATACAACAACAACTACAAACCTTTATCCTACTAAGTGGAGTCGACTACATGAATCCTTTTTCACCATTGTCATTTTGAGTGTCATATTTTCATTTAAAATCTCTTGAATGATCGTTTTAATTATTTAAACCAGACAAATTCTATACATATTAACAATTAAATAGCAAAGTATTATTTCTATCTTCGCTATATTAATGTAATTTAGAGGCATGAATATTCACAAAGTAGTTATATTTATACTAAAAAATTTCAAGCATAAAATTTTGACTAAAATGAGCAAAGAAAGGACAATATGTATAAAAAACATGGCCAACAAACAACAAAAAAAAAGATAAATTTATATTTACATGTCTTACTTTCAATTAAATTAATTTTTTGTTGTTATTGTTTCTTTCGATTAGTTGGATGAATCTATTGATTAGTTAGTGATAGTATTAGAAACTGAAAATTTGAATTTTATCGTCTAACCATTTGTTCCCACCTAAAAATTTCATGCTCATTGGTTGGGTCGTGAAAAATATCATTTTTGAAGCAGAAATAGGAAGAAAGAGAATAACTCAAGGCAATATAGACATCCTTATTATATGATGCCTTGATAAAAGGTCCTACGAGATATCCCCACCACCAAATTGTGGCCAATATTTGAGCCTTTGTATATGAACAAAGCTTTCAAACTTCATCAAGTCCCAATACACCCACAATATTGTGTCATTCTGACGGGGTATACTATAAGAATGAGTAAAGCCAAACAATTAATACTAGGAGAATTGTCAAAATCCACAAGTTTATGACAAAGGATAAAGGCCACAACTAACATACATGGAAGACAATTCTTATTTAACCTCAAATGTGAAATTGCTCTCCACTCTCATATAATTTCATTGTTTTTCCCCACACATGAGATTATCTAAATTGAAAATCAACCCTCACAAGATATTTTTAACACTAGGACTCATTATGTACCAAAAGCCCGCTTAACCATATAAAATTGTTAAGCAATCACCCAGTATTAAAACTTGCATAACAAGGGAAGATGACACAAAGCCCAATTTTTGCAGCTTAATCATTGACTCTAGTATAGCTTTGATATAAGAATGAATTGCAGAGCAAAATTTAAGCTTACACCTATGGGTGACATTGGTTATAAGAGCCGAAATTGGTATGCTAAAACTCAAGCTTTTAACAGCTTTTGTCAAAGGAAGACTATGCTCCCCTTTTATACATTTCAGCAAGGATGAAAAGATAGTAATAATTAAACCAAGAAAGCATAATTAGAAAAAAAAAATTGTATGAAGGATAGAAAAATAACAAATGGCCATATGCGAAAAGACTATGGGAATGAACCCATCAATAATGCAAACAACCAGAACGGATAAGATTTTTATTACATCATTTATTCTCATAAATTGGCAAGTAAACTCAGCCTAAGGAATTGCACCTTTCTCAAGAAAAAAAACAAACCTAGCAGCATCCATACTGCACTTAGTAATTTATATATTTCTGAAATTGCATTGACGGAGATGAGAATAGAGAAGATTAACACTAAATGTATCCATAATAGATGGGAATCACTACTCAAGATTTTTGTAATTACTTGTAATGGAAGGTCAACACCGTAGATGTATAACAGTAAAAAATGTGCTTATTTACAAGAAATTCCAATGAATTGTCATATTTGAGACAAGTAAGGTTTATTTCCAATAGAAGGGAAGCATTAAAACTCAAGAGATTTTTGACAGTGCAAGGCATTATGATTTGGTTAATAATAAAATTCAACTTGCTGTGTTGTTTTCATTTTTTTTAAGAATAAATTTAGACCATGCAACTAGCTACATTGTTTAGATGATATACTGTCAGAATAAGGAGTCAACTTCATTATAGTTTTCGAGGATGTAAGACTTATAAGTTGATCCATTTTTAAGAGGATGCAAATTCATCCCCAAGGTATAGTGCTGTTGTCTTATAATTCTTACACTAAACCGGCTAGACTTCATGTGAAAAATATAAACAAAAGAGTAGGAGAGGAAAGTGCTTTAATAAGGTAGCTTTAGTCAGGAAACACATATACCATATACTTGAAAGTTTTTAAAAGGGATGGACAGAGATAATGTGAAGGTGAGAGCATGGTCAGTTATTTGGGAGAAGAACAGGCAGAGCTGAAAATGCAAAAAGTGGAGTTGTCAAGGCAATGGAACAGTAGAATGAAAAACAGAGGATGAAAAATATTGATCCACAAAGAAGTAGATAAAACATTATTAAATGTGCCAAATACAAACCTGTTGCATATTATCTGCCACTTCAAGTGACAATTCTGAATCATCTTTAACCTTCTCATTTAAATAGAATCCCTCGGTAAAATTTGATATAAAACCAAGCAAGGAATCCACATATTTTGCCAAATCAACCTGCCAAAATCATTTGAAGAAGTAAATATATAGAGGATCTTAAACAATGGAAAAGATAGAATGCAAAGTGACAATATATGGATCCTACAAACTATATATATAAAACAGTAACCACAACAAAACACATTGCACTTAATTCAAGCTAGTTAAAAGAAAGAAGATTTCAATGACCAACATCATTTCATACCAAATTTCCCATCAATACTTATAAATGGAAGGTTGAACAACACAGTAGGTCTCCTAAGTACAAGATTGGGTGCTAGTAGGTTTTAACTCATAAGAGCATAAAAAAACTTGTGTTGCATAGAAAAATACATCATGCAGTCACTTCTTAAAATACAATTGCAATACATGTTCAATTAGTAAAGTAGCAAAACAAAAAATGATCATATTTTTTTTTCATAAGAGAAACCTATCAATCATATCATCATGCTATAACTAAACCGGGTTATATAAGTCCTAACCAAATCAAAACGGCCTTCTAGTCAACATGAGTATCTAGATCAAAAAAGCCTTCACAAATCATTCGTATAGATTGTGCCATCCCCAACCACACCTGCTCTTCCAATCGAGAGAATAATGTAACTCTCCTGTCACCAACCACCTAAGGTTGGGATTTAAAGATCAAAGGCTAAGGCATTCTACTGTTGCCCTCATCTCAGCTGCCAAACCCTTCTCATCTTTCCCGCCCCTTCCTCTTTCGTGCTTTAACAGAGAACTAAAAACAGATAAACATCTCCCTTGCCTCATTCCTCCAATCGAGAACCGACACCTTCCTTTCACAACTTCTTCCTCACTTGAGTTAACAAAAATATCAAGCTTTCTTATCTCCCTTACCATCTTTGCATTCCTTTCACGGCTTTTTGTTTCATCTTTGCAGTTTAAGTTAATATGCTTAGTTTTTTTCCTAAAAATTATATTATATTAGTGTTAATTTTAATTAGTTATGTGAAATTATTTTCAAAATTATAGATTTTATATTATCATTATGATGATCAACAGAGTTGAACATGGAATAACTTATATAGTCATAGTCAAACAAATTTTTAGCTAATTACTATTTCTTCATACCTATTTGTGTTTATTTAAGCAAGCGTAATTAATCACAAGTTCGTATTATGTAGAACATACATCCGGTGCATTTTAATAGATCTTCACTGATTTTGGAGACTCTCATAACTCACTTAGGAAATGAGTAATCATAATCTATTAAGAAGTAAACACAGCATTCTCTGTTATGAGTGTTATTCTTATTATTTTATTGAATTTCTAAATTATTTATAATATTGATAGTCATGACTTTGTCATTTAATTATTTGCTAAGCATATCATATTTTTTAAGTTCATAATGAAATCTTAAATTGCATAGATGAGTTTCTCTTGATTTATTGTTGCATAAATTTATGTATATTGAATTAATGCAGATGGTTGCAATAATTATTTTTCACACATATTATCTCAGTTGAATGCAATAAATTTTAATCATGTTGTGAGGCAACGAGTGTTTTAATATATAAATAATACTAGTTATGCTAATTAATAAATAATATTGCTAATTTGCTCAATAACCATAAAATGTATCTTTGTATGCCATGTCATATAGGTCAGGAAAATCTTTGTTGAATTAGTTAGGTAGCCCAACATGTCTATAGAGTGGCAACTCTATAAAAAACCATTGAATTTTTTTGCTAGAGTTTACCTTAACAAGCTTACGGTGTTTTCATAAAATCAACTATATCAATATGTAGACTAATATGCAATGTAATGATGAATGACTAATTAGTTACATTTAGGATGTATGATTAAACCTAATATGGTTATATATGAAGATGTCAAAATAAAATTACATGTATTACAACTCATCAAACAAATAATCACGAACATCATCATATTTGAAGTCACTTCAAAACATGTTCATATTTATTGAAGTACTGCAAAATCATTGAAACACAATGATAAGTTAATAATATTTACTATCTACTAATATATATAGTAAATCATGTCTTTTGTTATTCATGCTACATGCCACACCAACTTGTCGATAAAATTCAATAATTAATAATTACTAGTTAAGTTTTACTTATTTATAATTTTCTTTTAAAGAAGTTTTAACATGTAGTTTAATGGATCGTCAACATAGAATCAAATTTTCCAACTATAGAATATCATTTTGTATTTATAAGCTTGTACAGTTCGGCTTTTACTTTTGTTGAATATAGAATAGTTTTACTTTTGAAAGTATTTCTTCAATTTTTTTTCTATTAGATGTTATCGAGCTTCCTTAGAAAAATGATATTGTAGGATTTATTATTTGAAGGTGTTATTTATCCTCCTTACATGTTGTAATATATTATATTTATTGTTGTTTGTTTCTGAATACAAAATAAGATTTTTTTTTAATCTTTTGGACGTGTCCAATATTGTCACCACCTTCCAAACTGGAAATGCAACACTATAAATGTGAAGTTTCTAAATATAACTCATTCTCATTGTATAAATGTTAATGAACAGAAATATAATAAATTCTTTAACCTGGTAAAAACAAATAAAAGTTCGTAAACAAGCATGGGTGCGCCAGAAAAAAGCAACTAAATTCAAAATATTCAGCCTACGGAAGACATTTATAATTTTTCTAGTTTCACGTAGGAGCTGTTATTACCAAATATTTGAAGAGTTCTCAACAGAATTGTTAAGAAAATTGGCAACATTGGCAACGATAGTAGCATCCTGAAGATGCTGCTTCATGTACAAGAACAAATGAAGTGATTTCGAGGCCTTTTTCGTGCAAGTCTGTAGGAAGCAATGGAGTGAAAGTAAGATGCTCTCTAAAATTCCACAACTAAGAATTATAATCCAAATGAAATATTAATAAAATTATAAGAACAATTGTTCCACTTTGCAAAATCAGGCAAACATGAATTTTGAAAAAAAAACAAACATCTAACATTAATAATAAAATCAATCCCTAGCTATCTAATCCCAACATTTTTTTTTGTTATGAAATATTTTGGTAAAGAGAATAAAAAACAAGCAAATATCTACAACACCAAGTGGACATGATAGTATGACTATCACTGCCATCTTAACCATACAAATTTCAATTATATTTGCATCCCAATCAGCACTAGCTTAATAGAAGTTTTCCATTCCAAAAGAACAGCCAATATGGGCAGCTTACGTGACAATGGTTTGATTAAAAAACATATCAAGCACTAATGAAGCCAATATAAAAATGTTCCTTCAAATAGCAGGAAGAAATGGAGTGAGGTTGGCAAATCGAGCCCAAGGTTTGGTTCTGAGATGACCGAAATTGACCTACCCGAATAGGTGTAACACAAACCCAGCCAATTTATTGAAAAAATAAAAAATCTTAACCTGAACCCAGCTAGTCTTCAAAAAGATTGAACCAAACATGATCTGAATGACCATTTGAACATGCATTTCAAGTGAAAATCAAGTCAAGTTTAGGTTAAATTTGGATTTATGAGTCAATATCAGATTTGCAGGTCAATCTCTGATTTAAAGCCAAAATCAAGTCAATTTTGGGTTTAAAGAAAACACAAAACCGACACAAATATTTAATTAGTTACAAGTTAAGACCCAAGTCCGACAAGGAAGTTGATCATATCATATTGAACCCAACGTTTTTCAATTCAAGCCCAAATTGAAATGTGGTATCGGTTCAATTATTGACACATTTAATCAAGACAAAAAATTCATTGAGATTTCCCAGAATGTATGATGAAATACGCTAATTAGTCCACAAATTATTGACACATTTAATCAAAACAAATAATGAGATTGTAATTTGGAAGTGTTTCAAAAATTAATATCAAAACTGTTTATGCCCAAGTTAAATAGTATATGGTTAATTATATTATTTTGTTCCAAATATGTATTGATATTAAATGTTCTCGTACGCCACAATATTAGAAAAATAGTATTCTTTGTAATTCAAAAGTCTAGCAAAACTCAATGTGAAATAACCGAATGCGACTCCAGCGAATAAAATAACTACAGATAAAATAAAATAAACTTGCTCGTACGCCACAATATTAGAAAAATAGTATTCTTTGTAATTCAAAAGTCTAGCAAAACTCAATGTGAAATAACCGAATGCGACTCCAGCGAATAAAATAACTACAGATAAAATAAAATAAACTTGATGTTTCTACTTTTCATTATGATGTTTCATTAAATTGAATAAGAAAAAAATAAAATAAAATAAAATAAACTTGATGAGAGATAGATGATCAAAACCAAACTTCAAGATAAGTTTCCTCACGTAGCTTCATAAAGTTCCATGACAATAAATTTTCCAGCAATAAAAATTAGAAAATATCTTTGAAAAAACTACACTTACTTTCAGGAATAGATAAAAGGTGGTGGATCTTACAGAATAAAAATAGCTTCATAATATCAAAAAAAAATGTAAAAGTGTGTGGAAGTATGTCAAGCTCATCAGAGAAAAATCAAAAGTGTTATTCACATGAGATATTCAAAACATACCATGCTCCCACAAAAGCTAATTTCCAAGCTCATTCTTAGCGCATCAACAACCAGAGAGGATTTTCTGTCCCATTTAACATCAATGGCAGAACAAATTCGATGAGCCATCTATATTTGAATCTCAATGTCAGCACATATCAAGGTAAATATTTAGCATTCTAGTGATCAAAACAATGCAGTCTGACAACAAAATGAAAGTATATTTGACGTACACTAGGAAAGCGATCCAGCAATGGTGATTCCGTACATTCCTTTAGCATTTTTAGACATAAAGAATAAACTAGATCATCATCAAATGACTTGCGCTCTTCAACTACGAAAAGTGTGCATCTATAGAGAGCCTCGACAAAAATCGTGTGGCGTGATGTCATAGACTTTGGCTCCATGATACTTGTAGAAAAAAATAGGAAAAAAACATAAAAAAAGGAACAATAATCACATCGAATCCAACAGAATTTAATCAACATGGAAGAGGAGAGTTGTGTTTACCTACCAAAGCCATGGTTGGGCTTGCTCTGTTATAGCCAATATTCTTTTAAAAACACCAACGTCCTTTGATTGACTCTTAAAAGCACAGTATGTGAGGACTATTACTACTTCAATTATTAGACACGCAAGCTGAGGATCTGCCCCTGCTGAACCAACAACACTTGGATCTGGCAGAAAGAGTATGGTTGAGTTCAAAGGGGACGGAGTAGTAACGAGCAAGGTGTGAAGACTCTCTAGAAGAGCAAAACCCTCTTCTTCAGCTGCACTGTATTTATTCCAAGTTTCCAAACGACGGATTACCTGACCCCATTGAAGATGAATTGAGTATGGCTGGCCGGTGAGACAAGGAGCAATACAGATAAGACAATGAATGCAGAGCCGGTAGATACTAAGAAGCTCGGTGGCCTTTTCCTCCAGCATTCCTTCATCGCCCTCTGTGGCATTGCATGGGCTTCGCCTTAGAAGGTCAGGAAGTAGCTTTAGGGCATTGCAGAGAAATTGATGGAATTGTCTGGCAATCGGGCGGACCTTCTCCTTCGTAATCAACTCTTTTGGTTTCCTTTTCCTCCCAGTTTTTTTCTTCACAGCACTAAGTTTGTAATCGTCGAGGAAAATGAATTCCTCAAACGGTCGAAAAAAAGAGGCCCAACGAAGATAAAGGCCTCGGAAATCGTCGGGTGCCGCAAGGCTCGCGAGCAATGTGGCAGCGTCGGCCGGATCGGAATGCATCGCTGTCGGCAGAGAGGAAGGAGATTTAAAAGGATTTGTTTCACCTTGGTATGGCTGAGCTCAGAGGGATCGAGGCTGGCGTGGATACGTTAGTTTCCGGCGAGCTTGATGGAGGGAATGTATGTGCCGTGGAAGATGGTTTTAGGTGAGGGTTTCGGGCTGGCGAGGTTTAGGGTAAGAAGGCGTCGAAACAGTGTCCGCGATACTTCACTATTTTAGAGCCGCCATATTTAAAATTTAAATATTTTAGAAGTGCTTCCATATATAAAACCCCTTATTTCAGATATATATATATATATATATATATTAGAATAAACTCTTTTTGTGTTAAAATTTTTTATCAATGTGAAAATCATGGTGATATTTGAATAAGTTTATTTTTGAAGTTAATAAATAAAGATGCAATGCACACTTAATGCAAATCATGTTTATAGCAAATAACTTGATTTTTGCCACCTAAAAAATAAAAGGGCAACAATCCACAGTTACTCGAGAGAATTCACGACTGCTCCCAACAAGCATAGCTTATGAGCCCCAAGACAAAGGAATTTATGTGCTCAGCAATGAACTTTTGATTATTCTATAAGATATAATCAGTAAATTTTATTTGTCGTGAAAAGTTTCATTTGGATTGAATATGAATAAATATGTCTGAGGACAAACCTGATAGGGCAACACGTTTGTTGTGATCCTCTCATCTTTCTAGTAATGTATATAGGCAACTCTCTCATTCTCTTATTATTCTCATGGTACCTTACCGATTCTATTAGTATCGAGGATCTAAATGTATATCAAAAAAAGTGTTTCTTTAAGCAATAGGGAAATCCACGTATTAAATGGGTCTCATGGGGTTAATGGATCAAAACCACAAATGATAAGGCTAATGGTACTCGTTAGTCATACATTTGGAGGTAACAAGCTGCATAATCCTTTGGCACTTAGAAGAACCCCACAAGTATCTCCGAAGATCGTTAGCTTTCATGAGAGTTCTTCCGACCGGCTCGCTAAGCTTAAGCCTTCAAGCAAGCTCATCAAGCTAAGCTCGCTCATATTTTATGACTTCATATAAGCTCATTTGTACTAGTTGAATCATCCTGCAAAGTTTGTTGATAGCTTAGTCAACGGTTCTTTGGGGTAGAAGAAAAATAATCCAATCCATCACCTAGTTTGTGATCATTTATTGGTCGTCTGCCACCCATACTAAATATATTATGAACAGAAAATCTACTCATGCTCCATATTGTACACTTTATAACGTAGTTTTTTAATATATTCCTTAAATCGTCATGGAGGCACATAAACTCTATGATGTATAATCAAGAAGTAAAATGAGAGAAGAAAAAAAAGAACCAACTCAACTCTTTAATTCTCACTCTCTCTAAGAATCCCTCAGCTTCCACCTCTTTCACAAGCTCTCTCTTGGATTGCATGAGTTCACTAACGAGATCATACAACATAGAAGGATTCAACAAAAAATATAGCATTTATTTTATAATAAATATAAAAAGTTGTAATATGTTTATCTTTGTTGTTAATTTTAATTTGATTAATTGATTTTAATCAACCCCTACAAATTCATGTCAATATATTTTAATACATTTTTTAAACTGTTGATGTTGCCCTCAAGCCAAGATGAAAAGAGTAAGATAAATTTTTGAAGAAAATATTTTGTGCCTCCGATTTTAAATTTTTTTTGTCTCTGCCACAAGGATCAACACCATGACGATTAAGGGTGCATAGACCCCGCAAGAAAAGTACAACTTTTATAGTGGCTCTAGGGACTTTGGTTATGTGAACAACTACAACACCTTTTTTTTTTTTTGGAGTCATTCAAAACAATTAAAATATAAACAAAATCTAAATATACTAGATAACTATGTAACTATTATTAAGAGAATTTATTCCCTCCACAATACCAAAAAGACAAAGTGAAATTGAATATGAAGATAGACTATGATACCGCTCAAATTCTCATCCATTAAGATATTATCTACTTTGGCCAAGTGGCCTCATCATTTTGCCATATTAGTGCAACTCTCTAGGAAGTCACCTATGCCAAGATTGCTCCCGCATGAGCAAGCTTAACAACTTCAAAGTTTATGCTCCAAATGTTACACTAAAAGATGTCTCA
>NEWO01000071.1:1731369-1750382 GCA_003013225.1 Phalaenopsis aphrodite
TGGCCATCACTCCATCTAAAGGCCACTTACATACATGCCATACAATTTTAATGTATCCATATATCTAAATCTTAGAACTTTCATACTTGCATGCATAGCAATTATTACCTTCTAAAATTGAAGTACATCCTTTCAAGCATAGATTTATCAACATCAAAATGATATAAATGCAAATTTGAAACTTCAGGTGCCAGATATGTGAATACATAAAAATTGTGTGGTATGAATGTAAATTGACCTGAAAAATAATGAATAGACAAAATTGTAAAAAATGTGCGGCTAAAATCAATTACAAGGCAAATGAGCAAATAACAAATTCATATCACATCTGGGTAGAAGAACATCACATTACAATCATTCAATAACTCATTTTCCAAAATACACATTGTAAGCACAAGCAATCAAATGAACCTCTGGCCTCCAAAATAAAATCAATAGCTACAAATTGCGAAGATTGCCGCTGAATGACCTTCAAATGCTGCAAGTGCAAAATGCTAGCTGAAAATAGCAGCAGAAGCTCAACAATCAGGAATTCCTTCAAGGATCTCATTGGTGAATTGTACCCATACGGACCTGAGTCCCTCCAAAAAGTTAATCCTGATTGAAATTAATAAAAAGTAGATGACATATCTGCATAAAAATGTAATCCTGCATTTACATACATAACACATAGTTCTTATGTATTTAGATTCAGATCTTTAAACATCACATAAAAAATATCATGGCCCCTAACTTTTTAAAAGTGAAATGCACTTTTTCATGCAAAAGTTTATTAGATTTCCAAGGGGGTAAAGATGTAAATATAAAACTTTTGTGTGTTAGATGTGTAAATAATTGTGGTATAGATGTAAATTTCCCATTGGGATAATTACATACGAATCACCCAAAACATTGATATTTTCAAATTAACCATAAAGTTGATTTTTTTGAACTATTGAACCGATGAATGTACGCGCGCCACGAACAAACTATTGAGAATTTGATAAAAAAGAAAGAGGGTGGCCGATTTGTAAATAGCTAGTTTTGATAAAAGAAGATTGTCTAATAATCTCAACTGGATTTAGGCTACTGTCCAACAAGTACCGAAACTGTGGATGTAAATATTAAAGTTTGGATGCTAGATACAGCATGATCTAAATACAGCATTTAAAATGTAAAGGGTTGGAGAACGATACCAAGCCATGCAAAGCAGCCAAGAGTTCAAGCTAGGAAAAATTTCCTGCTAATGCTGTTAAATCTGGGTTGGGAAGTTGAGAGCAGCAGAAGTAATCAGAATCATGTTGGAAAATTCATCCAATATGCCAACAAATGAAGCTTCTACAAAACCTTACATACATACATATATATATATATATATATATATATACACACACACGCATAAGTATATACACGTATACATAAATACACGAGGAGGCTTCAATTTTCATGTAATGGTAATACTGACAAATTTCTGAAGGCTTGCTAGTGATCAATTTTTTAATTTTCATTTTTTTGCTTTGGCTTTTATTTTAAAAACATGTTTGTTCAGTGCATTTTCCTTTTTTTTTGGTGTTTATATACATATCATACAATTTTACTATGTATTTACACATTTAAAACATAAACAATAATATTTACATGCAAACCACTCAAATGATTATCATCACATCAAAAACACAACTATCACTAACTTTATTAAAAGTAAAATACACATTTCAATGCATAGGTTTACGACACCATCACTGCCTTTACCTACTCAACCTAAATCTTACATGCAGCCAAACACCCCCAAAGTCTAGAAATTTCATAATCTTAATATTTTGCCTTCTTTTGTGCTAGAAAGGAAATATTGTACTAATGACACTAACTTTGAGGGAAATTAGATCGATGGAAATCAAGACATGAGGAAAGAAAAAGTACCCCATTAAACCAACGATGAATGGAGCACGTGGAACTAATAGGGCATTTCCAAGCATTGCAAGCAACATTGAGAAAGCTAATAAGCCTCTAATGTTTTCCGGATTTAAATAGTTGGTCCACTGAGCATGACAAAATTTAGTTTAAAGGGCTATTTGGTAATAGATTTAAGTCATATTTAACTTAAATCTTCCCAAACAGAAACTTTTAAATCCTAGATTTAGTAAATCCTATTTCTTGTCAATTTCTTCTCAGTTTTGCCTTAAATCCCCAATTTACTAAATTCTGGTGCTGGCGGATTTAATAAATCCGGATTTACATGATTTATTAGCTCCGCTAAAACTGCTACCAAATAGCCCATAAGAGTTGAATATACCAAGTACGCTCTTGAGTATACATGAACAATAAGAATGAAGTAAGCTAGCCATTTGTGCGACCGGCATCCACATGAAGAGCAGAGTAGCAGTCCAGGCAGATGTTGACCTTACAAATTTTGTTCCTTAATCAGATAGTTTTCCAGCACATGTCTGTAGGTCTTAGGTCCAGCATGTTCAGAAAAATAAAAAGAAAATTTCCAAATGATAAAAGTTTAAAAGTTTCATATAAAAGTATATTTAGAGCTAAAGAAAACAAAACATTCAAATTTAATATCTAATTCCATAAGATGTCACCATTGAGTAGAATCATGTCGGTCAACTTTTCCGATAGAGATTGATAGATTTGAAAATATGGTATATGAAAATAATTTTTGAAATTTAATTTAATATAATAAATATATAGTTTAAGTTTTAAAAGTAGTATGTTTTAATTTTAGAAAAATAAGACCAAATGGATCTCATTAGTCCAATAGTTTGCATAATCGTGTCCGATACCGCGAATATTACACATTCCCGAAAGATAAGTGTAGACCTCGGCGATAGACCCAATCCTGCAAACTAAGAGATTTGAGACACCCGTTTGGTAGGCGAACCTTTTATGTGTGACCGACAAATTCCCCTATCTAATACAAGGATTACATAGGATTTATTTTACCTGGGTTCCAAGTTCCCTATAAAGGCAAGCCCCTATAGTTAATTACATCCCAAGTGACGGGAATCATTTGAGAAAACTCTCGATAATGATCAATGGTTCTAGTCTTCAAGATTTCAAGGTTTAGGTTTTCACGATAGGACGTGGAAAAACAGGTGGGAGTGACTCAAGTAGGAACAGTTCTTNTTCACAAATATGAGTCAAGAAGTAGCTTGAAGTTCTACGGGAGGTGGGCTCCATTGCTAGTCCGCTAGGATGGTCAACAAGAAACTCTTAAGGCTAGATTTTGGGTTCTGAGAGTAGGAAACTAAGACCTCACTAAAACGAGGTCAACAAATCAATTAACATTACTTTAAAGAAGGAAGATTTAAATTCATACCAATTAACTCCCATGTATTTACATATTTAAAACCTAGGCATGCCACTTACCTATGCATGATAAGGTTTATTTCATTTTCTAAATGGTAAATAGTGGTATTTTAGATGTGATATGCAAGATTCGAATGGCATAACTGTAAAAGGAAAAGTTTAAGTGTTGCATATGTAAATACATAAGAAGTGGGTGGTATGTATGTAAATGTCTCTAAGATGAATTGTAAGTTTACTGCCAGTTTCACTTAAACATACAGTTGCTTGAACAATAAAAGTTTGCAATAAAAAAAAATGAAAACCTGTTATTTTTTTACCCCCAATTAATGAACTAAGGTAAAAGAGCAATTTTGTAATGTGACACCGCCACCTACCACATCTCACCTACCGCTCACCTACCGCCCACCTACCTCACACCTACCTCCCACCAACTACCCTCTTACTTCTATAAATAGAGAGGGTGTGAGGACTAGGAGAGTAGGGGGAAGAGATCTTAAGCTACCACAAAGGAGGAGAGAATAGCTAGAGAGCTAGAGAGGAGGAGAGCATTTTGAGGCCTTGTATCAAGGTGTCGCTTGAGAGGGAGGCTGTAGAAGGAAAATGATGGCTCATCTCTATGTATAAGCTATGTATTCTCCATTTCTTTTGCCTTAGTGAAATATTTGATTGATTCCCTCCCGCGGACGTAGATCCAGTTGGATCGAACCACGTAAACGATCTGTGTTTACTTGTGTTCTTTTTCGTCTCATTTCTATGCCAGGAAGTACATATCTAACAACAAAACCACTAGTGAGAACACTAACCCTGCGATGGAAAAAGCATGCTAGGCTGAGCTCTTCATTTTTTACAGATAAAAGGGATACTAAATTGCTTTCAAATTTGAAACTTATTGTTTTTTAATGGAATAAGCCGATAATGGAGTATTTTTGAGGAGTTTTGTTTTGGGTTCTTTGTAGGATGAATAAGCCGAGGTTTCCATTAAAAAAATAAAAAAAGAACTTTTTGCGTTGGAATGGATTTAGGGGAATATATTGAAAGCAATATATGATCAACAAAGATCCTCAGTTCATTTGGCTTAAAAGTTATCTAAAACATTGTGAATAGGTAAAAATGTCAACTTTTATTATTTGAATGATCTGAGATCAGCAATGGCGATCTTTGGGACATTTTTGTATTCTCAGGCTAGAGCAGTGGAGAAGAAGAGCGAGAAGAAGAGGGGGATGAGGGCTTGTTGGCAGTTTAGGGTTATTGGAAGGAGTGCTGCAAACTTCTCTATCGCGGCACTTAAATTATATCGAAAGTCTAAACCTTCTTGATAGTTATTTTCGCTTTCAATGTTTTATTTGGGTGATTTGATCGGTTTGTTGTTATTATTAAGGAGAAGAAGAGAATAATACTGAAGCTTGATGAATAGAGTGAAGGTTGCTATGCTTTTGTTTCTTTTTATTTGGACATTTACTTATATATTATACAATTTACAATTTTTATGTATTTACTTTTATGGACTTTATACACAAATATAAATTTTTAAATTTATAAAGGATGCCATTGCAACAAATTTTCATCATCAGGCATGAATGTCGATCTGTGACGAGAATTTTAGGGAAATTTTTTTATTAAGTAATATTTAAATTTCAATTAAAAATCATCCAAAACATTAATTTTAGTAAACTCATAGTCAAACTAACCAGCTCTACGACATAAACACAATGACACCAAAGTTGATCCAATTCAAGTTAAATCAAGCCCAGATCTAATCGTTAAACTAATTTTTGAGGTTTCAGTGCTTAATTGGAATATCAAATCGATTCCAAATCTAAAAAACATATATTCAAATTGAGCACCTCAATGAGACTATTGCAACAAGTTCAAGTTCATTGAATGCTAAAATCGTTAAGACACTCAAATATTTTGCCCTTGCGACTATCAATCACAATTGACCACCGTATGTAATCGCCCAAAAAAAAAAGTACACAATAAATCTAAAATAAATAGATTAAGAAATTTGAATTCTTTCCACAAAAAAAGTCAATCTAGAATAAGAACCATGAAAAACGGGACAATTGCCAAAAAAAAAATTAAATCTACAAAACAAGAGAACAACCTATAGCATCTGCTACATAATCTCACCAAGAAATTTAGTTAAAACTCACCATAATTCTAAAATTTGATAGGAGTTGTTAGGAAAAAACAAAAGTACAAAATAAGTCTAACACCTCATGCAACAGTAACAATAAAAAAATAGAGAATGAGGATGGCTAAAGCCAAGAACAAATAATTAAGGATGAGGCTAAGGATGACGAGAAAAAGAAATATAGGGAAAGAGACAGAATACTTTTAGATGGCAAATTGAGTAATAGATGTGGTTAATGTGCTATTAGATTACTTCAGAATTCTACCTACAAGAAAACAAGCAACAAAGCATAGCTAGTGTGTCGGCGAAGTGTTAGACAAGTGCGGTGTCTGATACGTGTCCGACACGAGTACGGCACATTTTTAGAAGTGTCGTACATAGTCTCAAACACAAAAAACAAATTATTCATTAGCCTGATTTTATAAAAAGTGTTTTATATTGAGTATGTCAATGGCACCCACAATAGTCGGTGAAATTATTGCATTTTATATAATCACCTATTTCAAATAATTACAATAAAAAAATAATATTCAAATCACATAAATGTTTCATAATGTGATACATAATAAAATACAAAAATATAAATTTTAAAATGACATGCAGTAACTTGATACACATAATTAATTGTGATTGATATAGGTGAAGCTGATGATAATAATGCTACAAATAAAAAAAATCTACGAAAGGTCATATCATTTGAGATAGATGAGTAAAGCATGACAATGATCTGTGAATAAAAGTCAATTGAAAGAAAGACGTAAGCATCAATAAGAGCTAAAAGAGGGTTCACAAATCTCTCTTCTAAAAGTTCACACAAATAGTCCAGCCTTGAATTCAGAGCAATGGTAGATGGTTAGCCAACCGGCTAGGTGATGACTTAGGCCCCGTTTGGGACAGCTTAAATGTGCCGCGGCGTTTTTGAAANGCCAGACAACTTATCCGGATCAGCTGGTCATCAGCAGATTATCAGGATAAGCTGCTTATCAGCAGAAGCTGGATAAGCTGCAGCTGCCCCAAACAGACTCTTAATATTATGAATGTGTCAAAATTTATAAGAATCGCATAACATTTTTTTTAGCTGAGCTATGAACAGCAAAGAATGACAAAAAAGCAACTAATGCCTTAAATACTTGACATTCAAAGAAAATATTATACTTCTTTGCAAGACGTATATTTATCGCTTAAGATAGTCATTTATTTAATGTGAGAATAAAAGTTCTATTTACCTTAATGCACTAGAATATTCATTTTTATAATTAAAGACGTCGATGTTAATACGAAAGACCAGCATGCATGTCATTACTCTCTATTTTCTATATTGTAAATCTTCTATTAAAAATTGTCTATCCCATTGAGCATTTAGCTCATTCGACACTTAGTCGACTATTATACAAGCAGGAGAATGTACATATTGGACTATAGTCAGAAAATTTAATTAAACATAATCTTAAAGTTTCAACGAACAACTCTGATTGTAATAAAGAAAAAGATGTTTAAGATGAAAATTAAAGACATCTTTTGATATGCCAAAATTTATATTTAGTCTCTCCGAACCTCCATGGTATTATATTAATGATTAAAAATATACAAACTTTTATATCATGCAGTATTAAGAAACTCTATAATATAAATGACCGAAAAGGCCAAATGAAGGTGATTGAATGGTGACCGGCTGCAACAAACATCATGGCAAGGGGGTTTACGGGGCTGCAGAAGCGAGATAGAAGGTTGATAGAATATGGAGGAGGGTGCAGGAATGACTGGGACAGCGATAGAGAGTGATGAATCGCAGAAACGCAACGAGAGGGCTATCCTCAAGATGACAACAGGGAAGAGAAGGGTTGCAGGCATGGGACGGAGGTTGGGGCTGCGAAAGCAAGGTTGGAGGCTGAGAGGAGGCTGAGGGCGTATGGATGGCTGTGACAGCAATGACAGCAATAGAGGGGGTTGGAATCTCAGAAAGGCGGCAAGTGGGCTATCCTCAGAATGAGAGCATCAAGGGGAAGGGTTGGCGGCAAGGGACAGCAAATTGGGAGGGAGTGGGGAGTTAGTAGACAAATACATTAAAGCAATAAGGTGGTCGTTTTATGTATTTAGTAAAGAAAAAATTTAATGAAAAAGTATATTAATGATATGGGTTATAAAATATGATTTCATGTGCATGATTAATCGTGACGAAGTTCACGCCCTTATATACTAGTTACGAAAAACTAAAAAACATGTGCATATAAATGAAAAAGGCAAGTGATTTTGATATATCGTAAATGATAAAATTTTAGAATGTGCTCCTGTGATGGTTGTATAAAAAATGATTAGATAGGGAAATGATGTAATATGATAGAATAAAAGTATTGAACTATCTTCATTGATCACATTCATAAATAAAAATTGCATTTACTTTTATACTGATTTGTTAAAAATTTAACTTTTAACTGACATATATAATAATTTCTTATTTATTGTGCTACTATAGTTTAGAAGTAGAAGTATTCACTGGTTTTAGTTAGAACATTTTATTTTACATTAACTTCAGATTTTAAGATTTTGTGTAAAAATAAATAATAGAGGAGAGAATGTTTATAGAAGGCAGAAATAACCAAAACTAAGACAAATTTAACTGCATTATCTTCTTTTATGCAGTAACTTTCATTTATATTAGGATAATTAAATATTAAATAAAGAATAGAAAGTAGAAAAAAAATTTTGATTAACATCGTCTGACCGTCTATTCTAAAGTTAAAAATTTCAAGCCTCGGATTAAGCTGTGATAAAACATGTCTTTAGAAATCAATATAAATGATTTCATTCAATATTTGAGCTTTAACACAGTGGGTAAAATCATGCACATTAAATTGATTTTCAATTGAAAAAACTTGATGGTAGCAAATGACGGTAGATGATTTTATGAAGAATTAAAATCAAGCGACCCATTGTACCCCTCGTCGATAATTTTGTGAACAAATGGTCGTTGGCCACATAATTTGTTTATCTAAGATGAAGGCAAAAAATTACAAAAAATCAAAAGAACCGTAATTGTCAAATACTGCTTTTTTAATCAAAACAAACTAAGTTTTTCTCCTACATGCTGCTTAAACTATAACAGAATAAATTTGAAGAATAAGAAAATAAAAAATCCAATAAACTATATAAACATCAGCCTATCACCTTGTTCTATTCCGCCTATCATCTGGTTCTATAAATGAGCATGGCTTGAAATTTTTCCAAAATAAACAAACATTTGATTAAAAAATAAGTTGGCAATTTATGATTTCTTATGCGCGCAAAATTTCAATGGACAACCTAGTGCATTCTTAATTACGCACCTTATAAGCCTTGAAATTGCAAGTTTTGTCTCTAAGATAAGAAAGATATTGATAGTTAACAATTGAACCAATAGAAGCTTGATGAAAAAATGCAGCCCAATGGCTTAATGAAAGTGATCCTTGTGAGCAAAGAAGTGGAGGAATAGAGCCCCCTACAATAGGATCAGCGATGCAATGAGTCGAGACATCTGTGCTAGAGAAAATAAATTCTTTGCGATACATAATTTAGAAAAACCAGAAGTTGGCAATCCTAGGGAGAGATATAGGTCATTGGTTTTTGTTGAAGATTTTGTAAGTTATACAGGTCTCTTGCTGGACACGTTAAACTTTTTCTGTAGGACTTTATATTTTAGATGTAAAGCCTCTTTAGCATATGAAAGCCCCTTCTACACATTATCTCTGTTAGAGATGACAAATTTACCAATTTATTATTAATATTTTAATATTTAATATTAAACTAAAGAGAACAATCATGCTACACATTGGAGGATATTAAAAAAAATAGTAATTGAGGGAAAAACTCATTATATGTCAATAGAGGTGAATGCTGACAGACAGATGTAAAAATATAACCAGCTTTAACTAAAGCTTCATTGTCAAATGTGTTTACAAAGACTGTTTGTCTCAAGTACTCCTGCACCTGCAAAAAAAATCTTTTAGCCAAATTGTAATATGTCTGTCGAACAAAAAAAATCATTTCATTTTTTGCAAAAAACTGAAACTAAAATAAATCAAAAAATTACTAAAAAATCAACATATTATTCAGAACCATCAAATGCACATAAGCTTTAAATTTAACAAAGGAGCTCACATTTAAAATAATGGATGAAAAAAACACTTTAAGTCCCTCCAACATCGATTTACAGCTATAAAGACTTTCAATTTTTTGAACATTTCATCATTCAAAATAGAATCATAAATTAAAGAGTTTTGGATAAACATCAAGAGAGCAGGAAGACTTTTTCAAACATTCTGTCCAAAAAACAAAAAAATTGATATTATTAATAGGAAACTATGAAATGCTTCAAACCAAATCTGCGTCAATTGGAGAAGTACATGAAGAATGACCTAGCCTTCTGTCAGTTCAAAGCATAACCAAACATTTCTCCAATAGAAAACTTTCAAACTTGCAGAAGATGTTAATCAAAATATATATGTCAAAATGAAACCTTAAGAAACCCAAACATATAACAAAGACAATTAGAAAAGAAAAAACAGAAATCGTTGCAGAAAATTTCTTTTAATTGAACATTCAAACCTTCAAAGACAGCATATCAAGAGTGCGGCAAAATGTGAACATTCTACTCTTTACACTTGGGTTAAGTTCACTAGTTAAAGTATGATAAACATTGATGTTAAGTTCAGATAGTAAATTGATTGTACATTGTACATCACACTGAATTAACTAGAAGACTTACAACATGAATCAAGTTCATAAAGTACACATCAATAATATAAGATAGTGTTAAACATAATGTTTTAAATTGGAGATGATTTACGAATTTAAAAAACCAAAATGTCACATCTCAGTCCTTAGTTTTTTGAGCAATTTGTGTTCACAGAAAGTATACACAGGTCAACTGATGATATCCTAAAGTTTTTGCTTCAGACGAATCATAAATTATATTCTCCTATAACTCATAATTACATTTAAACATCATGAGCACTTGCATAGATAAACATATTAAAAAACTAATATAAGCATAAAAATAGTTTATAAAAAATTTAACGATTATATTGTAATGACATGAGAGTTTCACTTCTTACATTAGTATTCTACATTAACTCAATACTAGATTACAAGAACTTATAGCATATGATAACCTAGAAGCATGGAACCCTACACTTCACCATAAAATAGAGATTAAAGTAATCGATGTTCTCTTGATTAATATTTCTAATGCTAGAGATTTCAACCTGCAGAGAGCAATAGTACTTGGAGGAAGAGTTAGGTACTAAGAACTCGTGGGATTGAAAATTAAATCAGCTGTTTTGACCGTCTTAGTGAAGCTATTTCCCTTTTGATACTTTTCGCCATCATGTTATTTTTATGCTTATGTTAGCATCCCAATATAACAATTTATGCATGTATTCATAATGTTTAAATGTATCTGATGCGTTATAGGAGAATGTAACTTATGATTCGTCTGAAGCAAAAACTTTAAAATATAATCAGCTGGCCTCTGCATACTTCCTGCGAGCACAATTTGCTCAAGAGACTAAAAATGACTGAGATGTAACATTTTTGTACTTAAAATTCATAAATCAGATCTAATATGAAACGTCAATTTTTATGTTTAACACTATGTTATATTAGTCTTGTGTATTTTATGAGTTTATTTTATGTTATAATTATTTCAGTTAATTCATTGTGATGTACAACGATAAATCAATTTACTATCTGAACTAGACTTCAATGTTTATCATATTTTGACTAGCGAACTTAAGTCAAGTGTAAAGAGTGCATTATTTATATTGTATCGCACTCTTGATCTGCTATTTTTTAAGACCTGAATGTTCAAGTAAAATCATATTTCCTACAGAGTTTTCCGATTTTTTTAAATTATCTTTATTATATTTTAGAATTTCTTAAAGTTTCATTTTGACATGCATACTTTGATCAGCTTTTCTGTAAGTATGAAAAAACTTTTTTAGAAAAATGCTTGGCTATGTTATGAACTGACAAAAGACAAGACTGTTTCTTATACACTTCTCCAATTGAGCTAAATTTGTTTTCGATGATTTCGCAGCTTCGTGATAATAAATATCAATTTTTTTGCTTTCTGAACAGAATGCTTGAAGTATTTTTCATACTCTCTTGATTTTCATCCAAAAATTTTTAATTTCTGATATTAAGAATGAAGAAAATTATCAAAAAATTAAAGATCTTCATAGCTGTAAACTGCCGGTGAGGGGACTTAACAAGGTTGTGTCATCCGTTCTTTTAGATGTCACCTCATTTGCTAAACTTACATTCTTTGCTAAACTTAAAGTATATGTTCTTTTTATGCTTCAGAATAACATGTTGAACTTTATTAGTAATCTTTGTACTTATTTAGTTTCAAGTTTCTACAAAAAAATGAAATGAACTTTTCGTTTGAAATATATACTACACTTTGGCTGAAAACTTTTTACATGTAGAAAAGTAGTTGAGGTAAACAATGTTTGCAAACACATTTGACAATGAAGCTTTAGTTAAACCTGGATAAATGTTAACTCCGTCTGCTAGCTTTCACTCCTATTGACATCTAGTGGATGTTTTTCATCACTTGTTTTTTTAATAACCTCTAATGTACAGCATGATAGTTCTCTCTAGTTTAATATTGAACATTAAAAAAATAATAATAAATTAGTAAATGTGTCATCTTTAATAGAGAAAATTTGCGTAAGAGGGGCTTTCATATACTAAAGTGGTTTTACATCTAAGATATAAAGTTTTATAAAAAAAGTTTAACATTACCAAAAAGGGACCTGTAGCACTTACAGAATTTTCAACAAAAACTAATGGTGAATAGGATCATCCTTGTATTGAGCTGCTTGGAACAGCTATCAGCTTCTCGCCACATAGCCATCACACTTGACCTGAAAATTATTATTGTTACTATAAGTATAAACTGAAATTTACCACCATAATTATTAAAGTGCTCACAACAACATCCACCACTTTTCATGACATCTTATTAATGCCACTAAAAGGCCAAAGAAGAGACAATTTGTAATTTCTTATAAAATAATGAGTTTTTGAATGGGCAAAACAACAAAATTTTTACCGTTAAGTGCAATCATAACAATTCAAAATTTTTATCATTAAGTGCAATTATGACAATTCATTGGAATTGCTAGTGAATAAACACAATTTTTACCGTAACATTACAAGTAATTACCAAAAGCTTGAATAGTGATTCTCATCTATTGTGGACACATTTAATGTTATGCTTCTCCATTCTCTTTTATATTTATGCAATTTCAGAAAAGTATAAATGATTAAAAGTGGGGTATGGTTGCAGCTAGGTTTTTTTTTTTCTTGAGAAAGGTGCAATTCCTTAGGCTGAGTTTACTTGCCAATTTATGAGAATAAATGATGTAATAAAAGTCCTATCCGTTATGGTTTTTCTGCATGATTGATGGGTTCATTCCCATAGTCCTTTCACACATGGACATTTGTTATTTATCTAATCTTCATACATTTTTTTTTTCTTTTCTAAATAGGCTTTGTCAGTTTAATTATGACTATATTTTTTTCATTCTTGCTGAAATGAGTATAAGAGGAGCATAGTCTTCCTTTGGCAAAAGCAGTTAAAGAGTTGAGATTTTAGCATATCAATTTTGGCTCTTATCTTCTTAGGTTAATCATTGTCATCCACTGGTGTAAGCTTAACTTTTGCTCTGTCATTCATTCTTTTATCAAGTTGTACTAGAGTCAATGACTAAACTGCAAAAAATTGGGGTTGGTGTCTTCTTCCCTCTTTATGCAAGTTTTAATACTCGGTGACTACTTAACAATTTTAAATGGTAAAGCTGTCTTTTGGTACATGATGATTGCTAGTGTTAAAAAATACCTTGTGAGGGTTGATTTTCAATTTAGATAACTCTCATGTGAGGGGAAAAACAATGAAATTATATGAGAGTAGAGAGCAATTTCACATTATTTGAGGTTAAACAAGAATTGGATTTCTTATATATTAGTTGTGGCCTTTATACTTTGTCATAAACTTTTGGATTTTGACAATTCTTCTAATATTAATTTTTGGCTTACTCATTCCTATAGCATACCTCTTCACAATGACACAATATTGTGGGTGTATTGGGACTTGATGAAGTTTGAAGGCTTTGGTCATATACAAAGGCTCAACGTTTGGCCACAATTTAGCGGTGGGTATATCCTGTTGGACCTTTATCAAGGAATCATATAAAATGAACATATATTTTGTCTTGGGTTCTTCTCATTCATCTTGTCACTGCTTAAAAAAATGATCTTTGTCACGATCCAACCAATGAGCTATAAAATTTTTCAGTTTAAGTATAACTACTTCATGAATATTCATTTCTCTAAATTACATTAATATAGTGAGGATATGAATAATATGATGCTATTTAATTGTAAATATTTATAGAATTTGTTTAACTGTTTTTATAATTAAAATGATCATTCAAGGGATTTTAAATGAAAATATGACACTCAATGTAACACTATGGAGAAAAAGTATTCATGTAGATAAAGTTTTGTAGTTGTTGTATGTATACACATTTGTCATATGAGCATCATCTAAAGTTGTATCAATTAATGTATATTAATATTAATATTCATTTTTAAATTACGTGCACAAGTAACTTAATGTTCCCAAATAGTTCCATAAAATTATAAACTCCATATTAAAATCAATCTATAAAATAAATTATGTAAATCATTTTATTTACATTATACATATTATTCATTATTTTTTAATGATTAATTTTATATAATATATATGATAAGCAAGTAAATCATAACGAATAATTTGTCATTTGTTTCTATATGATCAATCTTTTTCATAACAAAAGTAAATCATAATGAAACTTACAATAACAATTGATTAAATAAAAATAATTGTTGTATTAATTTTTTAAACATGAACACTCACTTTGATGACAAGTAACTTGTGTTTTCTCTCTACTTTTTTTTTTAAACTTTGTTTTCTATTTATGATTTCTATGATAGAATTCTTTGTATTGTTAATTTTCTTATCAAATATATACCAAGATTTGTATTTCTCTATCTAATTTAATCACTTCATTTTGCTTATAATTTCTTAAATTAAGGTTAACCTATTACTTTAGTTAATTATTTAATTATATTTGCTCTCTTTATATTATATAAATCTTTATTTAATTTAAATGTGTCCACAATAGATGAAATGTGTCCACAATATAACTTTTCCATTCTCTTTATAACATTAAATGTGTCCACAATAGATGATAATCACTAATCAAGCTTTTGGTAATTACTTTTAATGTTTGGTCAACACTGTAAGTGCATAACGGTAAAAATTGTGTTTATTTACAAGCAATTCCAATGAATTGTCATAATTGGGACGAGTAAAGCTTATTTCAAATAGAAGGGAAGCATAAAAACTAAAGAGATTTTTGACAGTGCAAGGCATTATGATTTGGTTAATAATAAAATTCAACTTGTTGTCATTTTTTTTTTTAAGAATAACTGTGTCATCCCTTCTTTTACATGTCACCTCCTTTCCTAAAGTTAAAGCTTATATTTTTTTTATGCTGTTGAATAGCATATTAATCTTTCTTAATAATCTTTATACTTATTTTGATTTCAGGTTTCTGCAAAGAATGAAATGACTTTTTTGTTGGACAGATATATTTGCAGGTGGAAAAGTAGTTGAGGTAAACAATCTTTACAAACACATTTTTCGATGCAGCTTTAGCTAAATCTGGTTACACTTTTCCCTCCGTCTGTCAGCTTTCACTGTTATTGACATCTAGTGGATGTTTCCTATCACATTTTTTTTAATGCCCTCCAATGTGAAGCATGATTCTTTTCTCTAATTTAATATTTAACATTTACAAAAATAATAAATTGGTAAATCTATAATATTTAACAGTTAATTTGTGTAATAGGGGATTTCATATGCTAAAGTGACTTTACATCTAAGACATGTATAACTTACAGAATATTTAACAGAAGCCAATGGTGAATAGGATCATCTTTGTCTTGAGCTGCTTGGATCAACTATCAGTGAAGCTTGGCGAAACATAATTAACTTGGAAGATGTTCTCTTAGCCCTTCGATCATTCTTGGTTGTTATCCTGAAAGTATTCCATGATTTAAAACATTAATGTTGAACAATGGAAAATCGAGAGAAGAAAGCATGCCTTATGCTTGAAACAAGTTAGCGTTATAACAAGAAGCTGTTCTAGTGCCACCATTAGAAAAACTGACTTGTAATTGTTGAAAAGCAAAAAATAATAAAATTTGAAGTGAACAATTTGCCCTAAATCCAAATACAACAAAATTCAACGCAAAGATAACGCTCAATCTGTGTGGAAAAGAAAAAAGGACAAAAAATACCAAGCAATTTCCTTAACCAGTAACTTGTGTCCGATCTGCAACAACTCATAGACGACTTCTCATTCTCATGCACACGATCACAAAATTAATCTTGATGAACAAAGCTAAAAATTGCAGAGTTGTAATTCATGAGGCATGCAAAATAATTCCCATAATTCTCTGAATAAATATGTGTCAACATTTCTTGCATCACCAAGGAACATGGCATAGATTTTAATATCTCCAAACCTATAAATTTGCTTAAATTTCCACAACAAACATGACATAGTACCTGCTTTAAAAAGTTGCAATGATATATATATATATATATATATAGTATAATGAGCCAAATTCTAAGTTAATATGAGCCCAACATTTGAGAGGCTCTTAATAATTTTACCCACATGACTCAATTTCGTCTCAATATTTATATATCTCTTTCAAAACTCATCTCAAAAAATGACCTAATCTTGACTAAATTTTTTAAATATTGAGTTTGATAATTAATTTTGAAAGTAGGTCTGATACTAAACTTTTGTACTCAAAATTTATTTATCTCCTTCCTCTAAATATCACTATAAGAATGAGTAAAGCCAAACAATTAATACGAGGAGAATTGTCAAAATCCAAAAGTTTATGACAAAGGATAAAGGCCACAACTAGCATGCATGGAACCCAATTCATGTTTAACCTCAAATGTGAAATTGCTCTCTACTCTCATATAATTTCATTCTTTTTCCACTCACATGAGAGTTGTCTAAATTGAAAATCAACCCTCACAAGGTATTTTTTTAACACTAGCAATCATCATGTACCAAAAGCCTGCTTAAGCATTTACAATTGTTAAGCAATCACCAATTATTAAAACTTGCATAACAAGGGAAGAAGACGCCAAGCCCAATTTTTGCAGTTTAATCATTTAATCTAGTATAGCTTGATATGAGAATGAATGGCAGAGCAAAAGTTAAGCTTACACCAATGGATGACAATGATTAACTTAAGAAGAAAAGCGCCAAAATTGGTAATGCTAAAATCTCAACCCTTCAACTGCTTTTGCCAAAGGTAGACTATGCTCCCCTTATTCTCATTTCAGCAAGGATGAAAAAATATAGTGATAATTACACCAAGAAAGCCTATGTAGGAAAGAAAAATATATGTATGAAAAATATACATATAACAAATGGCCATGTGCCCATCAATAATGCAGAACAACCACAACAGATAAGACATCTATTACATCATTTATTCTCATAAATTGGCAAGTAAACCCAACCTGAGGAATTGCACATTTCTCATGAAAAAAAAAAACTGGTTGCATCTATACCGCACTTAATCATTGTTACATTTTTGAAATTGCATAAATGAAGAAGAGAATGGAGAAGGATAACACTAAATGTGTCCACAATAAATGGGAAATCACTAATCAAGGTTTTGATAATCACTTGTAATGGAACGTCAACACCATAAGCGTATAACGGTAAAAACTGTGTTTATTTACAAGCAATTCCAATCAATTGCCATATTTGAGACGAGTGAGGCTTATTTCAAATAGAAGGGAAGCATCAAAACTGAAAAGATTTTTGACAGTGCAAGGCATTATGATTTGGTTAATAATAAAAATCAACTCGTTTTCATATTTTTTTAAGAATAACTTTAGACCATACAATTAGCTACATTGTTTAGATAATACACTGTAGGAACAAGGAGTCAACTTCATTACAGTTTTCGAGGATGTAAAACTTACATGTTGATCCATTTTTAAGAGGATGCAAATTCATCCCTGAGGTATTGTGCTATTGTTTTTATAATTCTTTCACTAATCTAGTTAGACTTCAGGTGGAAAATATAAAAAAATGAATAGTGAAGGGTAGTGCTTTAATGAGGTAGCTTTAGTCAAGAAACACATATACCATATACTCGAAAATTTTAAAAATGGATGGACAGAGATAATGGGAAGGTGAGAGCATGGTCAGTTATTTGGGAGAAGAACAGGCAGAGCAGAAAATGCAAATAGTAGAAGTTGTCAAGGCAATGGTACAATAGAATGAAAAGAGAGGATGAAAAATAATGATCCACAAAAAAGAAGATAAAACATTATTCAATGTGTCAAATACAAGCCTGTTGCATATTTTCTGCTACTTTAAGTGACAATTTAGAATCATCTTTAACCTTCCCATTTCAATAGAATTCCTCGGCAAAATTTGATATAAAACCAAGCAACGAATCCACATATTTTGCCAAATCAACCTGCCAAAATCATTTGAAGAAGTAAATATATAGAGGCTCTTAAACAGTGGAAAAGATAGAATGCAAATTGACAATATATGGATCCTAAAAATTGTATTTAAAAGCAACCACAACAAAACACATTGCACTTAATTCAAGCTAGTCAAAAGAAAGAAGATTTTAGTGACCAATATCATTTTATATCAAATTTGCCATCAATACTGATAAATGCAAGGTTTAACAACACAATAGGTCTTCTAAGTACAAGATTGGGAGCTAGTAGGTTTAAATCATAGGAGCATAAACAAACTTGTGTTGCATAGAAAAATACATCATGCAGTCAATTCGTAAAATACAATTGCAATACAAGTTCAATTAGTAAAGTAGCAAAACAAAAAAAATAATCATATTTTTTTTTCATAAAATAAACCTATCAATTATATCGTCATGTTATTACTAAACTGGGTTATAGAAGTCCTAACCAAATCAAAACGACCCTCTATTCCACATGAGTATCTAGATCAAACAAAGCCTTCACAAATTATTCGTATAGATTGTGCCAGCCCCAGCCACACCTGCTCTTCCAATCGAGAGAATAATGTAACTCTCCTGTCACCAACCACCTAAGGTTGAGATTTAAAGATCAAAGGCTAAGGCATTCTACTGTTGCCCACATCTCAGCAGCCAAACCCTTCTCATCTTTCCCGCCCCTTCCTCTTTCGTGCTTTAACAAAGAATTAAAAACAGATAAACATCTCCCTTGCCTCATTCCTCCTTCAATCGAGAACCGCCACCTTGCTTTCACAACTTCTTCCTCGCTTGAGCTAACAAAAATATCAAGCTTTCTTATATCCCTTACCTTCTTTGCATTCCATTCACGCCTTTTTGTTTCATCATTGTAGCTTAAGTTAATATGCTTAGTTTTTCTCCAAAAAATTATATTATATTAGTGTTAATTTTAATTAGTTATGTGAAATTATTTCCGAAA
>NEWO01000071.1:1754432-1766358 GCA_003013225.1 Phalaenopsis aphrodite
ATTCTCTCATTATTCTCTTAGTATCTTGTCAAATCTATTAGAAACGAGGATCTAAATGTATATTAAAAAATGTGTTTCTTTAAGCAATAGGAAAGCCCAGACATTAAATGGGTCTCATGGGGATGATGGATCAAAACCACAAATAATAAAGCCAATCATACTTGTTAGTCATACATTTGGAGATAACAAACTACATAATTTTTTTGGCACTTAGAAGAACCCCACAAGTATCTCTGAAGCTTATTAGCATTCATGCGAGTTCCTTCGACCGGGCTCGCTAATCTTGAGCCTTAAGGCGAGCCCATCTAGTTGTGCTCGCTCATATTTTATGGCTTCTTATAAGTTCTCTTGCACTAGTGAAATCATTCTGCCAAGTTTGTTGATAGTTATCTAATTGTATCAAGAAGCTTGGTCAACGTTTCTTTGAGGCAGAAGAAAAAAACTCCAGTCCATCACCAAGAGTGTGATCATTTATAAGTCGCCCGCCACCCATACCAAAGATGTTGTCAACAAAAAGGCTACTCGGGCGTCGTACCGTACACCTTATAATGTAGCTTTTTAATATATTCCTTAGATTGTCGTGTAAGCACATAGACTCTAAGTTGCAAAATTAATAATTAAAGTAGAGAAGAAAAAAAAAAACCTACTCTAGCTCTCTCTAACTCTCACTCTATCTCTAAAAATCTATTAGCTTCCTTCCACCTCTTTCACGAGGTTTCTCTTGGATTGCTTGAGTTCACGAACGGGATCATACATCATAAAATGATTCAACAAAAAATAAAATGTTTATTTTATAATAAATATAAAAATATATAATATGCTTATATTTCTTGTGAATTTTAATTTGATTAATTGATTTTAATCAACCACTACAAATTCATGTCACTGTGTTTTAAAACTTTTTCCTTAAAGTATCGATCTTGCTCTCAAACCAGGATGAAAAGAGTTAAGAAAATTTTTGAAAAAAATATTTTGTGCCCTCGCTTTGAAAATATTTTGGCTCTGCCTCTGCCACGAGGATTAGCACCATGACGATTAAGGGAGCATAAACCCCTCATGATAAGTACAGCTTTTATAATGGCTCTCAGGTCTTTGATTAAGCGAGCGGCTACGGCACCTCTAATATTTGGAGTCATTCTAAACAATTAAAATTTAAACAAAATCAAGATATACTAGATAACTATTTAATTATTATTTGAAGAATTTATTCCCTACACAATACTAAAAAGATAAGTGAAATTGAATATGAATACCGGCTCTAATACTGTTCAAACTCTCATCCATCAAGATATTATCCACTTTTGCCTAGTGGCATCACCATTTTGTCATACTAGTGCAACTTCCTAGGAGGCCACATATCTCAAGATTGCTCCCGCATGGACAAGCTTAACTTCAAATTTTATGCTCCAAATGTCACACTAAGAGATGTTTCAATCTTTTAGAGTTCAACTTCATTCTATTTAAATGATTTCACACCATTAAGATCCATGAATACAAAAGTAAATGATGTTCAGGGCAATATCATCATTGAACAAAGCACCGCCCCTCACTCTCATTGACAATAAGACGTCGCAACTCATGACACACGAGGTCATCAACAACCTCAAGCTTCCGCAAATGACACATCCAAATCATGTACTAAGTCTCTTCTACGACATCTAAGGTGCAGGAGGAGCTACAACATTTCCTTGCCAAAACATTCCACTTCTCCAATTGCACAACCATCATTCTAAAATGCTTTTGTCAAATTTGTTAATAATGTGTCTTTGATACAAGTGATAGAATTGGTGTCTCACATATTCATTAACCATTGAACAACAAAACTTTCATATTAGATGCAATCATGGTGTCATGCACCCACATTGACATCTAATGTAAGAGAGAAGTGAATTAAACATCTTCAAAGAATGTAAGTACAATTGCACTTTTTACAAATTAAATCAGTGATATTTTTATGTAATATGAAAGATTTGTGGTATAAGTATAAAAATAAAAGTATGGTGGTTAGATATGTAAATATATAGAAATTGAGCGGTATATATGTTAATGGCCCCACTTAATAATTACACAATAAAAGACTGAAATTAAAAAAAATGAAATCCAACTATCACTCACATACATGCCACACAATTTTTATGCATTTATATATCTAGCACCTAAACTTTCCTATTTACATCTATAGCACTCAAACATTTATCATATAAAAAATAACACCATTACCTCAAAATGTTATAAATGCAAATATGAAAGTTTAGGAGCTAGATATGTAAATACATAAAAATTGAGTGGTGTGCATGTAAATTTTTCTAAAAAATAATGAATGAGCAAAATTGCAATAAACGTGCGGCTGAAACCAATCATACATGTCAACGAGCAAGTAACAAACTAAGATCACATCTGCGTAGAACAACATTACAATCATTTAATTAGTTCGTCTTCCAAAATACATTTTGTGAACACAATCAAATGAAATGCTAGCAAAAAATAAGAACAAAAGCTTATGCATTTACATACCAAACACCCAAACATTCATATTTACATGTATACCACTCGTATCTTTTAACATCACGTAAAAAATATCACCATCGGTGACTTTTTTAGAAGTGAAATACACTTTGTTCATTCATGCATAAGTTTATAGCACCAATGGCGTAAAAATGTAAATATCAAACAATGGGAGTTAGATATGTAAAGAATTGTGGTATTAATTTAAATTTCCCATAGGGAGTGATTACATGCAGACCGCCCTAAACATTGATATTTACAAAATAACCACCAAGCCAACAACAAAAAAATTAAGGATGAGGCTAAGGATGATGAGAAAAAGAAATATAGGGAGAGAGAGGGAGTACTTTTGGATGGCAAATTGAGTAATAGATGTGGTCAATGTGCTATAAGATTACATTACAATTCTACCTACAAGAATTCAAGCAACAGAGCATAGCTAGGTTGAAGCGAGACAGTACATTCTTGAAGGTTTACGATTCAAATTTCTTTCAAAACGAAAATAACTTCCTCCCATATAGTAAGTGATATCTTCATATCTTCCCCTTATGCAGATGACATTCATTCACCGCACTTATTCCAAGTTTTTAGACGCCTGCCTAGTTGATCCCATTGCAGTTGAAATGAGTATGACTGGGCCTGTGAGACAATGGGCGATACAAAGAAGGCAATAGATAGTCGGACGGTATATTCCAAAGAGCTCGGTGGTTTTTTCTTCTAGCATTCCTTCATCGCCCTTTGGGCCATTGCATGGACTTCTCCTGAGAAGATCTGGAAGTAGCTTTAGGGCGTTGCAGAGAAAATGGTGGAATTGCCTGGCTATGGGGCGGACCTTCTCTTTCGTCGGCAATTGTTTCGGTTTCCATTTTCTCCAAGTCTATGGAGAAAAAGGAAACCGAAACAATTGCCGACGAAAGACAAGGTCCGCCCCATAGCAGGCAGTTCCACCATTTTCTTTGCAATGCCGTAAAACTACTTCCAGACCTTCTCAGGAGAAGTCCATGCAATGGCCCAAAGGGCATGCTCGAAGAAAAGGCCACAGAGCTCTTTGGAATTTACCGACTTTATCGCCTTTTGGGTTATTGCATGGATTTCTCCTGAGAAGGTCAGGAAGTAGCTTTAGAGCGTTGCAGAGAAAATGGTGGAATTGCCTGGCTATGGAGCGGACCTTCTCTTTCGCGGTCAATTCTTTCGGTTTCCTTTTTCTCCAAGTCTATAGAGAAAAAGAAAACCGAAAGAATTGCCGACGAAAGACAAGGTCCGCCCCATAGCAAGCAGTTCCACCATATTCTCTGCAATACCGTAAAACTACTTCTAGACTTTCTCAGGAGAAGTCCATGCAATGGCCCAAAGGGCATGCTCGAAGAAAAGACCACAGAGCTCTTTGGCATTTACCGACTGACCATCCATTGTCTTCTCTGTATCGCTCCTTGCCTCACAAGCCAGACATATTCAGTTCAACTTCAATGGGGTCAGCTAGTCCGTCATTCAGTATGTCAGCAAGAAATTATGATGTTATTTTCCTGTAAAAGCTTCCGAGCAATGTCAAATTCTTGTTTTGCTAAATCTCGGGACCTTCTTACAATATAACTGACCTGGAGAATAAAAACAACCAAAAAATGTTGGTAAAAAAAACCAATATTTCATTGGATTTCAAACAAATGAATAAAATGAAGAATGCATGGCAAATACCTATAGCACAATTGAATGCAATTTGAAAATGTGGTAAAGACTGTAAAAAGAAAAATCTTTTTCCAACAAGTAAAAGTCTTTCCGCATGAGCCCCGTCTCCTATTTCTTCATGGAAAATCCAACCTGAAAAAAAAAAAAAAGAAAACCAAGCGGAAGGGAAAAAGGAAAAAAAAAAAAAAAATTTTCATAATATGTAATAGACCTACAAAATACTTTCAAAATAGCAACCAAGAATGATCCAGGGACTAAGAAAACATCTTTCCAGGTTAATTATGTTTCGCCAAACATCACTGATAGCTGATCCAAGCAGCTCAAGACAAAGATGATCCTGTTCACCATTGATTTTTATTGAAGCTTCTGTTAGTTCTATAGGTCTCTTGTTGGACACATTAAACTTTTTTTTTCTGTAAGACTTTATAACTTATTAGATGTAAAGCCACTTTAGCATATGAAAGTCTCTGTTACACAAATTATCCTGTTAAAGGTGACAAATTTAACAATTTATTAATATTTTTTTAATGTTTAATATTAAACTAGATAGAATAATCATGCTTCACATTGGAAGACATTAAAAAAACAACTTATGGGAAAAATCCAGTGGAAATCAATAGCAGTAAAAGCTGGCAGACGGAGGTAGAAATGTAACCAGATTTAACTAAAGCTACATTGTCAAATGTATTCGTAAAGATTGCTTACCTCAATTACTCTTCCACCTGCAAAAAGTATTTCAGCCAAATTATAATATATATGTCCAACAAAAAACGCATTTTCATTCTTTGCAGAAACCTTAAACCAAAATAAGTACAAAGATTACTAAGAAATATCAACATGTTATTCTGAAGCAAAAAAAAAACATAAGTTTTAAATTTAGCAAAGAATGTGACATCTAAAAGAAGGGATGACACAGCCCCATTAACTCCCCTCACCGTCAGTTTAAAGTTATAGAAAAAGAGGACAAAAAATACCAAACAATTTCCTTAACCAGAACAAGGTCATAGCCATGGCTTTCTCATTCTCATGCATACGATCACAAAATTAATCATCATGAACATAGCTAACAATTGTAGAGTTGCAATTCATGAGGCATGCAAAATAATTCCCATAATTCTCTGAATAAATGTGTCAACATTTCTTGCATCACTAAGAAACATGACATAGATTTTAAAATCTCCAAACCTATAAATTTGTTAAAATCACCTCAACAAACATGGCATTGTCTGCTATTAAAAGTAGAAAAAGTTTTTTTTTTTTTTTTTTGAGCCAAATTCTAAGTTAATATGAGCCCGACATTTGAGAGGCTCTTAATAATTTTACCAACATGACTCAATTTTGTTTCAATATTTATATATCTCTTTCAAAACTCATCTAAAAAATGAGCTAATCTTGACTAATTTTTTTTTAAATATTGAGATTGATAATCAATTTTGAAAGTAGACCTGGCACTAAATTTTTGTGCTCAAAATTTATTTTATCTCCTTCCTCTAAATATCACTGTTAGACACCGTAAACATGTTAGCTGAACTCTTAAACATCAAATCACTTTTTGATGTTAAATCTTATAAATTAAAGCACTTTTTGATGTAATGTTGAAGCCCGCACCCACCTAAAATGGGCAACCTTCAATGAAGTTACGTCTGAGACAAAATCATGAATTCTATCAGGCAAAAGTGAACAATATCTCAATGGATGAGAATTGAAATTGTTGATAATTATACCAAGGAAATAATTCAATCAAAAGACGAGAATTACATGTCAAAAAACTACACCGTGGGAGCCACCTCTCTAATATATTTGAGACAAAGTGCTACATTGTGGAATCTATAACTTGAACATACAAAAGCCACCTTTCAAACCTTATGTCTAATGTGATGTTGTAATCGAGCCGAGACTCTATCATAGTTTGGACTCGGCTTGTCATAACTATAAGTTGTTCATGACGGTTTGAGCTTGTGTCGAGTTGCACATATTGTTTAAGCTTGACCTGTTTAAATTTTTCAATGTCTAAACTTAATTTGTACTTAATTTGCTTATGACAAGTGAACGAGTATCTAAACAAGTTAAAAAATAAGCTAAAATTTCAAATGAATATCTATATTTTCATATAAAAATATAATAAATAATATTATAAATCTAAACAAACAACAAATTGAATGAATCATATAAGCAAATGAGCTAACCTAAAAGTTGTCAACTACGGTCTATAATATATATATATTCTCACAAGAATGAATTCTAAGATAGAGAAAAAAACATTGAAATAAGAGCAAATAAATTTAAAGGAAATAGTATTACAAAGTAACTCATAATATGAAATCATTCATCAATTGTAGAAATAATTTAGAAAAAACAAACACAACATGATCAAGCATAATAAAAAATAATCAACAAAAGTGATGTTCGCTTTCAGAATTATATCATGTAATTTTCAACACTAGTCTAATGGACCGTCTCTAGTAAAGACGTTAAATCGTTAGACTATGACACCCCTTATGTATAGAGAAATTGAGCTCTTAAACATTGAGAAGCCTCATAATGTCATGATAGAATTTTATTAGGAACCCCAGAGTTAAGCATGCTAGTGTTGGAGTACTTCTATGATGAGAAGCTTCCTAGGAAGTTGCTCTGGGGGCAAAATTGTGAGGCTTGTCAAGCCAAAGCATTAATATATCAATAGAATGAAGTTTCAGCTACTAAAAGATCTACGAGCAGACAATGTAGTGAAAGATAAATCGACCTTATCAACTGCATTAACATTTCACTTATTGTGCGCCCTATTTTAGAATAAAACTCTAATAATGATGTCATTCACAAAAATTAATATACTTTTAAAGGCATTGAAGTATTTAGCATTTCAGCAGGATATGCATCACAACAATAAGAGTACTCGAAAAAACAAGACTCTCTTAATTTTGGTACATTTGATGCATTACATTTTTACAATATGGATTTTTTAATATAAGCCAATGATAGGATGCATTAAAAAGAGAGCTAAAGATCAAACTTTTTAATCCGCAAAAAATAACAACAACAAGAAGCCTTTATCCCACTAAGTGGGGGTCAGCTATATGAATCTTTTTTTTCCATTGCGTCCTATTGAGTGTCATATTTTCATTTAAATCTAATAAATTAAGATCATTTTTTATACAATAAGCACAAGTCTTTCTAGGTCTACCTCTGCCTTTCTTAACATAGGTTGAATCTAAAGCATCTACTCTCCTGACCGGATCATCAAATATTAGACGTTAAACACTTGAGCAAAATAAAAAAAAATGAATAAAGCTCACTAGCAATAATTTAAATATCATCAAACTCTAAAATTCACAACAGATCTAAATAACAAACAATAACCAATAAGAGATCAAGGATTATATCGCTAAAATAGAAAATCAGATTGTAGCAAACTTTAAAAAAAGAATTTCAAGCAAGAATGAAAAAAAAAATGTGCATAGATAAAAAAATAATTCAAACAGAGATCATTAAAAAAAATCATCACACTGATATGAGAAGCAGCTTCACCTCCAATAATATACTCATAAACTTATTGTCAATTTCAATAACATACTCAAAGAATTCACATTCAATAGCATACATACTGCTAATAATTAAAACTAGACCACAATTGGACATTTCCAATAGCCTCAAGTTTATAAATACATTCCTCATAAAGAAACAAATCGAAAACATCATTATAGTCTTTATAAAGAATAAGAAGGATTCTAGCAAATATTAATACCAGTGCAGAACATATAAAAATTGTAGTAGTAACAAAAATTAACATACTTAAAAAAAAACATATTAAAAAATTGAGATTGTAATAGTACTTATTTGATCAAGCACGCTCATGAAGTGAAGCATACACATAAAAATCAATTTGTTGCTCGAATTAACATAAGTTAGATAATCGACTAGTCAATAGGTTTCCTAAGGTAGCTTAGATTATCCTATAGGCAATATCATTCAAGCATGACCTCATCATGAGATGATATTCTCAGCCCCATGATCCTATTACATTTTATAGATTATGATGATCATAAATTACACTAAGGAACAAAAGATTAAAGGTTTTTTAAATTAATTTAATAGAAATAATAAATATATGAAATAATTCTGATTTAATATAGAAAAATACCATGTCATTCAAGTGTAAAAGCCACAAAAAATACCAAAAGCAAGTAGGTGAGGTTTAATTAATACTTAGTTAATGAAATTTAGAAATCACCTGAATTGAGAAATTGACATATGTTTTTTATTGAATCAAAAGATGTTTAAATATTATCTAAAATATTAAAAAAATAGTTTACTAAACAAATAAATTAAAAGATATTTTAGTTTCATAACAATAAATTTAATAAAAATAAAAAAAAGTGAAACAAGCCTTCGCAAAGTAATTACAGGTTAAGATAAAGTGTTGCAATGTTGTAAAAAATTTCCAAAAATTCATATCTCGAAAAATAATTATAAAAGTTCTCAGCAAAGTATTGCAGTTTTCTGCAAAGTACTCTGCAGAATCTATAATCTTTTACAAGGCATTAAAAAAGTCAAAAAAAAAAACCCCATACAGTGATTTCTAACCATTGGAATTCAAATTACATTTGAAATTCCAAGGATTACAAAAATATTATAGCTTAGAGAAACATGAAAAAAAATTAATTAAATTAGTTAAATGATTTGCCGATAAAAACTAAAACCCTAACCACCTATGATACAAACAATTATAAGGACTTATGCAACTAATATCTCTCAAAAAAATTCTCTCTCCTCTCCCTAGCAACCACGAAGTGTTTGTCAAAGATTTTTTTCTAGGTAAAGCTAAATCTAAGGGAATAGGAGATAATTTCTAATATTTTGGTAAAGGTTTAAGATCGACTCATTCACACAAGGTAAAATTCATGCGAAAGAACCCAACACATATTATTAAATTTTTTATTGATTTATTATATATGATTATTTGAGCGTTTATAGGAGAATGTAAAGAACAGTGTTTTTAACCAAAAAAAAATAAAAAAAAGAGTTTTTCATGATGCACAAGAGAAAATCTTAAGATAAAATGAGATGCAAATGCTTCCCAACCTTATAAAGGAGTAATATTTTTGTTTTGGTACAAAATATTTATGTTTTGGTGCAAATACTACAACATAGTTGACACCTAGACATAGATGTAAGCTTCAACTGGTCCAAATAGAAATCATTATGTGTTTAAATGGTATCTTCCATTTAAATTTGTGTTTAATGTTTCAACCTTCATATCTTACACGTGTCTAACTTGTTTTTGAAATTTAATTTTATCACATATTTCTCATTTAATATTCTAAACTTACTATTATATCATTTATAGTCGAAAAATCAATTAAAATCACAAAACTTTTGCACATAAAATTTAATTTCAAACATCCTACAAGTACAATTTACGCACCCCTCTCATAAACTTAATTGGTTGTCACCAGTAGCATTCACCATCATTGTGATTAGTTCAGCCATTACCACGACCACTGGGGTTGTGCTGCCACCACCTATAGGCAGGTCGTAACTCTCGCTGCCATAGCCATCACTCTTTATTTAATATCTATTTTTGTTAATATTAACATTAATTGCAGCTTACCATCATAGTTATTAAGCAGATCACGATCCTCGTCACATAGCCAATGCTCTTGACCTAACAATTATTATTCTTATTATCAGCATAAACTGAAATTTACCATCATAATTACTAATGTGCTCACAACAACATCCATACCTTTTCATGACATCTTATTAATGCCACTAACGGGCCAAAGGAGAGAAATTATTTGAGAGTTTTAAAGGAGAAGGTAGAGAAAAGTGTTCTTAACAAAAAAGAAAATCAGGAGTATATCATGATGCACAAGAGATAATCTTAAAACAAAATGAGATGCAAATGCTTCCCCACCTTACAAAGGAGTAACATTTCTGTTTTGGTACAAAAATATTATGTTTACGTGCAAATACTACAACATAGTTGACACCTAGACATAGATGTAAGCTTCAACTAATCCACATAAAAATCATTACGTGTTTACATGGTATCTTCCATTTAAATTTGTGTTTAATGTTTCAACTTTCATATCTTGCACGTGTCTAAATTGTTTTTGAAATTTACTTTTATTACATATTTCTCATTTAATATTCTAAACTTACTATTACATTAATTATAGTAGAAAATCAATCAAAATCACAAAACTTTTGCACATAAAATTTAATTTCAAACATCCTACAAGCACAATTCACCCCCCACCCCCCTCTCATAAACTTAACTGGTTGTCACCAATAGCATCACCATCATTGTGATTAGCTCAGCCATTGCCACCACCACAGGGGTTGTGCTACCACCACCTCTAGGTAGGTCGTAACTCTCACCACCATAGCCATCAATCTTTATTTAATATCTATTTTGTTAAGATCAACATTAATTGTAGCTTACCATCATAATTATTAAGCAGGTCACGATCCTCGTCACATAGCAAACGCTCTTGAACAAACAATTATTCCTTCAAATTGCAGGACGACATGGAGTGAGGTTGGCAAACTGAGCCAATGGTTTGGTTCGGATATGAACTGAATTTTACCTATCCGAATAAGTGTAACGCAAACCCAACTCATTTATTAAACAAATAAAAAATCTTAACCCAAAACGAGCCAGTCTTCAAACAGATTGAACTGAAAAGCTTAACCCGAAACAAGGCAGTCTTCAAACAGATTGAACTGAACATGATCTGAATGACCCATTTGGACATGCATTTCAAATCAACATGAGGTCAAGTTTAGATTAAATTCGGATTTATAAGTCAATCTCAGATTTGCAGGACAATCTCCGATTGAAAGTCAAAATCAAGTTAATTTTGGGTTTGCGGAAAACCCAAACCAAACACAAACATTTAATCAGTTACAAATTAAGACCCAAGTCTGACCATGAAGTTGATCATATCATATTGAAATCAATTTTTTTCAAGTCAAGTCCAAGTTGACTTGGGGTATCAGTTCAGTCATTGACACCCCTAATTAAGACAAAAAAATTTATTAAGATTTCCCAAAATGTATGATGAATTACGCTAATTAGCCCACTCTTTTATTCTTTCATATTAAATCTCATCGAAGCCATAATGAGATTGTAATTGGGAAGTGTTTCAAAAAAAAAAAAACCAAAATTATATATGTCCAAGTTAAATAATATATGGCCAATTATATTATTCTACACCAAAGAGATATTGATATTCAACATATGACGGAAAAGATGTATACAAAGTACCCAAAATAAATGATCGTAGCAAACTAAAATTTGACCGGCAGGTACCTTCGAGGGAGGTGTCCAACGTCGCCCTTCGTGTCGTAACGAGGTCGTCGCCCCGCAAATGGTCGAAGCTGCGGCGAGGAAGAGGCAGCGAGTTCGTCAGCGACAGGAGCGCCGAAGGTAGCAAGGTGCTGCGAGGCTGCAGGCCAAAAAGGCAAGGGGCGGAGCACAAGGTACGGTCGGCACTGGAGGAGGCGCAAAGGATCCCGCTAATCGCTTGAGAGGGACTAAAGGCCGGCGGGATCTAGACAACAGCTTCTAGACAGGCCGGCGGAACGTCACTGGCGAGGACCGAAGGAGGAAGCGCGGCCGAAGTGGGAGAGAGATTCCATGCGAGCGAGCTCTCTCTCGGGTAGGAACATCGGCTGGGGAAGAAGACACGGCCAGGAGCGTCGGGAAAGGGGCGTTTGACAGCGAAGTACGTCG
>NEWO01000071.1:1767729-1788586 GCA_003013225.1 Phalaenopsis aphrodite
TGGTGAGTTGCGACGATATTCGTAAGCTGCAGAGACAGAGTCGAGAGCTACATAAGTTGTGAGCCACATATGTTATAGCTAGTCACGTAAGCTATGGTGGTGAACTGAGATGACATCTGAAAGATACAAGGGTCGGAGTTGAGAGTTACAAGAGTTGTGAGCTATGTAGACCAAAGTCGGTCACATATATTGTAGTTCTAAGATGTGATGACGTAAGTAGGCCATTTAGGCTATAAATTAAAGGTATAATAATGTTCGTAGGTTGCGGAGGCTAGAGTTTGAGTTGTGAGCCACGTATACCATATTTGTGAGCTATGATGACATTCACAGGCCATCGAGCCTGGAGTCGGGAACTATAATAACATTTGTAAGCCGCAGAGGCTGGTGTTGAGAATTGTCGAGCCATGAGTCATGTAGACCGTAGTGGTGAGTTGTGATGACATTTGCAAATTGCAAGAGTCAAAATCGAGAGTCACGTGATTTGTGAATCACATGAGTCACGGTTGGTCACACAGATCATAGTGGTTAGCTGTAATAACATCCATAAGCCACAGATGTTGGAAATTGTGTGAGGTTTGAGTCACGTAGAACATAGTTGGTCATGTTGGCTATATTGTTGAGTTGCAACGACATCCATAGGTCGTAAGGGCCAGAGTCGGGAGCTACACGGGCTATAAATCATATAGATCGTAGTTGGTCACATAAGTCATGGTGAGAAGTTACATAGTACTTGGGGTACATCGTAACAGCGTCTTCGGGGTGCATTGCAACATTGTCTTCATGGTGACATCGTTGGACCTTCTTCGGGGCGTGTCACTATATCGCTCGGTGCTTCATGACCTTGCAATGTATGTCGAGATTCCAGGGCTCGTGTCGTGATTCTGCTGGAAGTTTCATTGCAAAAAGCAGTCAACGAGCGATGGTGATCAATGACGTTCGCGGAGCAGTGGTCAACGATGGCAAACGAGTGATGGTCGACGATGGTTGGTGGTTGTAGAAGCTAGAAGCGTTCGTCAGATCTTCGACGCATAACAGACACTAGCTTCAGCTCCTTCTCTCGGTCATTCTTTAGGCCCAAAACTCGGTCCATCTCCTATCTTAAGGAAAGGGCAGGGTTCTATTTATAAAATATAGGAGGGAAATCCCTACAAAGAAGGAACGAATCCATACTCCTCAATGAGAAGCTCTTGAGAGGTTCCATCGATCGAGCAACATGCTATGAACATTAAGTGTCTTAATGATGTTATAATTGAATGATATAGGGCTCGCTGAGTTTGTCTCATTGAAACACTCAATTTGACCATAATATTGTTAGATTTTGTAATATGTTTGACATCTCAATATGGTTTAACGACTTGATTTGACTCAGTTTGGGTCAAAGTTAGTGCCATTATATTCTTCTCGCCAATATGGTGAGTTTCACTGTAATTTTGTTGAGATCAGAGTTTTTGATGATTTTTAGTTGAAATTAAAACATTTCTAGCTCAAAATATTACTTTGAAATTCATACTACACCTCAAGATCTATGTTAAATGATGAAAAATTGTTAATGACGTATCAATTGCCCTCCTCTTTTTGGGTGATACTAATTTTATCAGAAAAAATACTAAATTCTAAAATATATATATTGAATATCAGAAAACTCTCAAGAATGAAGAGGAGGAGCACAAGAATGAAACATGACTCACAAATGTAAGGACTTGCACGGCTATCGAATATCACAAAAGGAGTTGATGTGACAGACTCTTCTTATAATCAATGAAATTTTTAATTGAAATTAAAAAATTTCTAGCTCAAAATATTTCCTCGAGATTTATGCCACGCCTCGAGATCTATGTTAAAAGATGAAAAACTGTTAATGACTTATCAATTGGCCTCCTCTTTTTGTGTGATACTTTTACCAGAAAAAAATACTAAATTCTAGAATATATATATTGAATATCAACAAACTCTCAAGAAGAAAGAGGAGGAGCACAAGAATGAAACATATGACTCACAAATCTCTGTAAGGACTTGCACAGCTATCAAATATCACAAAAGAAGTTGATGTGACACTCTTCTTATAATCAATGAAATTAATTATATCGTCACTAATATTATTTATTTTTTGTGAAAATATAACGATATATTGACAGACATTGTAAATGCCCATGTGGTACTTTTTTCAAAATAATTTGATAGTTATTGTCTAACAATCCTAAAGAACCAACACCATCACAACTACTACAACATGGAAGCCTTGAACTCCTCATATTCTATTACACCATTCTTTATGAGTATGTATCTCCTAGTGACTAAAACATTTCACACCATCTATAACGCCATGCGCTTTTGCTCAGGGTATCTCGACATGGTAAAATATTCTTATCTCCCATTTGGGTCATAACAAAAGAATGAGTCGCTTCAACCACCTAAAAAATAAAAGAGCAACAATTCACAATTACTCAAGAGTATTCACAACTACTCCCAGTAGACGTAGGTTCTGAGCCACAAGAGGAGGGAGTGTATGAGCTCAGCAGTGAACTTTTGTTACTACTCTTCAAGGTATAACCAATAAATTGTATTGGTAGTGGAAAATACCATTTGGATTGAATATGAATAAATATGTCCCAGAACAAACGTGACAAAGCAGAATATTTGTCATGATCCTCTCATATTTCTGGTAATGCATATCGTTGACTTTCATTCTCTCATTATTCTCATAGTATCTTGTCGAAGAGCTATTAGAATTGAGGATCTAAATGTATATCCAAAAATGTGTTTCTTTAAGCAATAAAGAAGCCAAAATACTAAATAAGTTTCATGAGGCTAATGGATCAAGACGACAGATGATAAAGTCAATTGTACTCGTTAGTCGTACATTTGAAGGTGAAACAACATAATTTTTTGCCACTTAAAAGGACCCCACATGTATCTTCCGAAGTTTGTCAGCATTTATGCGAGTTCCTCCTCCGACCTGGCTCGCTAAGCATAAGCCTTTAGGCTAGCTCAGCAAGCTGAGCTCGATCATATTTTCTGACTTCTTATAAACTCGCTTGTACTAGTCGAATCATCCTATCAAGCTCGCTGATAACTACATAATTGCATCATGAGGCTTAGTCAACGATTCTTCGAGCCAGAAGAAAGAAAACTCCAGTCCATCATCAAGTTTGTGATCATTTATCGGCCACCTGACTCCCATATCAAAGATATTGTCAACAAAAAGTCTACTCATGCTCTGTATCGTACACCTTGTAACGTAGTTTTTTAGTATATTCTTTAGGCCGCATAGACTCATTGTTGTAAAAATAAGAAGTAAAAGGGGAGAAGAATAAAAAAGATCAGACTCTAGCTCTCCTAACTCTCATTGTATCTCTAAAAATCCCTCGACTTCTTTTCACCTCTTTCATAAGGTCTCTTTTAGATTGCATGAGTTCACAGATTATTCAGGATCATACATCATAAAAGAATTCAACAGAAAATAAAGCATTTTTTTACAATAAATGTAAAAAATGTAATATGTTTATCTTTCTTCTGAATTTTAATTTGATTAATCGATTTTAATCAACCACTCCAAAATAATGTCAATGTATTTTAATATTTTTTAAATTTCGATGTTGTTTTTAAACCAGGATGAAAAGAGTAAGAAAATTATTGAAAACAATTGTTTTGGGCCCTCGCTTTGAAAATTTTTTGGCTCTGCCACAGGGATCAACACGAATACGATTAGGGGAGCATAGACCCCTCAAGACATGTACAACTTTTATAGTGGCTCTCGAGCCTTTGGTTATTCGAGTGTCTACAACAACTCTTATATTTGGAGTCATTATAAACAATTAAAATTGAAACAAAATCAAAATATATTAGATAACCATTTAACTATTATTAGAAGACTTCTTTTCATAGTACTAAGAAGACAAATGATATTAAACATGAAGATAGACTATGATACCACTCAAATTCTCATACATTGAGATATTATCTACTTTGGAGTTATTATAAACAATTAAAATTGAAACAAAGTCAAAATATACTAGATAACCATTTAAGTATTATTAGAAGACTGCTCTTCATAGTACTAGGAAGACAAATGATATTAAACATGAAGATAGACTCTGATACCACTCAAATTCTCATCCATTGAGATATTATCTACTTTGGCCTAGCGTTCTCACAATTTTGTCATATTAATGCAACTTCCTAGAAGGTCACCTATCCCAAGAGTGCTCCAGCATGAGCAAGCTTAAACTTCAAAGTTTATGCTCCAAATGTTACGCTAGATGTCTTGATCTTTTAAAGTTCAGCTTCATTTTATTTAAGGGATTTCGCACCAATAACATTGATGAATACAAAAGCAAATGATGTTCATGGCAATATCATCGTTGCACCAACAACACCCTCGCTCTCATTAAGAATAAGACATCACAACTTACGACAAGCAGGTCATCAGCAACCTCAAGCTTCCCAAATGACAGATCTAAATGATGTATTGAGTCTTTTTCTTCAACGTCTCTCTGCTGCAGGAGTAGCTACAACTTTTTCTTGCCAAAACATTTCACTTCTCCGACTGCACATCCTTCATTCTAAAATGTTTTTATCAAATTTGTTATCAAATGTGGCTTTGATATCAAGTGATAGAATCGATGTCTAACATATTCGATAACTATTGAACCACAAAACTTTTATGTTAGATGCAATCTTGGCATCAAGCAACACACCTTTGCATCTTATGTAAGAAAGAAGTGAATTAAACATCAGTAAAGAATGTAAATACAATTTTATTTTTATAAAACTAAACTAATGATATTTTTATGTAATATGAAAGATCTGTAGTATAAACATAAAAATAAAAGTACGTTGTTTTAGATATGTAAATATATAGAAATTGAGAGTTATGTATTTTAATGCCCCAACTTAATATAATTTGAAAGATTACATGGTTCTATAATACTAATAGATCGAATACAACAAAATATACAAAATAAAAGACTAAAATTAAAAAAATGAAAGATCTAGCCATCCAAAGGACACTTACATAAAAATTATTATACATCATGCCACACAAATTTTATGCATCTATACATCTAATTCTTAAAACTTTCATATTTGCAAGCATATCAATTATCATCTTTTAAAATTGTAGTACGTCTTTTCAAGCATAGATTTATAACATCAAAATGTTATAATTGCAAATATTAAAGCATGTTGTCACGGACAAATAGTCCCACATTGGCTAGGTATAGGGCCGAAAAACAGTATTTAAGTCCTGGGCTGCCCACCACCCATAAGGGCTCTTTTGGGAGGTGACAAGGGGTATCAGAGCAGATTATTGTCTGTCAGGTGTGTGGACTCTCCATGATCCAGTGGGACCCTCGGTGGAGCCGATACCTGACGAGGGCGTCACGTGATTGGGTGAAGGAGAATGTCACGGACAAATAGTCCCACATTGGCTAGGTGTAGGGCCGAAAAACAGTATTTAAGTCCTGGGCTGCCCACCACCCATAAGGGCTCTTTTGGGAGGTAACAATGTGCTAGATATGCAAATACATAAAAATTGTGCGGTATGACGGTAAATTTTCCTAAAAAACAATGAATGGGCAAAATTGTAAAAAATGTGCAGCAAAAACCAATTATACATGCCAATGAGCAAATGACACATTAATATCACATCTGGGTAGAAGAACATTACATTACAATCACTTAGCAACTCATTTTCCAAAATACATCTTGTAAGCAGGAGCAATCAAATGAACCCCTCGCCCTCCAAAATAAAATCAATCGTTGCAAATTGTGAAGATTGCTGTTGAGTGGCCTTCAGCTGCTGCAAGTGTGAAATGCTAGCAGAGAATAGCAGCAGAAGCTCAAAAACCAAGAATTCTTTCATGGCCTGAAAATTAATCCTTTTAAAGATTTCATTGGTGAGTTGTGCGCATAAGCAACTGAATCCCTCCAAAAAGTCCATCCTAATTGAAATTTATAAGAAAAAGTTGGGAAGTTTTATTAGTAGTTTGTTTAAAGTTTGGGGCATTTACACACATACCACACAATTATTATGTATTTACATATCAAACACCCAAACATTCTTATTTACAAACATACTACTCAAATCTATGACACACATAAAAAATATCACGGTCGCTAACTTTTTAAAAGTGAAATACGCTTGTTCATGCATAAGTTTATGACTCTAATGGGGTAAAAATGTAAATATCAAACTTTGGGTGTCGGTTAGGTATAGAAATGTGGTATATACGTAAATTTCTCATAAGGATAATTACATATAGACCACCAAAAATATTGATATTTATAAATTAACCATCAAGGTGATTTTTTTTGAACTGTTGAACCGATGAATGCACGTGCACCATGAACAAACTATTAAGAATTTGATAAAAATGAAAAACAAAGGTTCAGGTCTTAGCATGAATTTGATATTTGAGGGAATATGAAAAATGCATGAAAGAGGGTGGTTGATTTGTAAGTAGCAAGTTTTGATAAAAAAGATAATCTAATAATCTCAACTGGATTTAGGTTACTGTCCGATAGGGCTGTAAACGAGCCGAGCTTGAGCAAGCTCGGGCTTGGCTCGTGTTCGGCTCGTTCGAAATTGCTCGTGTTCGAAATCTGCTCGTGTTCGAAAACGGCTCGTGAACAGTGTGTTTGTGTTTGAATCCATTTAAATATTCGTGTTCGGCTCAAAATTGGTTCGTTAAAATTAAACTGAAATATATATATAGAGTGCTGGATTCAAATCTAAATAAAATGTATGCAAAATAAGACGCGTAACTACATTATCACAAGAGCAGTTACGATTTAAACATAAATATAAATATATATAATATATATTATTATATAAATAATATGTGTAATATATTATTATATAAATTATAATTTATTTTTTTATTTCGAGCTAAAACAAGCCGAACACGAGCGAACAAAGAGTTGTTTGTGTTCAGCTCGTTTATAATTCGAGCTTTAAGAACTTGTTCGTGTTCGGCTCGTTTACTTAACGAACGAGCCAAACAAGAGTTACTTAACGAACCGAACACAAGCTGTTCACGAACAATGAGCTTTTTTGACAGCCCTAATGTCCGATAGGCACTGGAACTGTGGAAGTAAATATTAAAGTTTGGATGCTAGATGTGTACATACATAAGAATTGTGTGGTATGTATGATCTAAATATAGCATTTAAAATGTAAAGGGGTAGACAACAAGACCTAGCCATGCAAAGTAGCCAAGAGTTGAAGCCAGAAAAAATGTCCTGCTAATGCTGTTAAATCTGGGAAGTTGAGAGCAGAAAAAGGAATCAGAATCATGTTAGAAAATTCATCCAAAAGGCCAACAAATGAAGCTTATACAAAACCTTACATGAACATGCAGAGCAGATTTCCCCACCCCTGCAGAAAGGATCCCCAAGATGAACCAGTGAACCTGCAGTTATATTTATTTGTCCCCAAAATAGAAATATCTATGGTCTGATCAAAATCAATATATCCTAAAGCTAAGAATCAGGTAAATAAAATGCCAACATAAGGTGTAATGAATAATATATTTTTTTCCTTCTTTTTTTAGTGTTTATATACATATCATACAATTTTACTATGTATTTACACATTAAAATATTCATATTTACATGCAAACCACTCAGAACTTTATCATCACATCAAAAACAACAACACCACCTTTGTTAAAAGTGAAATACACATTTGCATATATCAATATATGCATATACATATGCATACGTATATATATACTAAAGCAAACACAAGGTATATATCAATATATGTGTATACATATGCATACGTATATATATACTAAAGCAAACATAAGTTATAATGACAAAAATTATTTGCATTCATGTGTGTGTGTGTGTCAATATGTATGTGTGTGTGTGTGTGTGTGTGTGTGTGTGTGTCTATATGTACATATAGATATATATATCTATATCTATATGTGTGTGTAAATATATGTGTTTGCGTGTACACATATGTACATTGATACATATGCATTTGCATGCATTGCATGCAGATACATGAAGGGGCCGCAATTTTCATGCAATAGTAACATTGGCAAATTTCTAGAGGTTTGCTAGTGATCACTTTTGTTTTTTATATTTTTCTTTTTCGGCTTTTATTCTAAAAACATATTTGTTCTACGATTCTTGTGTATATACACATTTAAAACATAAACCTTCATATTTACATGCAAACCACTCAAATTGTTATCATCACATCAAAAACACAACTATCACTAACATTGTTAAAAGTAAAATACACATTTCAATGCATAGGTTTATGACACCATCACTGCCTTTACCTACTTAACCAAAATCTTGCGCAGCCAAACACCCCCAAAGTCTAGAAATTTCATATTCTTAATATTTTGTCTTCTTTTGTGTGAAAAGAAATACTGTACTAATGACACTACATTTAAGAGACATTAGATCGATGGAAATCAAGAAAGGAGGAAAGATTAAATACCACATTAAATCACGGATGAATAGAGCACGTGGAACCAATAGGCCATTTCCAAGCATTGCAAGCAACATTGAGAAAGCTGATAAGCCTCTGATGTTTTCCGGATTCAGATAGTTGGTCCACTGAGCATGACAAAATTTAGTTTAAAGGGCTATTTGGTAACAGATTTAAGTCAGATATAACTTAAATCTTGCCAAAGAAACAAATTTTAAATCCAAGATTTAGTAAATCCTATTTCTTGTCAATTTCTTCTTAATTTTGCCTTACATCCCCAATTTACTAAATTCTGGTGCTGACAGGATTCAATAAATCTGGATTTACATGATTTATTAACTCCGCTAAATCTGCTACCAAATAGCCCCTAAGAGTTGAATATACCAAGTACACTCTTGAGTATACATGAACAATAAGAATGAAGTATGCTAACCATTTGTGCGACAGGCATCCACATGAAGAGCAGAGTAGCAGTCCAGCCAGATGTTGACCTTACAAATTTTGTTCCTTTATCAGATAGTTTTCCAGCACGTGCCTGCAGATCATAGGTCCAACACGTTAAAAAAAACAAAAAAGAAAATTTCCAAACGGTAAAAGGCTAAAAGTACCATATCTGTTGACTAAAAGTATATTTAGAGCTAATGACAACTATTCTTTCAAATTTAATATCTAATTCCATAAGATGTCACCATTGAGAAGAATCAATTAACAGTTTTTTTTAAAAAGGAAGATTTATATTTCATACCAGTTATTTCCTATGTATTTACATATTTAAAACCTAAAAGTCAAGCATGTCACCTTACCTATGCATGATAAGGTTTATTTCATTTTCTAAAAGTTAAAAAAAGTTATATTTTAGATGTGACATGAAAGATTCGAATGGTATAACTGTAAAAAGCAAAGTTTAGGTGTTACATATGTAAATGCATAAAAAATGGATGGTCTGTATGTAAATGCCCCTAATATGAGTTGTAAGTTTACTGCTAGTTTCACTTAAACATGCAGTTGCTTAAACAATACAAGTTTTGCAATTAAAAACAAACACTGAAAATCACTAGGAAGAACACTAACCGCGATAGAAAAAGCATGCTAGACCGAGCTCTTCATTCTTTTTCAGGGATAAAAGGATACTAAATTGCTTTCAAATTTGAAAGTTATTGTTTTTGAATGGATTTAAGAGTATTTTTGAGTAGTTTTATTTTCAGTTCTTTGTAGGATGAATAAGAGGAGGTTCCACACAAAAAAAAATAAGAACTTGTTGCTTTTGAATGGATTTAGCGGCATATGTTGAGAGTAACATATGATCAACAAAGGATCCTCAGTTCATTTAGCTTAAAAGATATCTGAAGCATTGTGAATTGGTTAAAAAGTCAGCTTTTCATTTAAAGGCTTTTGGATGTCTATTCGATGTGCACAGATATTTTCTTCTTCCTTGCATTATTGATCGCCAATAAAGGCTGGTAAACCACAAAAAGTAAAGCACAATAAATACCTTATAACGTGTGAGCTACGAAAGGATAGAAATGTAATTTGGGACAAACAGAATTTGAAGATCAGATAGAAATGTGGTGGAAAAGTAAAGGTTGTTGTAAATGAATCTGAAAAGTTTACAATTAATAGAATAGATTAAAGTAGTGCAAAATCTCAGTCAAAACCCACAGATGATTAAAGGGGGGATTTCCATACATAAATATAACTTTTCAAGATGGCATATGAGTGTGTGCGTTAGAAGTTATGAAAATTAGATTTATTTCCTAATATAACATTATTTCTTTTCTTATTTTAGATTTATTTTCTTGGCTTACATTTATTTCATTTCTTATTTTATGTTGTTTCCTTTATCTCCAATTAATCAAATATGAATTGATTAATTGGAGATATTAGGTGTTATATCTTTTATTTCCTAGTATATATTTTTTTATTGTCTTTCCTATTCTAGGATTCATGTAAGGGTCATTTATAACCCCTTAATATCAATGAAAATTATGGTTTATTCCTCATTATTCAGACTTTTAATATGGTATCAGAGCCTTGAAACAAATCCTAGAGTCTCCTGCCGCTGAAAACTTTCTATTTCATGCAACCGACAATCATTGTCGTGTTGCAAACCCTTCTTCTGCCTCCTTTTTCTAATTTTCCCATCGGAAACTTCCTTACACTGTAAGCCCCGTCACTGGAATTTCCTCCTACAACCTTTCTCGTCGCCGAAATTCTCTCCTGCAGCCTTTCTCGCCGCCGAGATTCTCTCCTACAGCCTTTCAAGCCAACAGTCTCTCTCGTGTCGATCAACTCTCCTCCTTGCAGAGACCCTTCTCCTTTTAGATCTATTAGCAAACCTCCCATGTCAATCAGGCAGCTAAATTAATTTTCTATAATCAGAAGCTTCCTTATTTAAATTATTTCCAATATCTTCATTCTGATTTATTTCCCTTTTAGATTAATATTTAGATTAGGAATATGTATTATTAAGTTACCTAAAATAGATTATACATAATATTTTGTACCTAAAATAGATTGTAATATTATTATTTAATGGAATGAAAGCAAAGAGAAAATACATCGAGCCTATTCAGAATTCAACTTTTTTTTTTTTCAAAACTTTGAGATGGTATCAGAGCCAAATTATTGTCTTAACCACCGATAATCATTGGAGGACCGTCAAGCCTCCCTTCCCGCCGGCCTTCTTGCGGGACGGGAAGGGAGGAACTATTTGATTCTCGCTCGGCTGCTTTGTCCAAAACCCTCATCTGCTTCGACCACGCCGCTCGACTGCTTCGGCGGGTTCGTCTGGACTGTTCGCTTGCTTGTTTGGGTCTCGAGAGGCGACTGTGGTTGGTTGTGTAAGCTTCGGGCTTCGGGTAGTCGCCTCAGAGAACCTTTGGCGCAATTTATGTGTCTCTGACTTTGATCTCTCATCGCCAGAGGATCCCCCTGCAAACCGTTCCTTGCCTAATTATATCTTCATTATTCCTTTCCCCGCTGCTACCGCTGCCACGGCGAGTCGCAGTGACCTCCGATGCTCTCCCGCGACGAAAACATTGAATCTGGCGTCGTCATTCAGTGGTCTTCCGGTTTGCTATCAAGCTTAGGGCGGCATTAGGAATAGCGGCGACAATCTCTCCGAAACTATGAGCAATTTCGGTTGCATGCATTGCCCTAATTACCGCAGCCCTCTTTTCGACTTCTCTCTACCTGAAGATCTCTTCCAGAAAGACAATCATACGTCGGAGTTCTATGATTCCTTGTTAGGAGATAACCTTATTTGGGGAGAAAATGGATGGTCTCTCAGGCACCAGGCAAAATTTAGTGAATCAAAAGAAGATCTTCTTAGCGAGTTCTATGAGAATTATTTTGCACCACAACATTACGGGTATGATGAACACCATGAACTTGATTTCACTGGCACTCACGGCTTCAGCATCTCAGCTTCAACACTTTTGGCATGAAAATCAGGGAACAAATCGTTCTCGTCGTCGTAGGAAGAATCAATAGCATTTGGATCATATAATAGGACGCAGATCCTACATGTAGGCTATGATCAATAGTATATTGATCGTATAACTGGATCCTATTTGTAGGTTATGTTGTGTAGCGCTTGGATCAGGACGCGGATCCTACTTGTAGGCTAAGATCGATAGCATATAGATCGTGTAACTGAAAGCGGATCCTTCTTGTGGCTATGATTTGAATTTCTGGGCGACAATGATAAATGATTTCTTGCTTTTCTTTGCTCGAATCATGATATGGTTCATGAGTTCTCACCGAGGCTTCGATATTCTCGGTTTTGACACTCTTAGGCTTCGACACTCTAAGGTTTCGACACTCTAAGGCTTCAGCATTCTCGGCTTCGGCACTCATGGCTTAAGAAATTTTGGTCCCGATAGTGTTATCAGTTTCTTGTTGGCAAATTGATGCTTCCTGATCAGTCGACATCAATTTGAGGGGGGTGTCAATCAGGAATGACGAAAATCAAGCAGCTAAATTAGAAATTTTCTATAATTATAAGCTTCCTTATTTAAATTATTTCCAATATCTTTATTCTGATTTATTTCCCTTTTAAATGAATATTTAGATTAGACATATGTATTATTGAGTTACCTAAAATAAATTATATAAAATATTTTGTACCTAAAATAGATTGTAAGATTATTATTTAATGGAATGAAAGCAAAGGGAAAATGCATCGAGTCTAATCAGAATTCAGCCTATTTTTTCAAAACTTTGACATCCCGGTGAGATCTAACTCCCATGAAACCTCACCTGCAAGCCTCCTTGCCCATATGAAGATTCCTTCAGTTCCCATACTTCCTGCAGTATACCATCCTCAAGAGCTTTTCCTTTAGCAAGCCTCCTCCAAAACAGACTTTTCTCTAAAGCTTTTCTACAACAGACCCTCCTTCGAAGCTTTTTCTGCATCTCCTCTAAAGCTTTTTCTTGCAAAAGACTCTCCTCCTGAATCTTTTCTGCAACAAGCCTTTCTCCGGAGCTTTTCCAGCAGCATGCCCTTCTCTAGAGTTTTTCTTGCTACATACTTATCTCTGGAGCCTTTTCCGCAACAAGGTCTACTTCCGTAGTTTTTTCTTTTTTTTTTCTATGGGTCATACCCTGCAGGTTTTTCTGTTGGTCGTCTACTTCCCTTTAAACTCCCCTACTGCATTACCTGTAGGAGTTTTCAGCCTACCTACAAACACTGCAGTCAAAGATAACCACAGTAACTAAGTCAGTTTTTCCTACAGGTTGTCTAATTATTCCTTGCAAACTCCTCTGTAGCATTACTTGTAGAAGTCTTCTACCTACCTACAGACACTATGCAAACTGCAATCAAAGACAACCGCAGTAAACTAGAAGTTAGCTTGTCTTGTAGGTTGTCCACTTCTCTGCAGACTCCCTTACAACATTACCTGTAAGAGTCTTCCGCTCACCTACAGATATTACAGGAACTGCAATCAATAAAAATTACAGTATGGGGAAGATTTCCAAGTTCAACGTCACAAAATATTCCTCGTCTATTGTTTTATGTTTTCAAATCCAAGTGGAACATGATTTTCAGCCATGTTTCGACTTGAGGGGGAGTGTTAGAACTTATAATAATAAATAACTTATTCATATTATAAGTTATGAGAATTAAATTTATTTCCTAATATAACTTTATTTTCTTTCTTATTTTTTATTTATTTTCTTGGATTATATATATTTTCCTTCTTATTTTATGTTGTTTCATATATCTTCAAATAGTTACTATAAATTAATTAATTGAAGATATTAGATGTTATATCTTTCTTTCTCTATTATTATTTTTTTATTATTTTTACTATTTTAGGTTTCATGAAAGTGTTATTTATAACCACTTTCATGTGTATATATATATATATATAGGGGGAGAGAGAGAGACACACACACACACACACATATATATAATAGGAAATTGTGATTCTTTGTTAACTAAAACAAGACATAAATCTCAAGTTTTATCCACCATCGATTGAGTACTTACAAGAATTGCAAAATATGGGTTTGAGTAAATTGAGACTTGGGTCTCCCAAGAGCCCTTTATTTAAGATTTTAAAGATAATGATAGCTCTCGTTATGAAACAGACAAGGATAGGTGAGTGCCGACTCCTGCTGGTTGGCTATTATCATAAGATGCCATGGAATCAACTAGAAGCAGTGCTTTGGTGGTGTAGTCGATATAGGTTGGGCCAAGCGACAAACTTCTAAGTTCAAATTTTTTGTCATTAAGGTCAGGTAGTATCATTCATATTTTAAAGAAGATCACCTTCTCAAATAATAGTTTGTTAACTATGACAAGCACGACCGAGAACTTGCTAGTGAAGTGATTGATAATGTTAATGAAAATAAACATCATATCAGCTTCTAGTCAGTGAAGCCAACTTAGAGGTCAACGGGAAAATTTAAGTTGATGTAGGTCAGTGAGGAGGTTTGTGCTAAATCAAGTGGGCTAAGCAGCGACAGAGAAGAAGCCATGTGTAGCGAGTCTTTTTGTTTGAAAATAGAAAAACAACGATGTATGAATGCATATATCTCTATATATTAATTTGCCTTGTTTTACCTCAGATACTATTTTATTACATTGACTCCTTTTGGGGTCTACTTAGAATTTGTCTTGCTATATTGGAAGAGAAGTGAAGGGACAAGAAGATGTGATTAAAAAAAATGTAGAGGATGAAAGGCAATAGAAAGATGAAAGAAAAATAAGACGAAAAAGATTTGAGAAAGAATGTGAGGATAACATCTTAACGAGCAAAAATATTTCTCATACACATACACATATTTGAACTAATATATATACATTTTTCAGTGCACACGTGGATGTAAATAAACTAACAAGCCATGTAAATCCTTGTGCACATTTTTCTAGTGTTTTTATTATAGTTTATGTTCATCTTTGTATGGTATTGCTTTCATGTGCAAGGTTTTTCCCAAAAATTTGAACTTGTTTTTTAAAGGATTAAGACATCTTCAAGAAAAATACACTAAAGAAAATGGGAATGATGGTGTTAAGTATTGTTTTAAAGAAAAAGCATGCCCCAAGTTTGATTAAGTGTATAAAACATAATAATTTGAGCATGGATAGGTAGATGTTACCAAATAGTACTTGTTAGCACACCTATTGCATGGTAAGATTTTTTTTTTTGCCACCATAAGACAACAGGGTGTTAATTAACCATGAATTGAACTGAATGAAGTTTTCTTAAAGAGTACAAGTAACAACTATTGTTGAGATGGAGCCCAGTCCGCCCTCCCCGCTCCCGCACTCTGACGCGATTTCTCCCGCCCCCTTCCCGTTTCACGAATCGCTGTCATTGCTCCCTCGATCGAGAGCAGTCGCGACTCCCATCGGCCAGCACCCGCTCCCGCCTCTCCCTAACTGTTCCCGCCTCCAGTTTCATGATAAAAAGAGACGATTTTCCTCAGAATATGAAGTCACGGTTGGTGTTCTTCTTCGGGCTTCCTCTGGATAGAAGGAAGTAAAGTGTAAGCAGTAGTTCCTTGCGGGAAAGGAAAAATAAAGAAGAAGAAAATTGTTCTCCCTAGGCTTCTTTTTGGAGGCTTGTGGCTGAAGATAAATTTGATTTATTTCTCTTATAAGTTTATCTTATTCGGTGTGTCTCGGTGTAAAAAGAGAAGAAAAGAGACAGAAGAAGAAAAAGCAACGAAGTGGAATTCTTCTTGTAAGTCGAGGTAATCGACTGGTATAAATTCCTCAAGTAGTAAAATCCTCTGCAACTTCGTGGACATAGGCAATTTGCCGAACCGCGTAAATCTGTGTGTTCTTTTCTGGTGTGATTTTTCTCGTTCTATTTTTCGCTTCGTCGATCGTTATCCTGTTTGATTTATATATATACCACATCAACTGTATGGTATATAGTTCACAACAACTATCACATATCAATAGCAGAATATAAATCGATTCAGGGCACATAAGAAAGCTATATTAATAGAATAATGACTAAACGCCAACAAAAGATCACATATGAACAAATTAAGGATTAGAAAACCAAAGAGTAAATGAAACTGAAGCTAAAAATTTTATGGCCTGGGCCTTTATCACTCATGAAATGGAGAGCACTCCTAATACCAATAAAGGTAACTAATTGTAGAACATACCAATACAACGGCGACAAGGGCCACTGCAAAGGAGATGATACCAGGCAACATGCTATTCGGAACGAAAGGAACAAATGTCGACCACATCACCTAAAGATCCATTGTAGATAAAAACAGTTCTGAGATTATCAGCACATTATACTTGAAAACCCTAAAAAATCCAACCAAACACAAAGCTGGCAGTAAATTGACCTGAGGGAGAACAGAGAGACCCCCGACTGTAATGAAATCTTCCCAGAGCATCCAAACCCTTTTATGAATCCAACCAAAGTAATTCAAAAAGTTAATGACCAGACCAGAAGCAACCACCACAGATGTCGCCGCGAACTGCAGCTGGGGCATGGCCTCAGCCATGGCAAGCTGCACGATGACGACGTAAGTCGACAAAACTCCTAGGGTTTGGACGATTACCGCCTCCGTCTCCCTTTTCTTAGCAAAGTAGGACAACAATGAAAGATTCCCCAACAAGCCCGTGAGCATCCCCTGTCGCATTTCGCAGATCCTTGAGAGAAATCCCTCACATGATAGGAAGCACGATCTCAACAAGGTGATCTAACACTCACCAGCCAAGGGACGGCGAAGAGCGCGATCTTGTCTCCGGATAAGAGATTGCGATAGTTAAGAATGATTTGGGGGAGCTGGAGGAGAAGGAACGGGACATTGGCGGCTCCAGCAAACTTGGCAGTCAGAGAATCCCATTCTTGAAACTTGAATCCCTAAAATGCATCGACATGAAAGAAGAGCGGGAGAAGGGGATATGATGAGGTGCAGGTCTCGTTACCTTAGCAGAGGAGGCTGTCGAGCTCGATTCATTCGCGGATGCTAAGAGCAAAGGTGGTTTTCCAAAGATGAAGAGAGGGCGGCAGTGGAGAAAACTGTATAGGGTTCTTGAAGAAGCGGAAGTGAATATCGGACAGAGATGGGAGGTTCGATGGGGAGAGACTGGTGAGCTGCGTCGAAGAGCAGAGAATCTAAATGAGGATGTAGGCGGCTGCGGTGGCCGGAATCTGGAGAACGGCGGCAGCGGCGCCGCCGAGCTACAAGCCATCGGCGCCGGTATATCGAAGGAGCTCTGCGGGGCTGTACAGCGGGGAAGCTGTGGAAATTGCGAGAGCGGGTGAGTCGCCAACTCGCCATGTAGCTATGGAAGTGTTGAGTCGTCTTCACTCGCCGCGTGGCAATAGATCCTGGTAAAGATGAACACGTGGAGCGTTACTGTGGCGCGGCGGCATAAGCACTCGTGGATTTTCGACCGTTGCTTGGAAGCAGGGCCGTAAACCAAACAATGACATGAATAATCCGAATTTGGCTTGATTACAGTCTGATCATATTTATTCAAATTAATAAATAAATAAATTTAAATAATTTTTAAAAGTTTGAAGTTAAAATGAATTAAATACTCGAACTTGATCATTTATTTTCACGAACAAACTCATTTGTCGTTCAACAAGTAATTTGTTAAATTCTCGCTATTAAGCTCTATGATAGTTCATATGATATATTATATATTATTTAAATAAAATTTTATTAAATTGAATATTAACTCGTTTGTTGATAGTTCCATGATAGTTTATATCATATATGATTTAAAAATATTTGATATTAAGTTTCAACTGATTTTATAATTACCATTTTTAGTTATTTGGAAGGATTTAGATTAATCATGCTTAAATGCTACATAAATTATTCTGTTAAACATCTCCTAAACGAGGGATTCAAGGCAAAAGGAGGAGAAACGAGATTTAAGATATTATAGAGTTTCGAGTTTACAATCAATTAATTAATAGCTGCGATCAAATTTGTAAAAATATTTATTCTTTTTTTTTTGTATAAAAATCTAGATATTTGTTTGAATTTTTAGGTCGTTCATTATCTCGTTTAAATACTTGTCCCGCTGGTCATAAACAAGTCAAGTATAAATCATGTCCAATCATTGAAAAATTTAAACAAGTCAATGTTAAACAATATATGAAAGCTAGACACAAGCTTAAGTTGAACATAAACTTAAAATTATATCATGCCAAGTCTGAATTATGATATGCTCGACTCTACTCAACTCAATTACAACCCTACTTGGAAGTTTATTAGTTTGATTATTGACTCACAATTGTGGAAGTTGAAAGAACGCGGCTAATGTCTGCTCTTAAGAAAATATATATTCAAAAATTTATTTTATTTTAAAATAATTCATTTTTTTTTATATAGGATTTGAATAGATGTTTGAGCGTACATATAAATAAATATTTGAGTATGAAATATTTAATTTTATGTAAATATGTTGATTATAAATAAAATGAAGATGTTTACTATGTTGAATTCAAGTGTTTTAATCAAGGAAAAAAGTTATATTAGGTGAAAAAAAAGGGAGTGTGTTTGTGCATCCGATAATTTATGCATAATTCTAAAAAAAATAATGAAAAAAAGTGCAAATGAGTATTGCTAAGGAGGATCCACGTAAGAAATTATAGGGGCCCACAAGTGGAAGACCGAGTGTTCTATATTTGAAAGATCAAGGATTCACTAATAGGATCCCAAAGAAGTTGTCTGACCTAGTGCAACCCCCCTGAACCGGGGTAAGAGACATATCAAATGTGGGTCATCTAAACCAAGTCAAACTGAGTAAAGGCATCAAACTTGTCTCTTGCCACAACCTAACTCTAGGGAAGAATTCATCATAGACAACTATCTCACGGACACCCTTGAGATTCCTCATCTTGGGTTGAGAACTAGTAATTGCATAATCTTATGAAGTATTCCGAAGGATCACATCGTCAAGGGGTGAGCTACATATTTTATTACAATGATTCTCCTTCTGCCCAATAGCTTAATATTGTTCCTCAACTGGAGTTCCTTGTCCAGGAATCAATAGTGAATAACATGATTATAATAATCGACCAACAAAGTTAAGCCAATCGAGTCAAGTCTTGCCAATCTGAAAACCATCAAGGTTAATCGACAACCTCGATTCAACACAATCAAACAAACATGAATTGTCAAACCAAGAGCGACCAATTTCATCTAAGTGAGTCGTAGGGTGGGAAAAGTGAAGGCCGATATATATATGTAAAACACCTAAATTGTTTTGTAAGTCCCAATTAAATCAAGAGCACAAATATAATTTCATATAGCGTACGCTTCCTCTATAAATAGGGGAGTCATTTTATGAAAGTACTGATAAAAAAATCAAATTATTATTCATTATTGTGAACTTCTCCCATCTATGTTGTTTTACGCTCCATTCTTTGAGTGTGATTCACGGACAAATCATGATTCAACATCCTAAAACATGCGTTAAACATGAATCATGCCACATACACGAAGAGGAGTAACACGCGAAGAAGATCCTAATGGAGACAGTGCTAGCATGGAGTGCACCTGAAAGTTTTTGTAACAACATATCTAAGAGTTGAAGGATCATATGATGGATGTCCTCAAAGAGGCATGAGCTCGAGGAAGAGAGAAAAAACCCTCGAGAGGAGAGGTTGGCACACCCTTGCTTGTGGAAGTGAAGGAGATTCATAACACCTTGATAGTGTCGGGTCGACAATGATAGATAGACAACGATTCAATTGCACCAAGGAGCCTCGTTAGTCAGAGAATGCATTTTATTGACAGATTTATGAAACTAAGCCCCTAAAAAGATTTAAAATTTTTACTTAGAAATTATACAAAGTTTGTACTGATTCGGTCGATCACATAGCCACCTTTGAGTCAGTTGTCAACTTGCTGAAAATTATATACACATTAAATTGCGACCATTTGTTCTTCCACCGCGCCGAAGGAGTCGGCCCTTAGATGGTTTAATGGATTGCCTCCAAAGGTGATTATTTCGTTTGCTAATTTCAAGAGGATATTCGTATATCAATTTGGCAGTGCCCAAAAGCCCCATAAGAGCTTACAAGCCCTCCTGCAGATAAGGCGAGGGCTTAAAAAGAGCCTCCAATTGTTCACCACTCGATTTGATAAAGAAATTTTGGAGGTGTGGGATCTGGAACCCACAGTAGCGCACACCGCCCTTGCCCAAGGGCAAAAGGAAGGCATGTTCCAGCACACTCTGGGTCTATAGTGATCAAAACCCCTGACCAAGTTGTTGGACATAGCCAACAACCACATATCGATTGAAGAGTACAATTCCACCTCCGCTTCTGTCAGGCCAGAATCATTCACCCATTGTTTGCATAAGACAGTTCCTAGGGACGGCGGGGTAGAGAGAAAGTGATGATTCATAGCCTTCTATTTTCCTGTGTTGCAAAGAAATTAGCCACTTAGAGATCACATGCGAACTGACAAACCCTGAAATCATTGGAGTCGAGCCCAATACCTTGACCAACGACCAGCTAGATATAATGAGAGATATTTGCCCCATCATAAGGTGCCAAAGACACCTCAATAAAGAAATCCATGAGTGAGTTAGTTGAGGTCATTCAAAACATGTAATGTTTCAAGATAGCTCTTTGTCACGTCCCGCCAATATTGCGACACGATGGAGTACTCTAGAAGATTCTAGAGTATGGATGTACATAAGTATAGTGTAGAACTATCTAGAAGCTAGAATATTATATTGTAAAACTCCCCTTGGAGAATAGTCCCACATTGGCAATATGTAAGGCCAAAGCCATGGAGGGAGCTATAAATAAGTGTCCCTTCCCTCATTTTAAATCATCCAAGGTTCCAAGCTTTCTAGCTTTGTAATCTCTCTTTATTAGTGAAGCTTTATCTTCTCTAACTCTTCTTCCTATTCTACTTTCAAGAGAGTGCTTTTGAGTTGTTAGTTGG